>JAVLUX010000016.1:25344760-25699760 GCA_032164185.1 Moxostoma hubbsi | reverse complement strand
TAAAACATTGCACTCCTGTGCAAGATACTGAAAAACAGCTGGATGCTGTGCAGTGGTCAAAGACATCATCTAGCATGTTAACATAGACAAACAATGGAAAAAGAGGTGCAGATGTACACAAACTGTGCTCGAAATGGCTCTTAATAAAAACAACATATATGCAGTACACAAATATTATGTAAAACATTTTAGTTTTAATTAAATGGAACTATTTTCTATGTATATACGTGATTTTATTATTGAATACAAATATTTTCCTCTGCTCATCTGCCATATTGAATGGAAATCACAATGCATTACAAAATTGCTTTATCCATAAAAGCAGTCTTTCCTTAAATATTGACCCAAATAAACTATAGATTATAGCTATAAATTTTGACCAACAACACATCTGTAACATGTCCATGATGCCCAGAAATGCCATTTAGGCAGTTCACTCGGTTTTGAGACATTGTCAGAGAGTGCAACATCCATTTGTCAAGAGACTATGTAGTAGTTGATGTAGAAGATGAAGAAGATCTGCATTGTCCAGCAGTGATTAGATTAGCTATGAGTATGAGAGTAATGCTGGTTGAGGGGGAGAAGAGAGCTGGCCAGCGGTGCTGGATCAGGGAAAAGAGAAATAATTGAAAGCAGCTGTTAGACTGTGTTTCTAATACCTAGACTGGACAGAGTCAGCATGGCCAGCCACCCTAGAGAGAAAGAGAGGCAGACAAAGAGACAGGTACAGAGACAAACAAGACAGTCAGTGATCCAGGGCCAAGAGTGTTAACAGAGTTTGACATGGGCTGTACAGAGAGTTGATGCCAACAGGATTTTCAAACATGTCAAAGAAATTAATTCAGAGAGAAATATAACATTTCAGAAAGAATGCAGGAAAGGGACATCAAGAGAAAATAGAGAGGGAACGAGGGGAGGGGGAAACGAAGAACAAGGAATAGATAAAGAGCAGAAGTCAGTTCATGAACGTACATCTGCTCTTGTCATGTTCATCCCCTAGAAGAAATGTCAGAGACAGACAAGCTTCTGAGAATCCCATGTCTGTAAAAGCTTCAGCCTGTCAGCTTCACACACACACAAACACACACACACACACACGCACACACACACGCACACACACAAACTTGTTTTTATCTCATTGTGGGGACTCTCCATAGACTTCCATGCATTTAATGGATTTTAGACAGATCTAGCGATAATTTCGATCCCCTAACCCTACCCCTAAACCCAACCCTCACAGAAACTGTTTGGTCCCAGACATTTGGTCCCCACAATGTAATGTAGTATAAACACACACACACACATGTTGGTCTACCTATCATTATGAGGACTTTCCATAGACATAATGATTTTTATACTGTACAAACTATATATTCAATCCCCTAAACCTAACACAACCCCTAAACCTATCCCTCACATAAAACTTTCTGCATTTTTACATTTTCAATAAAACATTGTTTAATGTTTTTTAAGCTATTTAAATTATGTGGACACTTGAAATGTCCTCATAAAGCACATTTATAAACCACATAAACATACACACACACACACACACACACACACACACACACACACACACACACACAATCATATGTTGGTGCAGCTATCATTATGAGGACTCTTCATGGACATAATGATTTTTAAAATACCATTGCATCATAAGTTACTGTTCTTCTTTTTACTGCAAATACACCTCATTTCTATGTAACCTAGGCTTATAATTGGTTGTGTCTTATTCACAAAACTAACATCCTGCCATACCAGACGACAGCGGCACAACACGGCAAAAGCTAATCGGCTCCATTATAATCAGTGATGCCGTCTACACTGGAAGCAAAAGTATGCCGACAGTAAACGGCCATGTGGCACAGCACATGCTGGTGCTACTCATGCCAACAAGAAAAATAATTGGTTTAGAACATTTGTTTCGTGCTTCCAGTGTGGACAGCCTCAAACAGTTGCTCCCGTCCGGTGTAGACAGGCTGATAGGAAAAGCATAAAGTAAACATCATTTAATTTAAAGTAGATATTTTTGTACATTTTCTTTTTATCATGCCAGCAAAAATTTATAAAATAATAAAGAAGTACATTATAACCAGTCATCTATCCAAAGGTGCCATGCTATCAAATGCACTTTCATTGTTTTAAAGGGTCAATATAGGAACCTGGACTGCAGATACTGTAGATACAATAAGCAATGCTATCAGTGTGTAATTCATTCTCTGTGAATTCCCCTCATAGATTTGCTTGTAAAAGACACAAAGATCAAATCAAGGCCAGAAATTCCAGAGACAAAGCCAAACTCTAAACCAGAGCAGATGGATTTGTGTAGGAAAAAAGGGAAAGAAATACATAGGAGAAAACATAAAGAATTCTTATCCAAGTTTTATAAAGCATGACTTAAAAGCAAAACACATACTCTTTTAACATCTGGCTTTCCTCCATAGTCCCACCTCTTGCATTCGATGTTTCCATTTTTTTTGGAGGCATGCCATGGCTGTGTGCGCCTGTGCATTTGTGTGTGTGTGTGTGCATGTGTGATTAGTTGAGTGTGAGTGTGATTTCAAAGCAGCAGAATGTGATGAGGCAGCTCTTTGTTTGAAGTTGTGCTGGAGATGAAGGCGTGCTCTGCATTGAATAAGAAAGAATCCTTCAGCTGGCCTCTGGACCAAATTCAATCCAACCATCCAAAGAACCAAAAGACAGACTCCTGCCAAGGAAACTTTTGTGTGCTAGAAGGAAAGAATAATTGCAGTCGTTTGCACATTTCTGCAAAGGGGACATAAAAAAAGTCTAAAACAAAACAAGGCTAAAAGTGCTGATGTGTGTGGTCCAAGATTAACATTTTCCAAGCACCAACAGTGAATAAAATTGGACAAAAACAATAAATAAATAAACTCACCATTTGGCTTGTAACCTTATTAGGAACTGCAACATTACATGGTTTAAATCTAATTGTAAGAACGACAGTCTGGCCCTTGTTGATGTCAATGGCATGAGGGATTCATCCTTCTACAAATACAAACCATCAATAAGAGAAAACAGATACACCTCATGCATCTTTTTTATTCTTGTAGCAGGTGGGTTGTAAAGAAACAACACAGGATACATAAATATCTTTTGGGGTTTTATTCGGATTTCCATCTCAGAAAAAGGACAGCTGTCGATGGGGCCATATAGAAAAAGAAAATAATCAAATATATACATATTTATATAGTTTATATATACATATATATAAACTGTGGTTTTGGTACTCATTTGATGAATGAAAATTGGATTACTATCCAGGAGTTTTCTGACAATTTGTAAAGGTGACTCAAAAAGAACAATGTCCCAAATGAGAGCAAAAATGATTATGTGAAATTCAGCACAATGAAAAAAAAATGGTACAATGAAATACAATAGAGGCTAATGTCCAAATCAAAGGAAAAAAAACAGAGCATTAACTTGCCTATATACTTCAACACATACTTAGTACATGCTTATATCATTCACAGCATTTTATGCATTTTACACATGCTTAAATCACTCAAAGCACCCCACACATTTCTAACCAGGCTTATATACCAGGTCATATATACTCATTACACATGTTTTCACATGATGATTAATACTAAATTTACATACCCAGTCTTTGCATGTGCACCAAACATGGTCAAACTCCACACATGCAATCCATATGCATCCTTAAAAAATAACCAATAACAAACACTCAGTTGTAACATATGACTCTTGTGAACACATATTTAATGCAATTTAACAACATTTTGTATATAATTTTATATTTATTCAAAGAATTATCAACTGATGAACAAAACCGGGAGCTCTCTCGCACAATGTATGTTCTCAGCTTTCTAATATGTGAGACTGTCAGAAAGCAGGTGTTGCAAAAAATCTGGTGTCGCATAACTCCTGTCTTAAAGGGGTTACGGCCAATTTATGACAAGAGTTAAATTACATGAATTTTCTCCACTTAGCTACATACTTTTAAAGCTTTTATGATATCTACCACCATACGTTGATCTAGGATGCCAAAAAGACCTGAGCAATACACATGTAAAATATTCCTCACATTAAGTCTACAACACAAAAATTGGAGAGACAAAATCACAATGTCACCTTTTTTGGCAGGTGCAGTTGTACCGAGAGATAGAGACATCATAATTACGTTAACATTATTACACCGATTATGCTTAATAAGCAGAAAACATGTGAGGTCATGTAAATGAATGTAAACGATCACCACACATAGATTTTGTGTTGGATGTACACACCTTTACTATGTAAATGCTCTTATCAGCGTATCCAATGTGCGCAAGATTGTGTGCATGCCTGTTAACATTTTGACATCAAAAGTAGAGAACAACCAGATGATTTAAAATCTCATTTGAGTATTGTAGTTATCAACGTGTAGCAGGATAGGCAGTGACCCCTCTTGTTGATCGCTTGAATGGTTGATCCCTTTCCCTCTGATGTGCCCATACATTGCTGTCACCTGGCCTGCTAGCAATTAACTTGATTGCAGGTACAATGTGAGCAGACCATGCAAACATGTCAGTGTGTTTGCTGATGGCAGGGCACCCCTTGCTTGCTGTTAGTTTTTGACGATTCTCTTTGGGAGTTGTGTAGTCTGGGCCATTTGTTTCTCTCTCTTCATAGTGAGTAATGTTTTTGTAAAATGGGATGCAAGTTTATAAAAAAAATATTTTTTGTCTGTAATATTAATTGTGTTTTGCTGTTGGGGTTGTGTGATGAAGTTCAGTAGAATGCAGGCCATTTGCTTGTGTGGTTCTGGCACTCTTAAGTATGGGCTGAATACGGTGTACTTTAACTGCATTTTATTATGGTTAATGTCTGTAAACTTCCTGCTGCAGCTGTAGGTCTGAGCATGTGTCTGCTGATCACCTCCAGTTTTGAATATTGTGTATACGTCTGCAAGGGAACGTGGATCCAGACTGTGCTGCTGTTTTGGCTTTTTTGTTTTGTTTGTTTGTCAAAAATATTTAGTCCTTTTCAGGAAGTGCTATGAGTATGGTGGTCTCCTTCCTCACGGATTGCTGTGAATTGTGTGCACTAGAATTTTTTTTTGACTTAGTTTTTGTAGGGTGGGTGCTCCTGTATGCTTGACAAGTGGTGTTTTTGGGCATCGCTAGTGTGGATTGCCTCCATGGAGGGCCCCTGCCTCCCAATGGTTTTAATGGGTTATTGTCTCAAGGTTTATATTGTTAAAATGCCCATTGATGTGACTCCTGTTTTAACTAATGGTAAATTTTGAATAAAATTTACCTTACTTTGGAAGACACTGACTCTTCACTGGGTATGACAAACCTGTCCTTATGACTTCAAATGTTTTGAGCTTAATTTTAATTAATTCCTTGGGTGGAAGTCCCAAGGTGGTGTAGTTGGCTACATTCTAACACTATTTTAAGTATTCCTTTTGACTGCTCGACACCACTCCCGCCACAAACGTATTGCTGTGCAAGTAAATGTAGTCACTGATGCAATAACAGCTAAATAATTGCAGTCCCTTTTAGATAAAACTATATTCTAATAAAAAAATTGAAATATGCTGAACATTTTCATGGCTGGTAAGAAAAAGTTATGGCTTATACGTTTACTCAAGTCACATGCCATTGGCAGTTGTGGCTAAAAGCTAATTTTGGACCCTGCTTGCAAGATATGTATGAGTGCTCTGGCTCAAAGCTTTGTGCGCTGGCAGCTGTCTGACCAGAGAAGGGGGGCGGACTTTGGCAAGTCAGTGTGAAGGTCAGTAACACACAAGGGAGAGTGAAAGAATGGCTTGGCATGAGGAAACTGTAGAATGGACTTGCTGTAACAGCAGAAGAGAAAGAACCATTTGAAAACCAGCACGATCATGTTGCTACATCTTTCACAAACATCCTCGCTAGTAGTTTGTTCGCTTGGTTGCATGGCATGTGTGCTTGAGTGAGAGAGAAAAAGGGCTGTTAACGGTCCAAAATCTGCAGGCTATCAACAACTCTGCATAGCCTCTGGGGAGTCCCTTTGAATATGTAATGCTTTGTGAAATGCATTCGCACAATTTATTTGCGCTCCATAATGCCGGTGAGAAATTTGCTCTGTGTATATCAAATGCTCACTTTCCACCTCTTCCCTGGCAAAGCAGGGGAAATGAAAGCATAAAATAAATATCCATAACATTCAAACACAAGCCCTTCTGGTGATTAGTGAATCTGCGAACCCCAAAGGGGGAGGGGGTGGGTAGATATTTATACACCACTGACTCACACTAGAGGAATCACATTAGCTATGGCTGCCATGATTTTATTGGATCTCCAGCAGAACCATTCTAACCAGCAATCAATTCTCTCTCACACACACACACAACCCTAAGCTTAGGCAGTAGGTTAATGATGTCATTTCCTGTCATGACTTGTGCTGTGTGTAACAGTCTAGTTAAATTAAAATATGTGTAATTAAGCTGAACATATGTGGCTTAAAAATGCAGTGAAGGTTATCAAGACATTTTTGAAAGTTTTTTGAGAAGAACTGTTTTTAATTTTTTGGCACCTTAAATGTGCATTCAGCAATACTGTCCACATTAAGAAAGCTGTACACATCTGTCTCAAAAGAACAATTCATTTAATCATGTAAAAAAATCATGTACATTCACATGAGATGAACACTCCAGTTGTATCAGTAGGCTAATAAAAGCTGTTTCATTTTACGTGGAGATGGGCTGCCTCTAAGGGGCCACAATAAATGCTACCCTGCTGGAAAGAACAGGCTGGTTATTGCTGGTTTAGTGCTAGTCTAGCTGGTGGACCAGCATATCTATGTTGCAGAGGTAGGTAGTAACTTGTTACATTTACTTGAGTAACATTTTGGGGAAAATTTTACCTTCAGAGATGGTTTAAAAGTGGGTACATATTACTCCCACTCAAGTAAATTTTTAATGAATTTATTTTACTACTTTACTATGTGTGGCGTTACTGTCGTTACATTACTGGGAATAATTTGAATTAATGTGTAATTTATTGAGAGATTATTGAATGGGACTTTTACGAGAGCTGAAATTCACAGCTGCGTGTGATGAGAAGCTCCCACTTGATGAGACTGTCACTCAAGTCATCAGTGCAGCAGCATCAAACTCTTCAAGTGAAATACTTTCTTCGCTCCACGCAGTGAAAAAAAGAATAGTTTTGTCATGAAATGTTATCATTTAACACCAAGACAAGCTGATATTTCAAGATTAAAGTCACAGCTCCAATTTAAGGCAGCACGCTGAGGTAAATTTTGGATCTAATTCTAACACGGGCTTTTCTGTGTAATGAGATGGTCATTTTCTGGGTGATTCTATAACTGGGCTCTTATGACATCAGTTTTTAAGTGTACATTTATAAATCAGTGCAGCAGTATATCAGCGTGTTTTGTCCCGCATGTCATAAGCAGTATTTATGCATTTACTCCACGCCCTCGCGGGGGTACTGGAAACTATCACAGCTACTTCAAGCGGATTAACTGTATAAATCCATGTAAACATCAAAGTTGAACGTAAATCACTGCCATTCGCGCGATTGACAACTGGAGTGCGAATAGACATAATTTCTGCTTGTGCACAGCGAGGTGCGCACGCGTGTGATGTGCACAAGGCAATCATCGAGACAAGAGTGGCTTTGTCTGCAGTTGTTCACTCATTCACTATTTCCTATATAGTAAATGGCAGTTAGTGCACTATTTCTCAACAGTAAGTGAACGAAAAGAGCAAATTCAGACGTGAGAGTCGGAGCTCTGGGGCTGGTGCAGAAACGTCACATATGAAATTTTACTTGGGCCATATTTGTTATTCTTATTAAATAATATATGAATACAATAAATCTTCATTCTGTTTTTCATTAATATATAATGTGTGTTAATATTAAGAGTAAACACTTTTGATCAAATAAAGAATACATTTTTAAAATGTATCTATATGTTATCATATTTTAATCCAGTAAAGATTTTTCAAAAAGTAATTTACTACATTCAGCATGAAATTAAACATTTCAGGAGTGAAGGAATCAGTAAACTTCTAGCTCATACGTCTTCCCCGTGGTGGATTGTGGGAAAATGAACCGTCATCGAGTGTACTTGAAATGTACACTTGACATAGAGTGCATTTGTGGGTAAGAATGAGTGATCAAGAGTAGTGAACGAGTGGCTCACTCAGAATTCAGACACTCCTACAAAATAGCGAAAACTCGAAATAGTGCACTATATAGTGGATAGGGAGCGGTTTCAGACACAGTGAGTGTTCCACGACCGGAGTTGTTGTCCTACTTAGGCTGCATACTCTGTATTTATAGAGCGGCTGAACTGCTGTACAGAACTAATGATCTAAATACTTACGACACTGAAAACTAACTACACTGAAATAAGAATCCACACAGGACTTTAAAAGCTAGGAAATAACGAATGAAGGCATTATATTTCAGCATTATATATAATGTCCTTGTGGGACATTTTCACTGTAATAACTACTAGAAATGTTCAAACCTCTCTTCTTATTGACAAATGCATCCAGATCTGACTAGAGCCCTTAAAGGGTTAGTTCACCCCAAAATTACAATTCTCATTATTTACTCACCCTCATGCAACCCCAGATGTGAATGGCTTTCTTTCTTCTGCTGAACTTAAATGATGATTTTTAAAAGAATTTCTCAACTCTGTAGGTCCATATAATGCAAGTGAATGGGTGGCAACAAGAGTATGTGTGCGGAGCGAGGAGTGGAGCACCATGATTTTGCCTTGAGTGAGGAGCTGGTTTAAAAAATTCGGAGTGTCATTGTTTTCTCTTGCTCCAAGAACACTCCACTGATGCTCCATCACGGGCAAAACACCTGTTATCAGACCTTAATGCAATAATTTCTGATATAACCAGAATTTCTGATATAACCAGAAAGAATGTGATTAAAAAAAAATGCTACTTTAAAATCTAGCAGCACTCGGTAATGTTCGACGTCCAGCGCGAAGGTTACTTTCACTTTCTGTTTTCACGCTCCCTGTTATTGAGATAAGCTTGCGGTAAATTTTGAATTAACTACATGCTTGTGACTTGTCTCTTTATTCCTGTATCAACTGCCATTTATTGAAAATGAATGATGGGATGGTGAAGAACACAAGTGTGTAGGTCACTGCCACAATGAAAGGTTTGTTGTGAAATCCTAAAAGACGTGTCCAGAAAATACGATGATAATCCATTTATATGTGGAAAGAAAATCTAAACGTCATAAATACATACATCTATATCTCTCCCCTATTAAATAGTTTGAATAATAATATCATCATTCTAATCTATGCATCACAATCTTAACTGTAGGCTATTATGTCCCGCGTTAAATAGAATTGAACTTTTAATGATGCAAAACGCCAACTGAATAACATGTTAATATTGCATAGTTTGACTTTAATCAATTGCCATCTGAATTTATTTTAGTGCCGTAGGCATTATACATTTGCAGATGAAGAAGCTCAGCAAATGCCAATAGAGGAAGATTTTAAAATGCTAGTATTTCTAAAAGTGAACTCTGCATTAAACATATAGTTTTGACAGTCTTATCTAGTTTTGATTAAAAAAAAGTGTAGAACATTCTGAGAATGTATTTTTTTTTTTTTTCGTTCACAGATTTATAGGTCAAGGTTAATTAAAAGAAGTGCAATATTAGAAATTAATAGGCATATATCTAATACATATATCTAATAAGGTTTTTTTTTTTTTGGTAATTTATTCATTTGATTTAATTTAATGTTTTGCTTTTGTTCTGGTAATTTATAAAAAAAACTAATTTGTTTGGTAATTGATATTTTTAATTTAATTTTTTGCATCTAGCAATTTATTTAATTGACCAAACCCAGAGAATGCTGCCGATATGTTTCAAAAGTAAACTATAAAATTATTTAATTTAGTCTTGGGCTAATATTAGTGTTCTAATAAAGCACATTGTAGCTTTTCTTCTAGTATTGTGTATTTATTTTTAATTTAATAAACATTCTGCATGGAATGTTTAATTTTAAAAAGCATACTGAAACAGTTTGCCATGGAGTGAACACGGAGCGGGGTTTCTCTAATCCAGAAACCCGGAGTGAGCGAGGATCTGGAAATGGACAACCCAGAGTGGAGCTGGAGCGGAGTGATGAGGAATGCATCGAAGAATGCTTTGAGCGCGGAGGGGATATTGTTGCCACTCCACTCACATACTCTGGTGGCAACATTTTAAAGCTAAACAAACAAACACAAATCAGCATAAAAATAATCCATAAGACTCTAGTGTTTAAATCAGTATCTTCAGAAGGGATGTGATAGGTGTGGACGAGAAACAGAGAAACGGATCACTTTCACATTCTTCTTGTGTTTTTTTGCGATTCACATTCTTTTTTGCATATCGCAGCCTGCTGTCTAGCAAAAAATGACATTGATCTGTTTCTCACCCACACCTATCATATCTCTTCTGAAGACAAGGATTGCTTTTAAACTGCCTTTATGTGCTTTTTGGAGCATCAAAATGTTGGCCTACAGAGCTAAAAAATTATTTAAAAAATCTGAATGTGTGTTCTGCAGAAGAAAGGAAGTCATACTCATCGGGGATTGCATGAGGGTGAGTAAATGATGAGATAATTTTAATTTTTTGTTAAACTCTCTCTAAAGTGATAGCTCAGCCATAATTTAATATTCTGTCATAATTTATCTACCCTCATGTTGGTCCAAACCAGTGTGAGGCTTTGTATTATGTGGAACACAAAGTATGTTAGACAGAATGTTAGGGACTGACAGTCTCGGTCACCATTCACTTTCAATATATATATATATATATATATATATATATATACACACACACACACACATACACACAGTGCATCCGGAAAGTATTCACAGCACTTAACATTTTGTTATGTTACAGCCTTATTCCAAAATGGATTAAATTAATTATTTTCCTCAAAAGTCTACAAACAATACCCCATGATGACAACACAAAAGAAGTTTGTTTGAAATCTTTGCAAATTTAGATATAAATATATAAAAAAAAACACATGTACATAAGTATTCACAGCCTTTGCTCAATACTTTGTTGAAGCACCTTTGGCACCAATTACAGCCTCAAGTCTTTTTAAGTATGATGCTACAAGCATGGAACACCTATTTTCGGGCAGTTTCTCCCATTATTCTTTGCAGGACCTCTCAAGCTCCATCAGGTTGGATGGGGGCGTCGGTGCACAGCCATTTTCAGATCTATCCAGAGATGTTCAATCGGGTTCATGTCTGGGCTCTGGCTGGGCCACTCAAGGACATTCACAGTTGTCCCGTAGTCCCAAATAACAAATATTGTTATCTTTGCTGTGAGCTTAGGGTTGTTGTCCTGTTGGAAGATGAACCTTCGCCCCAGTCTGAGGTCCAGAGCGCTCTGGAGCAGGTTTTCATCAAGGATGTCTCTGTACATTGCTGCATTCATCTTTCCCTCGATCCTGACTGGTCTCCCAGTCCCTGACGCTAAAAAACATCCAAACAGTATGATGCTGCCACCACCATGCTTCACTGTAGGGATGGTATTGGCTAGGTGCCTGGTTTCCTCCAGACATGATGCTTGCCATTCAGGCCAAAGAGTTCAACCTTTGTTTCATCAGACCAGAGAATTTTGTTTCTCATGGTCTGAGAGTCCTTCAGGTGCCTTTTACTGAGGAGTGGATTCCGTCTGGCCACACTACAATACAGGCCTGATTGGTGGAGTGCTGCAGAGATGGTTGTTCTTCTGGAAGGTTCTCCTCTCTCTACAGAGAAACGCTGGAGCTCTGTCAGAGTGAACAGCGGGTTCTTGGTCACCTCCCTGACTAAGGCCCTTCTCCCCCAATCTCTCAGTTTGCCCGGGCGGCCAGCTCAAGGAAGAGTCCTGGTGGTTCCAAACTTCTTCCATTTACAGATGATGGAGGCCACTGTGCTCATTGGGACCTTCAATGCTGCAGAAATGTTTCTGTACCCTTCCCCAGATCTGTGCCTCGATACAATCCTGTCTCGGAGGTCTTCAGGCAATCCCTTGGACTTCATGGCTTGGTTTGTGCTCTGACATGCACTGTTAACTGTGGGACCTTATAGAGACAGGTGGGTGTCTTTCCAAATCATGTCCAATCAACTGAATTTACCAAAGGTTGACTCCAATCAAGTTGTAGAAAGGATGATCAGTGGAAAACAGGATGCACCTGAGCTCAATTTTGAGTGTCATGGCAAAGGCTGTGAATACATATGTACATGTGATTTTCTCGTTTTTTTTTTATTTTTACACTTCCTGTTATTGGTCACCTTTGCTTGTAGAATACAATTAATCATGGCTGTCTACGAATAAAGCATTTATACAATGGCATCTGTAACTTATCGGTAACTACTGCCAATATGACTGTCATATCAACCAGCACATCATTAACAAAAAATAACTAAAGAGCACCTTTTTCAGGGCAAAGAAATTAGGCCATATGGAATACATGTAATAGGGAACATTAAAAATACAAAATATAAGTAGCTGTTCCACTACAGTTACAATTTAAATAACTGGAAATAATACAGTTACATTCAAAAAGTATTTTGAATACTGAAGAGATTACTTTGCATTTTATTGTAATTTGTTTCATTTATTATTAAGTCCTTTCAGATGGAAAACATTTCAATCAAATCAAATCACTTTATTGTCACACGACCATATGCACAAGTTCAGCAGAGGGTGGAAGTCTTGTGTGCAGTTCCGAGCAGCATAGCAGTCATAAAAGTGACGAGACATATACCAGTTTACAATAAAAATCTGATTTACACAACACAATTTACATATATAATGTACACATAATTATAGAACACAATAATAATATGCAATGTACAGTAAACAATACACACAATATAGAATACACATACACATAAAATAGAATACACATACAATAAAAAAGTATATAAAGTAGGTTAAAAAATATACAGTAGGTTGCATTGTAAAGATAATATAATTTATACATAATTTATACATATAAATGATGCAATCCAAAGTGCATTTGAACAGCGGTGAAACAATTTCTTATGATGAGTTACATTCATACAAGCAGACAGAGAAGTAAGTTTGGAGCAGAAGAAATAGAAATAAACCTTTTTGTAAACTGTCAGATTTACACTAAGCTAAAATGCTATTTCTAGCCATTTTACATGCACAAGTTACCAGGAACAATCATATTTTTTTTATCAAAAAAATTCACGTTAGATCACAATCAATTTTTTCTAGTAAGACCTTATTTCTAGTAAGAAGAGAGAGGGCAAATTTTGATTTCTTGTTGACTTCAACACGACACTGGACTTCCTGTTGCAGATGGCATGCTGCACGAGTGTTTGTGTTTGTAGCCTGCTTAGCATTGCTTATTCTTATTCTCATACATTCATTGTTTTATCCTTTTTTTTTCTTTTCTACTGTTTCATCTGTGTGTATTTTACCTGTTGCTGCTGGCGCCTAGCTTGAGTCTGTGTTTGTTGCCTGCTAGTTTTTTTTTTAGCATCACTTATATATCTGTTTTCAGCTTTTAATCCTTAACATCTGCCATTTTTCAGCACGCATTGGGGTTTCCCCCACATTATTCTCTTATCGTGATTCAACTGCGTGTATTTTCCACGTGCATCTGTTTTCTATTTTAATCGCGATTAAACTGTGTGCATTTTTCAGCACGCACCCATTTTTCTCCTCTGTGTTACACGGATTATTGCATCAAACTCAAATCACCGCTTATCAAGAACAACCAGCAACAACAAACAATTGCTTGAGGAATTCACATCAATCTCAAACCTTCACCACTCAGGAACAACCAACAACAACACACAACTGCGGTAAGTCATGGCATCCGCTAATGTTATTTCGTCCTGCATTGCATGTCACATATTTACAATTGCCTCCTCCGTCAGAAGTGAGGGATTCACACGTGATAAATGTAAGGAATTAGTCAGGCTGACTGAGAAGGTTAATGAGATAGAGATGCATCGGAACGCTAGTGGAGGTCCGTGAGAAAGAGAATCCAGAAAATACTGTTTCGGATGTGAGTAGTACAGAGAGCAACACACACACTTTGGTTCCGGCTGTAGAGCCCCCGCAGCAGGGCGTTTGGGTGTCGTCTCGGCTGCATACTCGCTCAGCAAAATGACACCATGAGCGTCTGACATCAAATCAAATTTACAAGTGCTGGCTAATGCTAAACATAGATTTTCTAAAATTGTTAATCATGTCGGCACTAATGATCACCGGCTTCGCTAGTCAGAGATCACTAAAGATAATGTTAAAGTGACTTGTCAGACACTGTAATATACTCTGGCCACCTCCCTGCTTGTCGTGGTGATGAGGTTTATAGTAGATTAGTGTCAATGAATGGCTGGATGTCTGAGTGGTGTCCAGAGAATAGCATAGGATTTATAGACAACTGGAAGAGTTTTTGGGGTAGATCTGACCTGCTAAAGAGAGACGGACTCCATCCCTCCATGGAAGGTGCCGCTCTCCTCTCTAGTAATTTGGCTCATAGTCTTAATAATGATAGTATTTGACTAACTGGGGCCCAGGTCAGGAAGCAGACAAACTGGTTAATCCGAATGTCTGCTAGCTGCCTTGAGACATAACACAGGTCACATAAAATAAAACACATAGAGACAGTATCACCTAGATATCTCATAGAGTTTGTGTCTGTTCCCCAAACTACCAACCACAAAATCCTCACTATGCCAAAAACGAATCAATGCGTTCATGACCTCAAGAATAGATTATTGTAATGCATTACTGGGAGAATGTCCAGCAAGATCAGTAAAAAAACTGCAATTGATTCAAAATGCAGCAGCCAGAGTGCTAACGAGAACCAAGTAATATGATCATATTAGCCCCATTTTATCATCGTTACATTGGGTATCTGTTAAATTTTGTATTAATTTTAAAATTCTGTTAACAACCTACAAATCTTTGAATGGTCTAGCTCCGCAGTACTTAAGTGACCTTCCACCACCCTATGTTCCATCACGTTCATTATGATCGCAAAATTCTGGCCTGTTTAATAGTTCCTAGAATATCAAAATCCACAAGAGGAGGTAGATCCTTTTTATATTTGGCTCCTAAACTATGGAATAGTCTCCCTAACACTGTTCGAGATGCAGACACACTCCCTCAGTTTAAGTCTAGACTAAAGACTCATCTATTTAGCCAGGCATACACCTAATCTTTCAACCCACAATTAGGTTGCTTTAGTTAGGTCTGCCAGAACCAGAAACCAGAAATATTGATCATGAGCCATAACTCTGCAATATATTGAATGGCATCTATGCTAATATTATTTTATTTTTTTCCCTGTCTCAACACGAGACACCTATCCTGAGGTCACCAGAACCGGCTGGATCCAGCACCATTCCTGCTAGGTGTTGGACTCCACTGCTATGTGTCGCTGAGTGATGATGACTAATAGCAGCTGGTGCCATCCAAACATCACTTCAGACTGTTACGATGGACTTCAGAGGAGGAACTGATGCCAACTCCAACCATTGTCTAACCTTGGATTTTGGATGGACCACACCGTACCTCACCGGAATAACTGAACATGTTGAACTGTGATGCACCTATGCCTGCATCACCTCGGTCTATTGATGGATTACACTCTTGAAATAGAATTCATAGACTATCAATTGCCAACAAAAGCCTTCATCAGCCAATTAACAAGGACAACTGCATCTATGTGAACTTCTGCAGTTAATACAGGATGGACTTCAAAGACATTGGTCATTAATCTTACAGTTCATACAAAATATTTGTTTAAACACTGTCCCTTAACACTTACTTAGATTCATAATTTTAAACCATGACTTCCAATATACATAAGAAATATTGCCATTATATTCATGATGTTAGCCAGAGGGGAACTGGACCCCACAGTGAGTCTGGTTTCTCCCAAGGTTATTTTTCTCCCATTTACCAACATCTTATGTTGTTTTGTGTTCCTTGCCACAGTTGCCTTCATCTTGCTCACTGAGGTTATAAATACAATTATTATTTAATAATTTTTTAACACAATTCACAATCGTATTTTATCTAATTACACAATGATGACTCATAGGCATTATAGACATTAGAGTTTTATCTTCTGTTAATGCCTGATCTTCTGCAAAGCTTCTTTGAAATGATGTGTGTTGTGAAAGGCTATACAAATAAAATTGACTTTGATATTACGGAAAAATCATATTCTTGATAATAATTATTTTATTGTTTTCCTATAAAAATATCTATATCCTTAAAACAAGATCTGTTTGATTTATCAGATTTCAGAGAATGTATTTTTAACATGTGTATTTTGTCTTACTGTACTGGCAGTTTTTATAGTCAAAACAAGTGAAAAAAATCTACCAATGCTGAAGAAGTAATCCAAAGTATTTAGAATGCATTACTGACCTTGAGTAATCTAATGAATACATTATAAATTATATTTTACAGCATGTATACTGTAGCCTGTAGTGGAATGCATTTCAAATGTAACCCTCCCAACCCTGCTTGTGTGAGAGTATCCACATGTTACACTTTCCCCCTTTTTTTTATACTAGAGCCTGTTTGCTCTCACATGTTATCTTCATATAAACATGAGTTACTCTTTTTGTACCAGATGACTTGCTCTCCAGACACAGAAGCAGACAGCTTGTTGGGATGGTGAGGATGAAAAAGTGTGTATCCGTATGTGTATTCCTTCAGCCCTTTTAATGGGTTTTTCTTCCTAATTATCCGCCTGTTGGATTACTGTAAAGGAAGCAATTACTTGGGCAAGGGTCACACGTCTGTCTCTCTACATATCTCTTTTTTTCCTCCAAATTCTTTATTTACACCAAATTATAACCCCCCAACACACACAATGAACCACAATGAACCACAATGACCCACAATGACATTACAGACACCATGATTATAGACCAAAAGTTTGAATGCAACAGCACAGCCTCATGCATATGAATGATCTGAATAATTATGTATATCTTAATCCAAGAAATGTGTGGGCTGATTAAACATGCCTAGAGTCTTTGAACACAGGCAATTCCTCAACAGAGCAAATAAACAAACATTTTTTTTTTCACTCGAATGGGACAAAGGGAGAAAGAGTGAGAAGCATTTGAGAAAGTGTGAATTCAATTGTCACATATTTCAATGAGTTTTGTGGGGCTGTGCAAACAATAAACTATACAAGAAAGTCACCAATGTTTTAAATTCTTTCTGTCCAGAAATAATGAATGGAAAATAAAGGTTTGTTTTAAACTGTTTCTAACAGGTTAATGTCAGATCATCCTCTTCACCCCTGTCGTGCTTGCTGATTGGTCAAAACTTGCACGCAAGGAATGAGAAAAAAGAACAATCTTTCTTAGGGAGCCTGGGTAGCTCAGCAAGTAAAGATGATGACTACCACAGATGGAATCGCAAGTTTGAATGGGCATGATGAGTTACTTCAGTCAGGTTTCCTAAGCAACCAATTGGCCTGGTTGCTAGGGTGGATGGAGTCACGTTGGGTTAACCTCCTCGTGGTTGCTATAATGTGGTTCTCGCACTCGGTGGGGTGTGTGACGAGTTGTGCATGGATGCTGCGGAGAATAGCATAAGCCTCCACACGCGCTAGGGCTCTGCAGTAACATGTTCAACAAGCCGTGTAATAAGATTGACAGTCTCAGACAAGGAGGCAATTGAGATTCGTCTTCCACCACCTGGATTGAGGTGAGTCACTACACCACCATAAGGACTTAGATCGCATTGGGAAAATGGCATTCCAAATTGGGGAAAAAATCACCCCAAAAAATATATTTATTGTAATTGCATCACCGCATTCTTTACATTAAGGAAATTAAGAAATCAAACAAAGGCTTCAAGCAAGCAAAGAATCACCAGTTCCCAGAGGATAAACTTGAGTTGTTAGCCTTGTTTCTCAAAACTACAACGCTGGAGAAAAAGTGGTAAGAGACAATAGAAGCAGACTGTCATTACATTTTGTCTCTGATTTTCTGACGCCTGTACCATGGTAAACACTGAATCACATGTCCTATTATTGTTTTTTTTAATGTGAGTGAAATTTGAATTGAAAATGTACATTACTTGGATTTCACAATTTATTATTATTTGGTATGTTCCCCTTTTGCTTAAATGAAAGCATGCACTTGAGCAGGCACAGTCTCCACAAGTTTATGCAAAACCTGTAATCCATGTTTTCCCAACATGACTTTATGCTCCTTTTGAGGTTAAAATTTGATTTTGAATCCCAGATGTTGTATGTTTTTAAGATGTTGGACCCCACTGTTCAAGTGACTCACTAGAGTGATTTACAAATTTGCCTGACTATATGCATAAGCATCACATACCAACACACTAAACCAAGGCCATGTCTATGACATTAAAACTGTCCAGTATAGTGAATGAGGTGTAGTTTAAATGAACCTAAAAATAGTTTAGTAGAAAATAAAAGGCAAGAAAATTCTAACTTTTTGAGATCCATAACTCAGGGAGATTGATTAGAGTGTCGTGCTAGGCAGGTTTCCAGCTTCACCAGGCCGGCCAAAAACAACACAGACTAAGACTGACCCATGCACACACTGATCCATTTACACCATGCTTACACACACACACACGCACACACACACACACACACACACACGCGCACACACATGTTGGTACGGCTATCCTTATGAGAAATTTCCATAGACATAATGATTTTTATACTGTATGAACAAAGGATTCTATCCTCACCTAACCCTCACAAAAAACTTTCTGCATTTTTACATTTTCTAAAAAAACATAATTTAGTATATTTTTAAGTGATTTGAATGATCGGGACACTAGAAATGTCCTCATAAACCACATTTATAGCATAATACCCTTGTAATTAATGTAGTTTGTATCCTAAAAAATGTCCTTGGATAAGCTAGTAAGAACACATGTTTACATGCAATGCAAAACTGCCGTACAGGGCAAAAATCTGCCTGTGTTGATTGGTTTATTCTTACACCGTTTATGATCTTTTACAAGAACATTGTTTATTGAGTTTGCATGAACACACGTGTTGTCTGCTTATTATGCATAATCGGTGTAAAAACATGTATGTAAACATGCTCGTTGTTAGAAGACAAATTTTTATATATATATATATTTATATATATATTATATATATATATATATATATATATATATATATATATATATATATATATATATATATATACTGTATATATATATATATATATATATATATATATATATATATATATATATATATATATATATATATGTCTTTACTAAACACACACACACACAACTATCGACGGCTGATTTATCTTCCCACTATGTCCATGTTCTTTTGCCCCTACTAAGGTCTGTGCATGTCATTGATGTCTATACACACTCAGAGAAATTTAGAGAGTCACATAAAGGCAAAATAGAAGCATTTGACACCACTGAATATACATTATAAACCCAAGAGGGGACAAATAATATCATGGTAATATTACATGAAAAAAGACTCTTTAGAAATGTATGCTAAAATTTTACATATATTTGCATTGCAAAAGCTTGTGTATTGTCTCCAAAATGAAGAATTCCCAAACTACATAATGAATGTTCAGAGAGCTAAGAACAGAGTTTCATCTTAATGAAAGAGTGCAAAGGTTAGTCATTTCCTTGAAAGTGGGAAGGACAGACGATCTTCATTGAAATGCTAATGTATGGGTAGGGCTAAAGGGTTGATTGGACTGTGTAACATGTACTTGCAGTAAGGAGCCTCAGAGTCCAGGGTCAGACACGGCGTGGTGTGACCCGGCTGAGGCCTGCCCTACATTTCCGTTTCCGCTTTAATTTAGACCAGTGCAGCACAAGCTTCAGTTTAAACATCTGCATTAAGATACAGCATCTCATTTGAATAATTGTAATAATAATAAAACAAGACAATGAACCAAGCTGAGATGCAAGGTGTCCCTCCTTGCTGCACAGTACTTATCTCACCCTAAGACTTCATGAAGAGCAGGAGGGGTTATCACATGTAGGCCAAGGTGTTTCTAGGGACTGCTATGCAATGTAACTGATAATGGTAATGATAATGATGGCATTGGATTTATAGTGATGGTGATTAGTGAGCAGCTCCAGGCAAACATTTAATTTCTTTCTTCATAAATACATACATCCATACCAACCCATGCCACAAAATGGCTCACACATACATACCCTTCGAAGAGCCATCAGTTCTTTTCAAAGAACTCCTGCCAAACAGCCATACAAGTGGAGAAAAACAAGGGTTGAAATGGAAAACAGAGAGGAAAACATTTAAAGGATGAAATGACATGTAGTTCTTTGCTCTTCTAGTTTAGCTGAAAGCAGCCTTGCCACCCTCTCCTCTGTGACTTGACAACTCTGTCACACTCAGCCTCGCAGGGCTAACTCTCATACACAAACACTCTCACAAACACAAGCGAGTGAGCTCGCTTTAGTGCCTGTACTCATGAATTTACACAGAGACATGCACAATGAGCAAGTGCTGTAAATGACCATGCAGGGCATATGTTGGGGCTTCATTCAGGAGTGGGTTTGGTTATTAGCAATAATTAATCATTTTCAAAGATAATAAATATTAAAATCAATATAACATTGATTAGAATCAACATTAGCTTATTAATCCTTCAAATCAACAATCATCAAAGATAACTATCAATTATCAAAATCAATAGAATATTAATAAGAATTAATATTGCAGGGCACAACCCTGCAATCAGGGACTAATAACCAGACAGTATAGCAGTCTCAATATAGGATTGTTTTCTTAGGAAAGCCGAAACATAAACATTTAAAAGGGAAACAATGAAGGGTTGAATCCGAGCACTGACATCCCCTGCCAGTCCTTGACACAGGTGCATGCAGAACACATTTTCAAACAAATTTTACTCTTTCTCCACCAAAGTGTGTGTATCTGTGTTTAAGTGTGTGTTTGTGTGAAGGAGGGGATAAGCCCACTCAAAGCTTCCTTTGTCTCATCCTTCTACCCAGCCAAATATCAAAGTACAACAAAAGACTGCATTGCTGTTCACTCGGACAGTGCAGGAGACAAAAGCCTGATCTGTTCTTGTGTCAAAACTTTTACAAAGACAAAGCAAGGCTTAATGGCACATAAATAATTGTGTGCTCTCAAAAAAGGGGGAAACAGAAACACAAAAAGAAAACAGGTTGCAGTGCATAAACTGTCAGTTGGCAGACTGAAGTTACAAGCAAAACATTGAGAGTACAAAGCTTGTAGTTAACTTGGTAGCCTTACAAAAGGAAAAGGCCAGGACCCTTGAGATATGTGCAGTTGTATTTACAATTGAAATTCATAAAAAATATATATATATATATATATATATATATATATATATATAATAAAAAAAAGTGACAGATTGGTGTTCAAAATTCTAGGATATCTGTGATTCAAAATGTAATTTATCCATGCAATTGAAGTTGTAGAATTCTGTCAATTTTCGTGATGTGCAATGAGAAAGAAATATTCTATACTAGTTTAGTAAACAAATGTTAATACATTTTTTATATTGACCATGTTAACGCAAAAGGTCAGAAGAGTCAGATTTCCTTGCTTCCATTGAAGAACACAAGATCCTCTTTAGAAAATTCTTAAATCATGCTGGGATAACATGGACTACAATTATTTCATTCGCTTAAACTTTTTAACCAAATTGTTATTTTGATTATATAATTTGTAATAAAAATAACTGTATTAAACTATAACAATGCAAAATAGAAGACTCATTTGAACTTCTATGAAATTTTATATATCATGTTAGGTGTTTCTTTTTATATATCATGGTGCATATATAATTGAATTGGGTAGAAAGGGAAAGTGAGGAGAAAGACTGAAAAAGAAGACAGAATAGAAAGTGGGACAACAATAAACCATGAAAAAAGGTATTGTAGGCTTGAGGGAGATGTAGATGCAGAGTAGAAGGGTTGTTTTTGTCACTGTCACTAAAAGTGAGAGTTCATCCGTTATTTAAAATGGTCACTGTATTCCAGAGAAACAATAACCACATGAGAGGGAGAGAGAAATTGATGAAAAGCTGACCTAGGACAACATGCAGGAATGGTCTCTCTATGTGTCTACACTTCTCAGTTTATGTCCTAAGAACTTATGAGTCGCATTAGTGAAATATGTGTGTGAGAGTGTGCGTGTGTGTGATGTCTGTATGGAGGAATTTAGCTCACGACAGCCTTTCATCTGTTTTCCATTTCCGTGGCCCGTTTGGCTTGTCTTGCTCACATTAAATGATCTCCTAACATGTTTCTATAGTTACAGCAACCCAAATACCTCAGCACTAGAATTTTGAAACTTCAAAATCTCAGCCACTTCAACTGTACAGCTAATGTCATCTCAACTTCCATTTTCAGACTGATGGGCATGTCTCATCAGTCTGGAGGGGCTTGGGGGATGGACAGTGGAGTCATGTGGTTCTGAATTTACATTTATAAAATCATTTGGCAGAAGCTTTTTTCCCAAAGCATCTTACAGTGTATTCAATCAGGCATACTTTCTAAGGGGAGGTATATGTGTATATATATATATATATATATATATATATATATATATATATATATATATATATATATATATGTGACCACTTTATTAGGTACAAATGTACACCTACGTATTCATGCGATTTACTCATGCCTCGGTCGAAATCACTGATATCACTATCTGCATGATTGTATGAACTGCACTACTGCCACATGATTGGCTGATTAGATAATTGCATGAATAGGTAGGTGTAGAGATGTACTTAATAAAGTAGTCACTGAGTGTGTGTGTGTGTATATATCTAATATATATATATATATATATATATATATATATATATATATATATATATATATATATATATATATATATATATCTATAGGACAAATATCTTGGAGAAATTTCCTCTGGTCTGATGAAACAAAAACTTTACTTTTTGGCCATATTGGCCATCATTATGTTTGGAGGAAAAAGGGTGAGGCTTCTAAGCTGAAGAACACCATCCCAACCATGAAGCATGGGGGGCATCATGAGGAAAGAAAACTATGTTGAAATACTGAAGCAACATCATAAGACATCAGCCATGAAGTTAAAGCTCAGTGGAAAATGGCTTCAGGACAACAAAGTCAAGGTATTGGAGTGTCCATCACAAAGCCCTAACCTCAATATGATAAAAAATTTGTGGGCAGAACTGAAAACGCGTGTGTGAGCAAGGAGGCCTACCAGCCTGACTCATTTACATCATTTCCATCTGGAGGAATGGGCCAAAATTCCAGCAACTCATTCTGGAGAAGCTTGTGGAAATCATGTTTGACCCAAGTTAAACAATTTAAAGGCAAAGCTACCAAATGCTAATAAAGAGTATGTAAACGTCTTACCCACTGGGAATGTGATTAATAAATCATGCTCTCTACTATTATTCTGACATTTCACATTCTTAAAATAAAGTAGTGATCATAACTGACCTAAGACAGGCAATGTTTTAGTTAAGTTTAAATATATTTGGCTAAGTTGTATGTAAATTTCTGACTTCAACAGTATATATATATATATATATATATATATTTGTGCTGTATATATATATTAGTGCTGTATGTGTTTATACTGTATAAATAATTACATGGGAGCATTCTGGATCTGTGAGTATTGCCCTAGTATGAGCATCTGTCCAATCTTAGAGGGTAGACATTAGAGCACCACTATATATCTGTTTGATATTCATCGGCTCGGTGTCTGTCACTTAGACTCACTATTCTCCAGGGATGCGTGTGTATATAATGAACAGCAGAAAGAACACTTGAAGGAAGAACTCTTTTATCATTACCAAAATGATCACAAGAGTTACTTTAAAGGGACATCCTTAGTGCTGAGACCTCTGTCTTTCACATTGAGGGCACTTGTACAGGGTTAAAGGATGAATTGAAGGTATTATAAACTGATCACATAGGTGCCCACAGGTCTATCATTGTTCATTCTCTCTATGGGTCTGAGTGAAAGGCACTGTATGTTATCCCATCGAAACAATATTAGCCCAAAGAAAGGGGGGTTTCTACACAAACATTCTCAGGCAGAGGCCTTGCCATTTTCAAGGTGTCTACTGAAGGCCTGTGTTTTACCATCCATTATAATTCAAGCCTTAAGACTTACAGTCTGGTTATCAGACCTTATTGTTTTAGAGACCTTCGTATGGATCTGTTTGTGTCTCTCACTGTGGCTGTAAACCTGAAGCATATTTCCTTGAGCTGTTGAATAATGCAAAGCCCAGGTGTCTCCAGGCTATTTAAATGCTCATCTAATGCTGGTATACGCGGGCTGGTTCTGGCTGACTTCAGCTATGCCACCTCATCATTCCTAAGTGCATTGTGTTGTTGGCCTTCAATGAGCAGATGGGATGCTTTAAAGACCGCCAAACCCTTTGTTTTTCACCACAAATAATTGAGTTCACATTGTGGAGAAATTAAGACATTGAACAAAAATGTCAAAATGAAGAGCAAAGGGAGATAATTGCACCATGTCATGTTGCATGGATTAATACAATAGAAACAAAAGTACATGTCACAGTTTGAGGCAAGATCCAAATGCAGAGGCAAGATTAAAAGGCTTTAATGAAAAATATAACAAAAAAACAAATACAAATCTCACAATGGAGAAAAACTAAAAACTGTAAAAATCAAAACAACAATGTAACTGAGAAAAGTAACTGACTAGGTAGGCACAAATCCATAAAATGTCTGGGGTTACTTAAGTGTAACCCTTGTTCCCTGATAAAAGCGGAACGAGATGCTGTGCTAAGAAAAGCGCTTTGGGAACAACTTTAGGTGTGACCAGCTGTGAATATGTGTGCAACACGTCAGTGAACATTGACTGGAATTTATAGCCTCTGCCGGTGTAATCATTGGATGCACCTGCGGCAGGGCTATAAATAGATGCGTCACAGGAGCATTGTCAGGTGTTTTGTCTGAAGAGCAGTCCTGGGGCATCCCAGTGCGGCAGTGAAGTGCAGCATCTCGTTCCGCTTTAATCAGGGAACAAGGGTTACACTTAAGAAACCCGAGACGTTCCCTTTCAAAAAGCTACACTTATGATGCTGCACTGAGAAAAGCTTTGGGAACGAGAATACCCATGCCGCCGCACTGTGGCTGTCCGGACCCCCTACGGTTGTGCAGTGTGCTCACAAGACTGTGAGAGGTCTCAGACATGAGCTTGAGATGTTGACTCAAGGACATAAGAGCCCGGAGTGGCATGAACATCCAAACTGTAGAATCTAATGAATATGTGCGGAGAGGACCAGCCTGCCGCATCACAAACATGCTGCAGAGGGACACCTCTAGCCAAGGCTTCAGAGGAGGCGACGCCTCTGGTAGAGTGAGCCCTGATGCCTACTGGCGAAGCTTGACCGCGCGCCTCGTAGGCCAGGGCAATAGCGTCCCTCACCCAATGCAACATAGTCTGCTTGGTGGCGGCCGCCATCTGTTGCGGCCCCCATGGCAAACTAACAGTTGCCCTGACTTACACCACTGGCTAGTGCGGTGGACATAAGTCTGAAGGGCACGGACCACTAGTCTGTGAAGTCTTTCCTGCCCCGGTGTTGTAAACGGAAGGGAGCAGAAGGCTTCGAGAGTGACCGGATGTAAGGTCGAGAAAGGCACCTTAGGCAGGTAGTCAGGATGAGGGTGCAAATTTGCTTTGGTCATTCCTGGGGCAAACTCTAAGCAGGCTGGCAAGACAGACAGAGCCTGTAGGTCCCCAATTCTCTTTAGAGAGGTAATTGCCACAAGAAAAACCATCTTGAGAGTCAGAAGTCTGTCAGATGCTGACTCTAGAGGTTCAAAGGGGGTCTCGACCAGAGCCTCAAGGACTACTGCTAAGTCCCATGAAGTGGTCATGGTCTTAGCAGGAGGCCTAAGTCGCCTAGCTCCATGAATGAAGCGAGCGAGTAGAGGATGTCTCCCCAACGGCACCCCGTCCATCAAGGCGTGGAAAGCCGAAATGGCAGCCACATAAACCCTGAGAGTGGCAGGGCATATGCCTGCTGACAGTTTTTCCTGCAGAAAGTCCAAAACTGTTAGCAACCTGCGACGACAAGACACACCTAGAGTGGGACCCAAGGTAAGAAACCGGGGTCTAAACCACATAGAAAGGGAACGAAGCATGCAGCGCATGACCCTTATTTGCCTTAGGGGACTAGCCCTTGGGTGATATCCCCTGGCTTTTAGCCACAGCTGAAACGGTCTCATATGCAGAAGGCCCAAAGGCATCACCGTGGACGCAGATGCCATGAGACATAGATTCATTGATACTGACGAACAGTGCAAACTTGACCTAGCCTGACTTTGCTCAGGGTGTTCTGAATGGGAATGATTCGAGTGGGAGACAATTGTGCCAGCATCGTGATCGAATTCCATATAACTCCCAGATAGGTAATTCCCTGGGTGGGAGAGAGAATGCTCTTTTTGACGTTGAGTCTCAGACCCAGAGAAACCAGATGAGCTAAGACAATATCCCTGTGCTGGACTGCCAGTTCTTGAGACTGTGCTAGTATCAGCCAGTCGTCTATGTAATTCAGAATGCTGATGCCCCGGAGTCGCAAAGGAGCCAGTGTGCATCCGTGCATTTCGTGAATGTGCGGGGTGATAGGGCTAGGCCAAATGGAAGAACCTGATACTGGAAGGCCTGCTCCCGAAAGCGAACCTCAGGAACTTCCTGTGCTGTGGGAGAATTTCTATATGAAAATATGCGTCCATGAGATCGATCATGACCAGCCAATCGTGATGTTGGGCTTGTGACACGACCGTCCTGATAGTATAGTTAGCATCTTGAACTTGAACACCCTGACTGAGCGGTTCAAGCCTCGAAGATTTAAGATCGGACGCAACCCCCCACCCTTCTTGGGAACCAGGAAGTATTTGCTGTAATAACCTGACTCTTTCTCTGGAAGGGGAACACGTTCTATGGCCCCTTTGACCAAGAGATTTTTCAGTTCTTTCCACAGTAGACATGCCTGCTCTGGTTTTACGGTAGTTGGGACCATGCTGCTGAAACACAGAGGGTGGCGAGCGAATTGAATTCTGTAGCCTTTTTCTACTGTTTTTAGGACCCACAGAGAAATACCTGACAGAAGTTTCCACGCTGCCAGGTTCTCTGAGATGGGTATTCATTTTGACACTTCCTGTTGAGGGGATGTCGAGTGTTCCGCATCCTGAACTTAGGCAGGAAACAGCGGTACACCCAACTTTTCATTGGAAGCCTCTAACTCCCGAAACACCAGAGGCGGTGGGAATGGAGAGGTTTCATGGAGGTACCGGGAGGGGCGAAGTGGATGATACACGCACCCCATCCCGAGGGGAGCTACCCCCACAAGGCTGGGCGCAAGACCGTCAGGGTTTCTTCCTCTTAGAAATTACTTCCCTGAGGTCTTGCTTTCGGGGCTGTTGAGGGTGACGAGCCTGTCCCCAGTCTCTACGAGGGGGAACATGACTCGCAACACTTTGTTTCTAAGCCTTCCTTCTAGAAGAACTGGGGCGGGTCTGGGTGGCCGACGGCCCCGCCCCCTGAGTGCGGCGTGGAAAAAAACTGTTCAAATGCTTCTTCTTGGCTTTTTGCCTCCTGGAACCTGGAGATAACTGTATTCATAGCGTCCTCGAATAGGCCAGAAGGCGAAACCGGGGCATCAAGAAGGAAAACTTTGTCCTTATCTTTGATGCCTGAAGACATAGACTAGCCAATTGCACGGGCTGTCTGCTTGGTCGCATGGCGAGATAGTACCCGCACTCAGGTCCTTTAGCAGATCAGCCTGGTATGCCTGTAATACTGCCATAGTGTGGAAAGCAGCACCAGCCTGACCCGCTGCTTGATAAGCCCTCCCTACTAGCATGGATGTAGTCCTGCATGGCTTTGTGGGGAGAGAGGGTCTTTTTAGCGATGATGCCGAACCCGGCGAGAGATAACCCGCAAGTGTCTCTTCAACCGGCGGCATCATTAAATACCCCCGTGTCTCAGCACCCACGATAGTCGAATATATCGATGTCGAGGGCACGTGGACATGGGAAGTATAAGGTTTCCTCCATGAACGAGAGAGCTCTTCATGGAGGTCATCAAAGAAGGGAAGGGACTGATGAGGCATTCCCTTCCCCTGGCCACCAGTCAGAAATCTGTCCTGTAACGCAGCATTTGAGGGTCTCTTGTTGACATGGCCAGTCTAATTGAAGCCTGGCCACCACATGAGTAACTCAAAGTCTGTAGACTTAAGAGATTCAAGGTCCCCCTCATAAACCAAAGAGGCTCCGGAGCGTGCTTCAAGATCACGGGAAGGACCAGCTGGGTCTGGGGAGAAAGTGAGCGAAAGGGACGGACCTGTCTCTCTCTCCTCAGCCAGATCCATACGAGAGCCCCATGAATGAAGTGTGGGCGCTGACTCCCAGAAGTAAGCAAGGGGAGCGCAAAGCATTTTGACCAAAAGCAGATCGCAATGCTCGCACCCGCCCCGCCCCAACGCAAGAAAAGCATGCTCTTCCCGCAAACAAAGCAAAATTGATGCGTGTCCATCTCAGCCATAGAGCGGAGACAAGGGAACACACATCGTTTGCCCTGACTTTCAATCATTTTTTTTTTTCTTTTCCCCCCTTTTTTATTTTATTTTGAAAGAAGAGTAAAAGAGAAAGGTCTTCTGCGCACTACCTAACAAATTCTCCTAACAGAGGAAAGAAAGTTCTGACAGGCTCGTGATAGCATACACACACAGAGGGATCTGAAGACAAAAGATCTGACGATGCTCCTGCGACGCATCTATTTATAGCCCTGCCCCAGGTGCATCCAATGATTACACCGGCAGAGGCTATAAATTCCGGTCAATGTTCATTGATGTGTTGCACACATATTCACAGCTGGTCACACCTAAAGTTGTTCCCAAAGCACTTTTCTCAGCGCAGCATCATAAGTGTAGCTTTTTGAAAGGGAACAATCTGGCACAGAACTGCACGTGAGAGGAGGAATATATAGGGAAGTTACTAAGGAGGTTAATGAGGGAAGGCATATGAGGCTAATAAAATAATATCAAAGAAACAAGGGGGCGGGGCCTAGACGTGAGACAGGAGAACACATGGCAAACAATCCTGACAGAAGCCATGTGCTCACACAAAAACAACTAAGAATAAAGAAAAGCACATGGCAAATGATCACAATCATAAGCCATGTGCTTAAAAAAACAGCACAAAAGACAGACAGACAGAAAGGCACATGGGAACAGAAACAAATCTGAAGCCGTGCGCTCACAAAGACAAGACATGGAGCATGAGTGTCTGGATCCTGACATCTGAGGCCTGTACCATGGAGGTTGCTGAACAAACTTGGGGTTTCAGGATTGGTTTCAGGTTGACAAATTGAGACCAATTCAATCAGGCTTAATTGGTACCATGATGCAGCTCATCAACTTTCTCTTTCAACTCAGGCTTCAATCCTGACTTCAAGATTAGATTACCGGCTCCTGCACATGAATGAGGGACGTTTGCAGTGCACAACCAATCGTGTCAGAGAATACGATTCATTTTGCAAGATACTCAGCGGGATTTAACTTTCTCCTGAAAGCTGATGATAATGAAAGTAAGGATTTAAATTAATTTAAACTCTGCAAGGTATTGTTTTTATAATAGAAAAAAAATTAAATGCATTTACACTGTTCAAGAGTTCAGCATGAATTCATGAAGACTTAAAACACATGATTTACACATTACAAAGGATAACTGTAAAATTATGAAGCAATTAAAGACATTTACAGAGCAAGAAGAAGTGGCTGCTACAAGAGCTCAAGAGGACTGCTGCAAACTAATTTTTAATGTGATAAAAATATATATATAAAACAGCTGATATATCAATGCGTAAGTGAATTCATATAGGCCCACAACAAGAACACACAGGCTTCTTCATTTTAAAAGCATAAATGTATTTAAAATATAATAGCTTTTATATATATTTTAATTTAAAACTTTATCATTCAAAACTATTTCAAATAAATATAGGCTACTATTGATTACAAAATGAATATAGACTATAAAGATGAATATTCTCCCTAAGTTTATTTTCCTTTATCAAAATCTACAAGTTAGTTTTTCAAAAGGTGTTTTTAGATGATGGAATAAACTATTTTGTAAATATATATGTGATAACAGGAAACCTAGAATTAGTATTACATTTCTTACATTGCCAAGAAGGCTTTGGAGGACTAGAATTCCCATATTTAATAAATTATTATAAAGCTGCCCAAATTCAACCAATATTGATTGGGATGAACAAAGAATCTAAAGAAGATGAAAATGAATCAAATGGGAGAACCTATTAGTATATCCCTGTTCATACCCAAACAAAGCAATGCATGTATATCAATAGATAATATTTGCATTAATAGTACTTTTAGAATTTGGTTAGTCAGATATAGTTAATTTACAACAAATTGCTAAAGATCCTGGTTTCATGCCAAATAGATTAGATAATAAATGTAAGTTTCGGGAAGATAGAGGTCTGAAAAGATATCACCAACTGTTCACTGATAAAGGAATGGATACCTTTTCAAACCTAGCAAAAAAACATGGGCATTTTTTTAATTATTTAATTATTTTAATTATTTATTTACTAAAGATATAGTAAAATAAATAAAAAGGAAATACATCTATTAATACATTAAATAACGGATATACAATTCAACTAATCCAATAAAAATGTTAGGAATTTTAAAGAGTGCACTTGAAAGATATACACAGAAGAGTTCTGTAAAAAAAATATATGTAGGTGGAAGGATGAATAAAAAAATAAAAATTAGGGGCTGTTTAATTGTCAATGTTTTCAACTTAAAACTAAAAACTTTTTATGCGTTTTGGCTGTTCGTTTACATGACAACAGCATTTTGGGGCCTGAAAATGCAAACTTTTGAAAACGGGTTTCAAAGTGCAAGTTTTTGTAAACGATGCCAGTAGTAAATATTATATACGTTCAAAACCATCAACCCCCGCACACTGTGGTGATTTAAAAAATTATTAGTAACCATATGGTAAGGCAAGGCAAGGCAAGGCAAGTTTATTTATATAGCACATTTCATACACAATGGTAATTCAAAGTGCTTTACATAGTAGAAATTAAAAAGAAAAAAAACAAGAATAATAAAATAAGAATAATTAAAACAGTTTAGAATAAAAAAAAAATTGAATAAAACACAGTACAAACAGTCGGACACACAGTGGCACAGTGCTCATTCAGTAAATGCACAGCTAAACAGATGTGTTTTGAGTCTGGATTTGAATGCGACTACTATAGGAGCACATCTGATCTCTTCTGGAACCTGGTTCCAGATGCGGCTGGCATAATAGCTAAAAGCAGACTCTCCTTGCTTAGAGTGAACCCTTGGTATTTCTAGCTGATGTGATTTTAATGATCTGAGTGATCTGTTGGGTTTATATTCAGTGAGCATATCTGCAATATATTGAGGTCCTAGCCCATTGAGTGATTTATATACCAGTAATAATACTTTAAAATCAATCCTAAATGTAACCCAGTGTAAAGACCTGAGGACTGGTGTGATATGTTCATATTTTCTGGTTTTGCTCAGAATTCTGGCGGCAGCGTTCTGTATGAGCTGCAACTGTCTTATGGTCTTCTTGGGAAGGCCCGTGAGGAGTCCATTACAATAATCCACCCTGCTGGTGATGAAAGCATGCACAAGTTTCTCTAGGTCTTGACTGGAAACAAAGCATCTAATTCTTGCAATATTTTTCAGATGATAGTATGCTGATTTAGTTATTGCTTTGACATGACTACTGAAACTAAGGTCTGACTCTAGAGACACACCAAGATTCCTGACTTGATTTTTAGTTGTTTGACCCCTAGCGTCAAGGTATGCATTCACCTTGAGAACTTCATCTTTGTTTCCAAACGCAATGACTTCAGTTTTGTCTTTGTTTAACTGAAGAAAGTTTTGGCACATCCAACTGTTTACTTCATCAATACATTGGCACAGGGAGTCAATGGGGCTGTAATCGTTAGGTGATAGGGCTAAGTAGATCTGTGTGTCATCTGCATAGCTGTGGTAAGCCATTTGGTTCTTTCTCATTATTTGGCTAATTGGGAGCATATACAGGTTGAACAGGAGTGGAGCAAGAATTGAGCCTTGAGGGACTCTGCATGTCATGGGCGTCCACTCAGACTTATGGTCTCCTATACTCACATAATAACCTCTCCCTTCTAAGTATGACCTGAACCATTTTAGGACCATCCCAGAAAGCCCCACCCAGTTTTCCAGACTTTCCAGAAGTACGTTGTGATCGACAGTGTCAAATGCAGCAATGAGGTCGAGTAGTACCAGTACTGATAATTTGCCTGTATCAGTATTTAAGCGAATATCGTTTATTATCTTTATGAGCGCTGTCTCTGTGCTGTGATGTGATCGGAAACCAGATTGAAAATTGTCAAAGTATCCATTCGAGTTCAAGAATTTGTTCAGTTGATTGAAGACAACTTTTTCAATGATCTTGCCTATGAAAGGAAGATTTGAGATCGGTCTATAGTTGCTTAATATGGTCTTATCCATATTGCTCTTTTTCAAGAGGGGCTTGACAACTGCAGTTTTCAGGGAGTTTGGAAAACTCCCAGAGAGAAGTGAGGAGTTTATCACTTCTAGGAGATCTGCTTCTAAACAGTTGAACACACTTTTGAAAAAAGATGTTGGAAGTGCATCAAGGGCACAGGTTGATGTTTTAAGGTGCCGTACGGTTTCTTCCAAAATTTTGCCATCAATTTCTTTGAAGTCAGACAAAGTAACTACTTTCTCAGGTTGTGGTTTGATTTGTCTGACCCCAGCACAACTCAAGGATGTGCTGATCACCTTTCTGATATTATTTATTTTCTCAGAGAAGAAAGAAGCAAACTCACTGCACTTGCTGTCTGAGAGCAGTTCACAGGGAATCTGGCTTGGGGGGTTTGTCAGTCTCTCTACAGTCGCAAAAAGAGTGCGTGTGTTGTTTAAGTTGCTGTTTATAATATTCGAAAAGAAAGACTGTCTAGCTTTGCCTAGTTCCATATTAAAAGCATGGACGCTGTCTTTGTAAATATTATAATGGACTACAAGTTTTGTCTTCTGCCAAATGCGCTCTGCTTTTCTGCATTGTCTTTTCATATTTTGCACTGCTGTTGAGTTTCTCCAGGGTGCTTTTTGACTGCCACTCTTTTTCCTCACTTTCACAGAAGCAATATCATCAATTACACTTTTAACTTTTGAGTTAAAAGAATCAAGGAGAAAATCAACAGTGTCAGCAGATATTCTTGGTGTTAAAGATATAGCCTTCATAAATAGTACACTAGTGTTCTCATTTAAGCATCTCTTCTTGACAGACACAGATCTAGCTTCAATGGCAGGAGAGATCAATATATCAAAGAAAATACAGAAATGATCAGACAGTGCTACATCCTTAATAACAATTGATGAAATGTTTAGACCCTTACTGATCAGTAAATCTAGAGTGTGTCCATGATTGTGTGTGGGTCCATGTACATGCTGAGTCAGATCAAACATTTTTAAAACAGTTTTGATTTCTTTTGTCATAATGGTTTCTGCATTATCTATGTGAATGTTAAAATCTCCAGCAATGGCAAAACAGTCAAACTCTGAGGTAATTGTTGATAACAGTTCTGTAAAGTCCTCAGCAAAGGCTGGAGAGTATTTTGGAGGCCTGTAAATAATGATAAGTAAAATGCGTGGAGCACCTTTTAACACACTACCCAGATATTCGAAAGACGGGTAATTCCCAAATGATATTTGCTTACATTGATAGACATCTTTAAAAAGAGCAGCTAAGCCCCCACCTCTCCTACCTTCTCTGCAGACGCTCAGAAAAGTAAAGTTAGGAGGGGATGTTTCATTAAGGACTGTTGCACTACAGCTGTCTTCTAGCCAAGTTTCATTTAAAAACATAAAATCCAGGTTGTATGTGCTTAAGTCGTTGACTAGAAGTGATTTATTTTTAAGTGAGCGGATGTTTAAAAGTGCTAACTTAACAGTCTTACTTTTTGACCCCACAGCAATCTTAGTTTGGCGTGTAATAGGCACCAGATTGGATGGGTTTGCTGTATGGCTTTTGAAGGCCTTAGACTTTCTATCATGACATCGAACAGCAATAGAGAAAGATACAGGCACACTGGGTTCCCACTTGTTTTGTAAACATTTGAGAAAGTTACTGTTATCATAGCGGGGACCCGACACATATCACTGAGAGCTGGTATCAGTTGTTTTTGGTTCACCTCGAGCAGATGGAGGAGGGTGTGAGCCCTTGCGTTGTGGCAGAGGCCGAAGAGCTCTCACAGGACGAGGGGGAGGGCGAGCTTTGCCTGCAGGCTTTGGTGGTTTAGGGGCCTGCCGTTTTTTGCTTGATATCTGGGGGCTTGCAGCAAATGAGTGGGATAGTTTGGTTCCAACATACACCAGTTCTTCCATTTTCTCTGAGAAGCACAGATGTGGAGATGCTGGAGAGAGGGATAACGTGTCTGGTGAGAGGGGCTGTTGCTGTGGTGTTATCGGCTGTAATATGCTGTCCTGGTCTCCCTGGGTGTTTTCCAGAAAGTCGTCCTTGTGTGCTGAATCTTGGAGCAGTTCTAATATGTCACAGTCTGTCTGTGGTGAGCTTTGTGGGCAGGGCTCAGCTGAGATTGTGTCCGTGAGCAGAAATTGTTGTGGCTGAGTGGTGTTATCATTGTCCTTGTGTGAATTGTCAACCAAATGTCCATTCAGGTGCTGAAATGAAGTCCTGTGGTCATTCATACTGTGTCCAGGTGTGTGTGTGCCATTCAGATTGATTGGATTGGCACACACTGCAGAAGGATGATTGAGGGAGAAGTAGATATTGTCCTTTAGCACTCTTGAACCAAGTATGTTTGGGTGGTGGACATCCTGTCGAAACAGTTGCCTCTGACTCCAGAAAAGATTGAAGTTGTCAATGAAGTTCACTCCTTTTATATTACAGGTTTTTTGCAGCCATGTATTAAGCCCAAGCAACCGTGAGAACCTGTTTGTTCCTCTTGCTGGAAGTGGTCCACTGATGAATGTTTGAACTTTCAGTCTTTTAAGTGTTTCAAAAAGTTCATTGAAATCCTTCTTAAGGAGTTCTGACTGCTCTTTATGAATATCATTCTTCCCCACATGAATGATGAGTCGATTTGCAGTCTGATATTTCATCAGAATATTCTGAAGTTCCCTGTTTACATCAGAAGTTGTTGCTTGTGGAAGGCAGCACGTAGTTGTATCCCTGCTGCTAATGTTTCTGATTATGGAGTCACCCACTATCAGAGTCCTGGGCCCAGCTGTGCTCTGAGCTGAGTGCCGCTGTCTGCTCGACCTTGAGCGCCAGTTAGCATCAGTGTTAGCTACTGGCTGATTCAGTCTGTGTTTGATCACATTTATTATATTTGGGGATTCCTCATTCATTAATGCTTCAAATCTGTTCTCAAGATGTATAGGCGGTGGTAGGAAACCAGTGTTTGCAATCCTTGTCAGAGCCATATCTGGGGTAGAGGATGCAACTGCGGCAATATGTGATGCTCGTGACAAACTGATGTCTCAAGTGCTTTTTGGTCTCGCTCCCTGTTTGTGCCATCGAAGGCTTGTTTCTCTACACTCATTATGGCCTGTCGAGGAGCAATAGATTCATGGGACTCACCAGCTGTATGCTGAGGGCGTCCATGACGAAGCTCTGTTGTGTGTTCCGTCTGGTTTGGTGGTCCCACAAGTAACTTTGTTTCAAGAACTGCAATCCTTTGTAAAAGTCTGTGGCAGTTAGTGCAGCAAGTAGATTCCAGAAGAGGCATTTTCTCTTATCCTTTTGAATGTAGGCAGTTGTGTTTTCCCTTCCCTGGAATGAAAACTTTCAGTGGGAGGCTGGTCGAATAAAAGAATTCTGCTTTTTTTTTTTTTTTTTTTTTTTTTTTTTTGTAGTAGTCCAAGCTTTTGAGCACTGTGCTGATTTGCTTAAATTAAAATTAGTTGATAAAAGGAGATAAAAAATAAAAATATAAAAGCGATAGAGCAAAGCGCGGATCAGCAAGCAAGAGTGTCCGAACAGCGCGGAAGCAGGAAGCAGTGGTAGTGCTATATAATCAGGGAATAGCTGCCTTTTATTATACACCACTTGAAACTTTTTAACAAACGAGTTGTTTTGCAAAGTGAAGTTCTTTTATTCCTCACGATGTTGTCTGCATAGGCTAGGATGTGTCTGGTGTCATGCCATTTTACATAGCTGTCAACAAGACCAATCAACGTGTCTAATCTAACGGCTATGGAATTTTCGCCATTCAGAGTTATACCTATTGCTTTCATACACACTTTACCTTTCGCGGTGCGATATCCGTATGTTTTAGGCCCTCCTGAGCAAAACTCTGTGATGTAATCATCATTGCCTATTTCATCAGTCAGATCTCCTAAATAAGGACCCAGAGGTCGTTCCAAATCTCCATCTCTAGAGATAAAGATACCGCTGTCTGTGTCGCTATACAGCAATCTGTCCCCCAGTTTATCCATAAGGCTATACAATTCTAAAAGTGCGTGTGTTGTTGTAAAGACCCCCAGAAATATATTCACATCCCGTGTGTTGTACATGGCACCATCATCGTGACGATACTGTACCAGCTCAATTTCATCAGACACAAATGTCAAATATTTAACGTCATGCTGACAGGCAAATCTGATGTGAGCAAAGTCGTCTGGGTCTTTCAAAAGCCTAGAAGTGGGTAGATTTTCCCTCATTGAAAAACGCCCCCACAGACTATTCAGCAACAATTTGTTGATAGACCTCTGTGCAGGGTTGTGACAGATCTTTGCAGGATCGAGTTTAACCCCTTCTTTTTTAAAGTAATCATCAATATATTTTTTTTTCTGACTCGGTGACTACTTGAGAGGGATAGTCTGAGGCCTCCTGTTTAAACTTCAGAAAGGTTTTTACATAATCAGAAAACAGTGTTTCCGATTTCTCTGCAAAGTGCTAGACCTCTGAGACTTCCATTACAAGATACCCCTTCTCAATCACCTTTTAACTATTCAGTACTCACCCAGCAGCCTGAGATAGATCTTTCCTCATATGTATGCGTATAAGATGTAATATTGATTTGTTTCTCAGCTCATGATCTGCATAGAGGAAACATGAGTTTCCCGGCGCATCTGTAAGGACAGGGTGAAGCAGTTTTCGGGGAGTAACATTGTGGCCTTAATAAGTCCGTAATAATTTTCAAGGGGTTCAAAATCCTTGAAGATTATTTCAGTATGTCCAACAGGGTAACTTTTTCAAGCCTGACAGTAAGGATAAAGACTTGTGATATCAACATATCTGATTTTTTGCAGTTTTGTGGTACAGCTTGTAAGCGTTTGTACGCCCCCCAAAGAGTGCATCACGTGGTTTCAGTCTCTCAGGTGCCGAATAAGTGGTCATAAACGCAATTACATGAGGGTCAGTTTGCTTAAGATTCTTCCATACACACTCATACATCACCTCAACATCTAAACAGTATGCGTTCTGCAAAATATCAATCTTTTCATTAAACTTCCTCCTGAGCACTCCAAAAGGAATTTTTGGAAAAGGAGATTTGCATAGTCAGGTCTGTAACGACACTCGTGACCATGGTGAAAACAGTTGGAAAATTCTAGAGCTCTTCGTACACCATCTTTTACGTAATATTCATCAACAAAGTAGCCTCCAAATTTCACTTCGCCGTGATTTAGGGCATGGTGGATGTCTACGTCACGGGGATTTTTTCACATACTCAAGCCATTCAATAGAGATGTTAGAGTATGTCTTATACTGATTGCCATATGCATTATTATGTGTCAGAGCCAGTGTATTTCTAGAGAGAAATTGTGTCTTGAAAGTCCCCATACAGCAACTAGCAAGAGTCAGGGGATCTACCTGTGTGCATCGCAGGAACTCTTCTCTAAATTTAATACATGCTTCACGTAATAAAACAAGATTGTTCATGCAATAGATGCCAATCTCTTTTCTGAAATCAAAGACTTTTACCATCAACTGTTGCATACCACCGATCAAATTTGCCCTGGTACTATCTGTCATGGTGTTTTGCCCATAGTAGTTTTTCGCAGGGTATGGACCTATACAAGTCTGAATTTCCTGTCTGTTGAAATAGTGAGGAAAGAGTCCTTTTTCCTTATTTTGCAAATTTAACACAAAAGACGTCTTAGACAGAGCCATATGGAGGAACGAGTAAGAATCGATAAAATGATGCCTAAAAATCTCATCATACATGAAAATGGTTCTACATCCTTGCATTACTATGTTAAGATTGAGCCCTGCATTGCAAAAATACTCCAGTATTAAAAAGTTGTCGAATTCGCTTGCATTGTGTGCGATACATGTGTAATTTTTGTATTTCGGTAGTCTAAACCTACAAACGAGTTGTCTCTCACAACCCTCACCTCCAAATTCAAATGTCTCACCATCAGAAGTCATGGCGCAAACATTATTAGCAACATGCTTTCCATTATCACAACGTGTTAGAAAATCATAGAAAATGTAATGGTCTGTATATTCCTTGGGAGGGGTAGGCTGTATGAAACACTCATGTTGGCCTCCACGACTTACATCATCCCCGCAATGTAAACACTTATCATTTGGATAGTTATGAGGTTTGGGGTTTTTGTCGGCAGTGTGGTAGCGTTTACCATATTTATGACAATATTTTGTAGTATCGCAAGGAGATCTACCACAATCATCATCTGTAGGGCCTACTATTTTATGGGCATTAAAACAGTAGCTAGATCTGCAATAGCACAAGCAGTCTGGACAGTGTATTGTGTTTTAGGTTGCTTGTAGCACTCACTATCATTGCAAACAGAGCATACATATTTACAGTCATGATTCTATCTGCTCGCATACCCTGTGTAACAGAAATCGCACACATATGCCGACCCTATAAATGCTTTCAGATTCTTTATCATGTAATAATGAGAAGCATGAATGTAAAGATATGCTGTTTTGGGGTGTGATTCATCAGAAGTTTTATATTTTTCTAACTTTCCATTGCTTGACCTGTGAAAGACAACAATTTGTATGTCTAATGCACGTTCAAATTTTGCAATGTCTCCTAGACCTATTGTGTCCTGAGGTGTGAAACAGGCAGCATTCTGAATGATTTTACCCCATCTTTCTAAGTTGTCATGTGAAATCTGCGGGTCAAGAAAATATGCTAGGCATATTGAAAAGCACAGGTTTTTTGACATATTGACAAGACAGAATAAATGCATTAGTTTTCTTCTAATTACATCATCATGTGCTATATCAACCATCTTGCTACGAGCACCACCGTTCTTAATTCTGGCAATAGATACGTGTAATTGTAAACTGTCGTTGGCCTTCACTATTGTATTACTCTGCATAATTTTTTCAAATTGTTCTACAAAACTTTTTTCGTTGTAGTCATTACTAGGTGATAATACACAGTTTACATCAGATTTCAGACTGGGGTCTCTCAGTGAAATGTTTATAAAACTCCCCTCACCGCCCATCTGTCTGGAAAAATGATACCATCTCCGACAACACACCATGCACTGATGTACTGTATCCAGCAAAACCTGTAGAGGATAACTCCCTTAGATATAGAGCTCTCTGTATCTCTATACGATTGAAACACGGTTTTGGTACTATTGTGTATTCGTCTACAACACCACCGTTTCTAACCAATGCTTCAACATCGTTCTGACTTAAACCCACATGGGGTGCATTCGAGTCTGTAGAAATATTGCTTACACCACCAGCCTGTATTGTCTCAATAAACAGTTCATTCACATCATTATCATCATCATGCATTTTTATAATTTCTTCTAATCTTTCACACAGATTGGGGTTTGAGAACCCCAGTTCATCATTATATTTTTTTATCATCTCTTCTAATCGTTTGCACACAGAGCATGAGGGGTCTGATATTGTGTCTCTGCAATGGTTAGATCGTGCATTGTACTGTGTGATGATGGCTCTAGCGAATTATTTAACCTTTCACAGTCTTTGTCGTTATTAGAATAATTTACACATCATCTCTGCGTTTGAATAATAGACTCTAATCTGCTTCACAACACTCTTCACAACACTCGTGGTAGGGGTTTTGTTCAAAGTCTGTTTGACAATTTTGCAGTTCATCGTCTGAACGTAGTCTTTTACTAGCCATATTTGAAAATCTTTTTCAATTTAGGTTTATTCTCCACTGATTATACACCAACTACACAAATCTACTTTTATGAAAAAACAATCACAGATCAACTAAATAAATAAGCCAAAACAACACCCTTTTAACACAAATCAGTCATAAACATAATTAGTTATTTCTACCATCTATGACGGCGTTATTGATATTGGATAAAAGTGTTACCATGAGTTGGCGTTCTCTGTAGGTATCCTGGAGCACACAATCATATTTATTTAACACTTCTCGATTGGCATCAACCCAATCGAGGATAATCCGTATAAGGTTTCCTTGTTCTACTGAGTTTGTAATTACCATGTGGAAACAGTCACAAAGGCATTTGACATTATTTGAAATGATGTCCAGCTTCTCGTCCGCCCTTCGATTTTTTTTTTTTTTTTTTTTTTTTTTTTTTTTTTTTTTCACGCAGTTCAATCAACAATTAATGGGAAAAGTTCTGTTGATTTGATGGCAGAGTTTCATCAGCATTCAGCACCGTCTCTTCCACACACACCTGATTATTTGTATCGCCATCCGTACAATCCAAGACTGTATTAATCTCCGAAATCACATCCCCGCATCGTTTAGCAACAGCTCCTCATCATTCATAACATCGTCTGAAACCACAGGGTCTTCAGATGCTGAGACCGCATTATCGCTGTTGTCCGGAACAATCTCCTCGCTGAAACTACTGGCATCCCAGCCTCTCATGAAAAATGCATCATCGAAGATTGATGTGGGATCCTCATTACTCAGCAAACTGGTAGTGTACAGATCTATATAAAGAATGAGAATAGAATATGTGTATTAGTGAGGGATTACCATTTTTTTATTTTTAACAATGTTAGCGTGAAATCATACTCACCAACTGACTCGTTTAACACTGAATGTAGTTGTTGTGACGGTGTTTGATCATTTTTCCATTCTCTTGATAAACTCGCATGTTTTTTTCCCGCCAAAATATATTCTCGTACTGTTGTTTCCAGCTACAGGGGATACAGCATGTAATCTGGCACTTCGTGAATTCCTCAGAATACTATCCTTGTTGCATCTCCATGAATGAGGTGACAGGACAATGCGTTTGGTTCAGTCATGGCGAACCCCGGTTGTGAGACAAACGATGGCAAGTCAACATTTACAAACACAGAATTTTTTTTTTTTTTTGCTTTGTTTTATCATGTATACATACCTTGCAGTGCACGTCTATTGACATATCTGGTCTGATCCGTTGTTTTATTAATTAATGGTGCAGTCACTGAAAGATATTAAAAGTGTTTAGATTATGTGACTATATTCTTTTATTTTCAGTGAAAAATGAAAAAAAAATCTTTAGGTAAACTTACACAGTTGATCAATGTGATCCAAGTTTTCATGATCATCGTTTTGTCCTGAATTACGTACAGACAAAAAAATTTAAATCCTGTTTAACGTCAAGTTACAAAATGTAAGTTTTTGTAAAGCACAAATATTTTAAAAATCATCGTACAAGCAACACATACTTCTGAAAATAAATGCCATTTTAAAAAGTAATGCTATGTGTTAAACACCCACTGCCATCTCGTACAAGATCCTGAATGGCACCGCTGTGACAGATGATCACAAAACACTCAACATTCTGTTTTAAATAGGAAGGAGTTTTGGAGAGGCGTACTCAAATCTGCAAAGCACATGTAATGTAATTAGTTTTTTACTATGGCTTAAAATAAAAACATTTTAGATCGACTACCGCTTAAACAAATGTATAAACATCGTAAAACATTTTGTCGGAAATAGATTGTAAAGCGGTTTAAGGGAAAGGAGGAGGCGAGAACCGGCTTGACAATATAAATAATATTTTAATGATAAACTTAAAAAACAAAACACACATGACGGACATGTCCGTAAACGATCTCTCTCTCCCGCACCATCCTCTGCAGTCGGCCTTTATCCCTCTCGGAGGCTTGATTAGCCTAATACGGGACCGGGTGTGTAGGATCACGACCCGGCCCCGCCCTCCACCCTGCCACATAGGTCTTACCTAATAAGCTGTTTAACCAATACAGAAATAAAGAACATATGGTTTGAAAGTGAAAACAACACACCGTTCAGCATAAATTTTACAACGAAAAGGAGAAGAAATAGTTATATCGTTTGAAGCTGTTTTTTTTTTTATTACACTATTATTGATTGTTTTTATTTATTTTTAGTAGATGAATGCGTGTGAAGAAACGCACCCATTCAATTTACAAAATTAATAGTACAACACGTTCATTGTGTAAACTATTACTTGAATGTATGATTAGTTAAAATAATAATAAAAAAAAAAAACTCTTTTAGAACTGAATAAAGCAACATTGGTATATTTCATAGTTTAATCTATGCCTGAATCATTGAAAAGGACTGTCAATATACCACCCCTGTTTTTTGTTCAAATCAAAGATTTAAAATGACACTTCGATATCTTGTTAACAAACCCGCAAAGGTTGTCCGAAGGATTTTCCCTTGAGAATACAAAAACCCCCACCGGATCATCACCTTAAAAAAAAAATTATAATTTTTAGAGTTACTTTGTTGTGTTTGCCAACTTGATACATTTTGTTTAAAAACACATTTTGTTAGCGCTACAGATAAACGTTTAAATAATACTTTAAAAAACACACATGCTGCCTAAGAGAAAAGATGTTGTGAAATAATCTTAACCACAGGGTTAAACTCCACCCACCGGAGGGGACTTGTCAACTTTCTTACTCCATTATCGTTTTGGATGAGCTTGTGAAAGGACTTTGAATGGAGAAATGTAAGATTCTTTGTGTTAAAGCTATAGCTAAAATGGTATATTATGTTTTTAGAAACACATCCTGTTTGCTAAGTTAATGTTAAACCTTGTCTTTCTTACTCCATTATCATTGGATGAGGTTGTGAAAGGACTTTGAACAGAAAATTTAAGATTCTTAAGCTAAAGATACATTTTATAATGCATACTATTTCAATTAAAATGTTGTTTTGTTGAAATAAAACTGTTAAACTCATTTATGTTAAAGTTTTTTTTATCAGAATGAGTTTGCTTCAGTCAATATCCACTGTTTTAGAAACACATTTTCACCACTTTGTTAAAAGTAAAAAAAAGTCTTATACCAAGCCTTATTTTAACTCCCCAGTTTTGTCACCAAGCATGGCACCCCATTAAAGACACATCTTTTAAATACATTTTAAAAGTAATACTACTTTTTATGTCTTACAATTATAAAAAAAAATTAAATGACCCAAACACATTACTTTATCATGTTTTTGAAAAACATCTCAATGATTACATCAATGAAATATTTAATCATTCACTATTTTTTAGTCTGAGTTGAGAGAAAACAAGTCTTATACCATACATTATTTTGTCATCTCAGTTTTCCATTAAACATTGTACATCATTAAAGATTAATATTTTTTTCTACTCTTTTAAATACACAGATGGTCTTGGCTACAGTGCGGGGATATCAGGACAACTGACCAAACACTTCATACCACAGCCTGTACAACTGCCGAAGGGAGGGGAGGGGAGGGGGGGACAGGAATCAAAAGGTCAAATGTACACCAATTAGGTCATAAATCATAGGCCATAAATCATTTTTGTCACAATGTATATAATATTTACTACTGATGCCGTTATCATCTCCGTGTAAACATACAAAAACGCAAATTTGTGAAAATGATGACGTCATGCACATGCATATTATGTGTTCAGTCTATAGGCATGAACATTGTCCTTGCCTCCAGGGCGAACAGACCAACATGAGATCACCAGATTTATAGTCCAGGGTCACTCGTAGTAATAAAGCAACCTCATCGTCCGTCCAGACAAAATTGCTTGCTGCTTTCGCCATCTTCATCGTTTGTATTCACCACTCTGAGGAAGAAAGCTTATGTGCGCAGGCGCATAGTGTTTCTTTACAAAGTGACAACGATTACTGGCCTGGCATGCATAATGCAGCGTTTTTAGTAATTTTCGTGGATCCGTTTGAGCGGGGATCGTTTTGACAACATTGTCGTCCATACACAAAACTTTTCAAAAACGCAAAGGAAAAACATTTCCATTTTAAGTACATCGTTTTCGTGTAAACATACCCTTAGTCAGCAATACTGGGAAGAAATATCATATAATACATTCCATACTACTCAATCTATATCCTTGGAAGATACAAATTTTCTTTATAACACCTGTTATTGTATAAGAAATACAATAGCATGATAAAAGGGGATTGTTGGAGAAATTGTGGAGAGAAAAAAAGGCTCATTACAGTCAAAGTCTATACGAATGTGTTTTAAATTAACCATTTATTGGAATGAAGTTAATAGACAGATTAATTTAATATTTAACTGCACAATATCCAGAAAACCTTGTTTTGAGTAAAATGCCTTTGTCCTTAAGAAATAAAACAAAATATATTTAGGGTAATCAGAATAGCTACTTTGAAACAGATTACAAAAAACTGTCTTAAACCAGAACCCCCATAATTTCAATGATGGAGAGAAATGATTTTGGAAATATACCAAATGGAAAAAGTAACATTTTAAAATTAACAAAACATGTCTGGAATGTGAACATAAATGGATTTTGCTTAAATGGTTTAGATGGCATTCACCCCTTTCCATAGCAATCTTGAGTTTTTAATATTTTAAAACAATTATTCTTTGTAGGTATCATTTTAATCCATCTAACTGGCCTAATAATATATTATGTTTAAATTTGTATATTTTTTGCTACGGTTAAAGAGAATGAAACCTGTACGGAGCAGGTGAGCGATGTGGCGATGAACACTGCTAAAAGCCGACCAAATTTCATGGTATCTAAAACCTGGGGTTGAGGCAAACAAAACTAAAATTTACAGTATCTCACAAAAGTGAGTACACCCCACATATTTTTGTAAATATTTGATTATATCTTTTCATGTGACAACACTGAATAAATGACACTTTGCTACAATGTAAAGTAGTGAGTGTACAGCTTGTATAAGTGTATAACAGCCACACAGCCCCGCCCCGGTCCACCTAGAAGGGAGGCTAAAAAACAAAATGTGGCAAGTCGTGCTCCCCCTCGTAGAGACTGGGGCCTACTCGTCGCCCTCAGCAGCCCCCAAAGCAAGAACTCAGGGCAGTCATTTCTAAGCAGAAAAAAACCCTGACAGCTTTGTGGGGGTAGCCCCCCCTCGGGTTGGGGCGCGTGAAACATTCACCTGTACCTTCCCGATACCCCCACGAAACCTCTCCATTCCTGCCCCCTCTGGTGTTTTGGGAGTTAGAGGTTTCCAGCAAAATGTTGCATACATGTTCCGTTGCTTTAGTCTAGGACGTGGAATACTCGACATCCCCTCAACAGGAAGTGTCAAAATTGATACCCATCTCAGAGAACCTGGCAGCGTGGAAGCTACTGCCAGGTATTTCTATGTGGGTTCTAAAAACAGTAGAAAAAAGCACAGAATTCAATTCGATCACCATCTTCCGTGTTTCAACGGTGTGGTCTCCACTACCGTGAAATCGGAACAAGCATGCCTACTGTGGAAATAACTGCAAAATCTCTTGGTCAAAGGGGTTTCCCTTCCAGAAAAAAATTCAGGTTACTACAGCAGATACTTCCTGGTTCCCAAGAAGGGTGGGGGGTTGCGTCTGATTTTAGACCTTCGAGGCTTGAATCGCTCAATCAGGGCGTTCAAGTTCAAGATGCTAACTGTCGAGACGGTCATGTCTCAAATCCAACACAATTGGTTGGTCAAGATCTATCTCATGGACGCATACTTTCAGATATAAATTCTGCCACAACACAGGAAGTTCCTGAGTTTTGCTTTCAGGGGCTAAGCTTTCCAATATCGGGTTCTTCCATTCGGCCTAGCCCTATGATCCCGCACATTCACAAAATGCATGGATGCAGCACTGGCTCCTTTGAGACTCCGGGGCATCCTCATTCTGAATTACATAGACGACTGGCTGATACTAGCACAGTTACAAGAACTGGCAGTTCAGCACATCTTAGCTCATCTGGTTTCTCTGGGTCTGAGATTCAACGTCAAAAAGAACGTTCTCTCTCCCACTCAGGAAATTACCTATCTGGGCGTTGTATGGAATTCGATCATGATGCAGGCACAATTGTCTCCCGCTCAAATCATGACCATTCAGAACACCCTGAGCAAACTCAGGCTAGGCCAGGGTTGCACTGTTCGTTAGTATCAATGAATATTAGGTCTCATGGCATCTGTGTCCTAGGTGATCCCTTTAGGCCTTCTGCACATGAGACCGTTTCTGTTGTGGCTCAAAGCCAGGGGATTTCATCCAAGGGCCAGTCCCCTAAGGCAGATAAGGGTTACGTGCTGTGCGCTTTGTACCCTTTCTATGTGGTTCAGACCCTGGTTCCTCACTTTGGGTCCCACTCTAGGTGCGTCTTGCCATCGCAAATTGCTAATGACAGACGCATCTCTGACGGGCTGGGGTGCGGTCTTAAGTGGTCGCCAGCTCAAGGGGAATGGGAGGGTCATCTGCTCGATTGGCACATCAACTGCCTCGAGTTGATGGCGGTATTTCTGGCTCTGAAATACTTCTGAAATACTGCCATGTCCTGGTGCGTGTGGACAACACAGCAGTAGTCTCTTAAATAAACCATGAAGGAGGTCTATGTTCATGCAAGCTCAACAGACTGGCACGGCAGATTCTCCTTTGGGCCCAGGGCAAGCTCCTGTCAATCAGAGCAGTTTATATCCCTGGATGCCTGAATGTGTAAGCAGATTTACTGTCCAGACTGAAATTGCAGAAAGGGGAGTGGAAACTCCACCCTGAGGTAGTTGACAAATCTGGGTGAGATTTTACAGAGTGGAAGTGGACCTCTTTGCCTCCCAACAGACAGCGCATTGTCCCCTCTACTTTTCTCTGAGTCACCCAACCCGGGTCTGGACGCAATGGCACATACATGGCCCAGAATGTGCCTGTATGCGTTTCCTCCAGTTTCTCTGCTTCCGGGAGTCTTGGTCAGAGTTCGCCAACAAGGGTCTTGCATCTTACTGATAGCACTGCGTTGGCTGAACAGGGTATGGTTCTTGGAGATAATGTCTCTCCTCGACGGCTCGCCTTGGGCGATTCCGGACAGGAGGGACCTTCTGTCTCAGGCACAGGGGACAATTATTCATCCCGGCCTGAGCTGTGGAACCTTCATGTTTGGCCCCTGAAGGGTACCAACTGAGGGACACTGGGCTTTCACCTGAGGTTATCGAGACCATTCTAAGTGTTAGGGCTCCCTCTACTAGGAGAAGTTACGCCAATAAATGGGGTGTCTTTGAAAGATGGTGCAGTGCACATAATGCAGATCCAGTTAACTGCCAGATTGCTTCAGTTCTGGACTTTCTGCAGGGAAAAATTATTAGCAGGCACATGCCCCGCTGCTCTATTGGTTTGCCACGCCCTGATTGACGGGATGCCGTTGGGGAGACATCCTCTGCTCGCTCGCTACGTTCGTGGAGTCATGTGGTTGAGACCTCCTGCTAGGACCCAGGATCCCTTCATGGGACTTAGCAATAGTCCTTGAGGGTCTGGTTGAGACCCCTTTGAACCTCTAGAGTCAGCGTCTTATAAACATCTGACTCTCAAGATGGTTTTTCTTATGGCAATTACTTCTCTAAAAAGAATTGGGGATCTACAGGATCTGTCTGTCTTGCCAGCCTGCTTAGATTTTGCCCCAGGAATGGCTAAAGCAATTTTGCACTCGCATCCTGACTATCTGCCTAAGGTTCCTTTTTCGACCGTACATCCGGTCACTCTTGAAGCCTTCTGCTCCCAGCCATTTACAACGCTGGAGGATGAAAGTCTTCACGGAGCGTGTCCAGTCCATGCCATTCAGACTTATGTCCACTGCACTAGCTAGTGGCGTAAGTCGGGGCAACTATCCATTTGCCATGGGGCCGCAACAAAGGGGCAGCTGCCACCAAGCAAACTATGTTGCATTGGGTGAGGGATGCTATTGCCCTGGCCTATGAGGCACGCGGTCAAGCTTCGCCAGTAGGCATCAGGGCTTACTCTACCAGAGGGGTCGCCTCCCCTAAACCAAGTTGCAACATGTTTTTAATGTGGTGGGCTGGTCCTCGCCGCATACATTCATAAGATTCTATAGTTTGGATGTTCATGCCACTCCGGGCTCTCACGCCCTTGAATCAACATCACAAGCTCATGTCTGAGATCTCTCGCGCTCTTGTGAGCAGAGCTACATAACCATAAGGGGTCTGGACACCCACAGTGCGGCGGCATGGGTGTTTTCGTTCCCAAAGAGCTAAATTAGTGCAGCATCAAAGTGTAGCTTTTTGATAGGGAACATCTCGGGTTACTTAAATGTAACCCCTGTTCCCTGATAAAAGCAGAACGAGATGCTGTGCTTCATTGCCGCACTGATGCCCTAGGACTGCTCTTCAGACAAAATACCTGACGATGCACCTGTTGTGCATCTATTTATAGCCCTGCTACAGGTGCATCCAATGATGTCACCAGCAGAGGCTATAAATTCTAGTAAATTTCATTGACGTGTTGCACACATATTCACAGCTGTTCACTCCTAAAGACGTTCACAAAGCGCTAAATCAGTGCAGCATCTCGTTCCGCTTTTATTAGGGAACAGGGGTTACATTTAAGTAACCCGAGACATTATTCTTTGATGCTGCATGTGGTTGCCAGGTACTCAATATTGGTCTCAATGTACATCAATAAGATGTTGGATTTTCATTTTCTAGTGTTTATCAGCATCCCATGAATGATGAAAGAATTATAATTTTTGAGCGTACTGTCCCTTTTAGGGGAAAATATAGTCTCAGAGTTGGGACTAACCATCACATCACAAAACATCAAGTCATGCAGTGCCATCTTTAAATTAACTGTGAAGTGCTACAGAAAACACAGAAAAGACAACAGTGTTCATCAGCCCTATATTATTCAACCAAGGTGCTTGAGAAGAAAGTATGGTTTGACATTCAGCTGTTTTACATGGAGGAGGAGACAAGGTAACCTGGACCCATCAAATGTGTCTTTTGCTGTCTGGCAAGATGAAGCAATATGATTTATATTGTAATATATTATACATCATCTAAATTTGTCGCCCTGCTTAACATGTAAGTCTATAAATTCTAGTGGGTGCCCTGCGATCACACATCACTAACTGAAGCTTTGAATGAATGTTTTATAACAAGCAGCCTTTTGTGGTTTGACAAGGCCACAATGTGATTTGATTCTAAATCCAATCAATCGTACAGCCTTAAATTAATATTCTGTGTTCAGTACAAGTTTAGCTCAATCAGCAGCATTTGTGGCATAATGCTGATTGTCACAAAAAATGCGTAAACGTTAAAATACATTTTTAAATGTATAGTCACACATAATCAGTATACATGTTAAAATATAAAATGCATGTTTGTAATAAAATCACTTACTAACCTTTCTCTACAAAGTTATATAAAATTTTACAACATTCTTGCCATGACGACGAAATGCTGTAAACCCTAAAATGACTGTTAAAAATGTAAACAACATTACAGCTCAAATAATACACAATTTTTAACAGAATAATTAATAAAAGTGTGTGACAGGGCGGAGGATGGGTCCGGGTCGTGATTATACACACCTCCGAGGCTTGATAACCGAAAACTGAAATGAAGTTTAATTTATCAGTTTCTATTCCCTTTTGCAGTGAAATTTAATAAAGTTTTTCGAGACTTCTTAGCTAATTGAGCATCGGAGCGGGATATAGGCCGATTGCAGACAGTGGTGAGAGAGAGAGAGGGAGAGAGAGAGAGAGATCATTTACGGACATGTCCGTCATGTGTGTGTGTTTGTATCTTTTGTTTGTTATTTATATAGTCAAGCCAGTTCTCACCTCCTCCTTTCCATTGAACTGCGTTACACTGGTGACGAAATCCGGGAAGGAGGAGGGATACGCCTTAGTAGAGTTCTCGCCACTACCATCCACCCCAACAGAGCAGCCGCGGCCGTCTGCCGAGGGACGAGTAACCGGGCCGCCTGGAAGCGGAGGAATGGCCGCCGACCGCTTGGGGAGTAGGTTCTCCTAACCAATCGCCTGGAGCAATCAGGGTCGCTGCCATGGGCAGAGGAGTCCCCTCAACCAACTGCGAGCGGGGAGGAGCTCGCTGCTGACCGCCTGGAGCGGGAGAACCGCTGCCAGGGGCGGGGGAGATCCCTTCTTTTCCCCGAGAACACGGCGGGGTGTTCCGTCCACCAGGGACTGGAGGAATGCCTACAATCCATCTGGGGACGCGCGGCTGTCGTCCGTGAGAGGGTGGAGGAGTGGCCGAGGACCAAGCTACGGCGTATCGGAGAACTGGCAAGTAAGTGTTTTCTCTCTCTCTCTCTTCTCTCTCTCTCTCTCTCACTGCCGCTCTGTCTTTGCCTTTTCCCTCTTGTTTAAATGTTTGTGTTTTTTTGGGGAGTGGGTACTTCACTGTTACAGAAAGTACCCCCTCAGTTGAATTCTTTTTCCCTCCCCTTGTCCCCTCCCTCATCCAGGTAGACGTGGATGACCTGCTTGGCAGATGGGGCTTATGGCACGCCCTCCCCCAGGGAATGAGGTCTTGTGAATGAGGTGGGTGTACATCATGCCGGGGGCTCCCCATCCTGAGAGAACGAGGGAGGAATATGACAGTGCGGAGGGTGGGGCCGGGTCATGATTATACACACCCGGTCCCTTATCGGGCTAATTGAGCCTCGGAGAGGGATAAAGGCCGATTGCGGACAGTGGTGAGAGAGAGAGAGAGAGAGAGAGAGAGAGAGAGAGAGAGAGAGAGAGAGAGAGAGAGAGAGAGAGAGAGAGAGAGAGAGAGAGAGAGAGAGAGAGAGAGAGAGAGAGAGAGAGAGAGAGAGAGAGAGAGAGAGAGAGAGAGAGAGAGAGAGAGAGAGAGATCGTCTGTCATGTGTGTGTTTTGTCTTTTGTTTGTTTTTCATTAAAATATTATTTTATCATCAAGCCAGTTCTTGCCTCCTCCTTTCCATTGAACTGCTTTACAAAGTGCTTTCATAAAATAAATAGCTTCACATTTCTACCATTAAACCCTCAAATAATTGCTTTCACTTCCATTGTGCCTCTCTAAACTTATTTTTTGCTCTATTTAAAGAAAAGGGGGACAAGTCAAAATAACTTTTTTGTGGTAATCGACTTTATGCCACAAATGCTGTCAATTGAGCTTAACTTGTATTGAACCCACAATATTACTTTCCATATAATATATTCCATATGGATCAAAGTCAAAGTCTACAGATATAGATTGTTTGGATGATTTTCTCTTTATCATGTACAGTAAGTGCTACTTTTACAACTGTCACATCAGCAATGCCAATTTTTCCTCATTAATGTGAAAATGACAAAGAATAGGAATTCAATATTACATGTTTGTAGGAGTGCCTTCTATATTATTTAGCTATTATTTCTTGATTGATCATTGAAATTTTTAGTTTTTTTAATAGTGTCTGGACTTTGGAAAAACTGTGATATTATCGCACTATATTATCTCTGTGTCTGATTTAGAATGGACAGAACTTTAGATCAAAAAATCTATGGGGTTGGTTGATACTACGTAACAACCTGTAGAACAATTTAACTGTTAAATTTATTTTTCCAGTCAAAATTTGCACTGTAAAAATCAATAACAGTTGTAATTAATTAATGTTGGCAATAATCCACATCTAGATAAAGATTTTAATGCACCTCCGCTTCACGTTGGGTGGGTCTCTGCCCCATTTTGTGCATTAAAATCATGTAAAAGTGAAAATGAAGTGGAGACTCTCTGACCAGGGAAGAGAATTTATACAAAAAAACTTAAAATTAAAATATTGATCTATTTCTCAACTTCACTTATCATATCACTTCTGAAGATATAGATTTAACCACCTGCAGTACTTTTGTTACCCTTATGTGGATTTTGGAGCTTCAAAAATTTGGTATCCATTGTAAGGACCTGCAGAGCAGTGAAATTCTTATAAAAAATCTTTCTTTGTGTTCAGCAGATGAAAGTCATACACATCTTTAAATGATGATGGCCACCACGGTGTGGAGCTCCCAAATTCTTTTGTTGTTTTTGTTGTTTTTGTTTGTTTGTCCTATGTTTAGTAATCTTTTCTCCAGTCAGTTTTACCAGGGACGAACTGCTGAACATTCGGCAGCACATACCAGATAATCTTTTCCCGGTTTTTGAATATTATGAAGTTTTGCTGGACATTTTAGTCTGAGGCGCAGCTGTGTTGTTTAAACGCACTACGAGAACAGCACTGCAGAGCATTCATTTAGCAAATCTCTGCTCTCTTCCCAACAAAATGGCAGGCTCACTGGTGGAATCATAACAACCTGGAGCTGAACACGCTCAAAACGGTGGAAATTATTGTGGACTTTAGGAGGAACACCCCAACACTGACCCCCTCACCATTCTAAACAGCACTGTGTCAGCAGTGGAGTCATTCAGGTTCCTGGGCACTACCATCTCACAGGACCTGAAGACCCACATTGACTCCATTGTGAAAAAGGCCCAGCAGAGGTTGTACCTCCTTTGCCAGTTGAGGAAGTTAAACCTGCCACAGGCACTGCTGATACAGTTCTACTCAGCAGTCATTGAGTCTGTCCTCTGCACTTCAATATCTATCTGGTTTTGTTCAGCTACAAAATCAGATATCAGAAGACAACAAAGGACATTTCAGATTCTGAGCGGATTATTGGTTAACCCCTGCCCTCCCTTCAAGAACTATACACTTCCAGAGTGAGGAAAAAGGTTGTAAAAATCACTCTGGATCCCACTCACCCAGCTCACTACCTTTTTAAACTTTTGCCTTCTGGCTGACGCTTCAGAGCACTGAGCACCAGAACCGTCAGGCACAGGAACAGTATTTTCCATCAGGCTATCCATCTCATAAACCATTAAAGCCACCCCATTGAGCAATAATTATGTGCAATACACCGTTTACTCTATTTATACTATTTAACATATCCTCTTCTGCCATTACATACAAAGATAATTTTTTTTGGACTGTACATAATATACTCTTTTTGTACTTTATATAACGGATTTGTTTTAGATTTGCACTATGTATGTGTGTGTATGTATGTATGAACGTGTGTCTGTGTGTATTTATACATACAATTAGATAATTAAAATGCTTTACATTCCTTTAGCAGATGAGTTCATAATTGAAAAGACAATACAAAAAGCAGCTTTAAAATACACACACACACATATATATATATATATATATATATATATATATATATATATATATATATAAAAATGTATTATTAAAAACAATTTTTTTTTTTTTAATTATCTATGTCTTGCTGCTGTTTTTTTTTTTTATTGTTTTTTGTATTGTTGTGCACTGGAAGCTCCTATCACAAAGACAAATTCCTTGTATGTGTAAGCATACTTGGCAATAAAGCTGATTCTGATCTTGGATGGCATGAGGGTGAATAAATGATGAGAGAATTTTAATTTTTGGGCAAACTACCCGCTACAGATTACAGAATACATGCTGTAAAATGTAATTTGTAATGTATTCTGTTAGATTACTCAAGGTCAGTAATGTATTATAAATACTTTGGATTAGATTTTTTCACTTGTTTTGACTATAAATCATTAAGACAAAATACACAGGTTAAAAATATATTCTCTGAAAAACATAAATATCTTATGCAGTGTTGTTTCTAAAACAAGATAAATCAAATTGATCTTGTTTTAAGGATTTTTAGATATTTTTATAGGAAAACAATACAAAAATATATTATAAAGAATATGATTTTTGACCTAATATCAAAGGTCTTACAAGAAAAAAAATATATATGATTGTGCCTGGTAATATGTGCATGTAAAATGACTAGAAATATAATTTTAGCTTCTTCTGCTCCAAACTTACTTCAGTCTTACTTCTCTGTCTGCTCGTATGAATGTAACACATGATAAGAAAGTGTTTCACTACTGTTCAAATGCACTTTGGATTGCATCATTTAAATGTATAAATGTTTCTCATCTGAAAGGACTAAATATTCAATGAAACAAATAACAATAAAATGCAAAGTAATCTCTTTGGTTATCAAAGTACATTTTGAATGTAATTGTATTCTAAATAACAATGATTTAATTTGAACCTTTAGTGGAATATAGTTACTTATATTTTGTATTTGAAATATGTAATCCCGGTACCTGTATTTTGTTACTCACCAACCCATTCATTACATTGATCACGATAGCAAGACAACCACTGGTCTAGATGATCTAGATGAAATATAAAGATTTACTTTTTATTTCCGGGCATCTGTAGCTACGTGCTGTTTAATTGACAGGTGGCTAATATTTGTGCACTAATGCGGGTACATGCCTAAATGATGAAATACACTTCATAATTCTGCCAGTGCCCATCTTGGTGTGGCATTAATGTAAATGCAGAGGGTTTGGTCTAAAGTGAATGTAAACAGTGGGACAAAAAGTATTTGTATCAAAATGTTTTACTTGAAGTGTGCACGTAACCGAATTGAGTACTGTCTAGTCGGCTATGTCATGTAAAGGCTTTTAATCAAACAACAATAACAAGGAAATGAGAAAACCACTCACTACTTTTGGCTGAATAACTTGAGTAGCTTTAAAAGTATTAATGTAATAGAATTGTCACAGTCTGTCTCCCTCATGGTTCCCTAGGACTCTTATTTTGAAGTTTTCTCCCAGACTACATCTCTCATAGTGCACTGCCCTCATCACTTTCATCTGCTCCTCATCATCCTCACCTGTATTCCATACCCTCATTTAGCTCCTTGTGTTTAAATACCTTCTAGTTTTGTTCATTCTTTTGTTAGTCCTTGAAGTGTTATGTTGTGTGTTAAGATATGATGTTAAGCTTTATTGTTTGTTTGTTCCCAGAGGTGGGTAGAGTAGCCAAAATCTGTACTCATGTAAAAGTACGATTACTTCCAATGCAGAAGTAAAAGTACTAACATAAATAATTACTTGAGTAAGAACGTATCCAATTAAAAGAGTACTCAAGTAGTGAGTAACTCGTTACTTTCACAAATGACATAATAGTTTACGACATAAACGTTTACTCCCCTATATTCCATTACATAATACACATTGAACATGTGTTATAGTATTATTATTATTATTATTAATGGAAATTCTGTCACCATCATGTTGTTCCAAACCCGTAAGACTTTCTTCCATGCAACACAATAAGGAGATATTAGACAGAATGTTTGCCTGAGTCACTATTTACTTTCAGTGAATATTTATATTATATATATATATATATATATATATATATATATATATATATATATATATATATATATATATATTGAAAGTGAATGGTGACTGAGACTGTCAGTCCCTAACAATCTGTCCAACATATTTTGTGTTGGACATAATACAAAGTGTCACAATGGTTTGGAACAACATGAGGCTAGAGAAATTATGACAGAATATTAAATTATGGCTGTGCTATCACTTTAAAGAGATAGATTGACCAAAAATGAAAATTCTCTCATCATTTACTCACCCTCATGCCATCCCAGATGTGTATGACTTCCTTTCTTCTGCAGAACACAAATTCAGATTTTTAAAAGAAAATATTAGCTCTGTAAGAAAAATGTGTATGCTCCAAAAAGTACATAAAGGCAGCACAAAAGTAATCTATATGACTCCAGTGGTGAAATCGTCTCGGTTACTGTTGTAACCTCCGTTCCTTGAGGGAGGGAACGAGACATAGTGTCGAAAGAAGTGACACAAGGGGTCTTCTCGGACGCCGAATCGTACCTCTGAACCTGAGAAAAGGCCAATGTCAAGTTGGCAGACAGAATTTGCATGCCCCGCCCCGGACATACGGGTATAAGGGGAACCGGGGCAGCGAATGCCAGTCAGGATTTTGCACTGAGGAGCCGAAGGATGAAGCACGGCCATTTACAGTGCTAGGTCTAGTGCCGTGGCAGGAGGGACACTACGTCTCGTTCCCTCCCTCGGGGAACGGAGGTTACAACAGTAATCGAGACATTCCCCTTCTGTCACTCTCTCGACGTAGTGTCGAAGGAAGTGACACAAGGGGTCCATATAAAAACGCCATGCACTGACCATGTGACGTGACTGTCGGAGCAGGGGCAAAGCAGGCTATTGCGTGTTAGAGGCACCTGAACCAAATGCACGTCGCCCTCCCCAACGCCCCCTCAAAGAGTTTCAGCATATCCACCTTAGGTTTTCCCGCACCCCTGGGGGAAAAAGGTATTACATGCTAGCATGGGAGCAAGCCCAACAGCCGCGGCCTTCTCTCTCACTATGTCTCTCACATAGGATGTAGAGCAGCTGGGGCCCAACCTATGTCGGGGAAGGTGGTCATTCCCCGGGGGGGAGCAGGAGAGCCTGGGCGGTGCTGAGAGAAGACTCGAAGCATTAAACCTGCTCCACGCACCCGGCAGGGGGCGGCTTAGAGACTGAGGAAGAGGCCTAATGAGGCGTCTTCAAAACTCGTCGGCGCCGGTGTGCCGGGCGCTGAGGCAGGACCGGAGGCAAGGTAGCTGTCCGGCCTGCAGATTTCCTATTCTTTCAGGAGGGGAAGACCCTGCAGAGGCCATACCCTGCCCAGTCAGGGGGAGGTAATGTATGGCAAATACACCACAAGGGTTGCGAAGCCGGACGTGGGAGACAGCGCGGTGGTAGGTCCAGCCTAATGAAGGGGGGACTCTACAGACACGGGGCCGAGGCAGCGGGGCTGCCTGAGGGAACGCGGGTCCGCCAAGAGGGGGACCGTACCGCGGAGAATACATCACAGGGAGTTAGCCTGAAGAGGGAACTATGCCCGTGGAGCCCGACCCCAGTACAGAGCCCTAAGACTCGTGCTGGGTCTGGCCGCGAGTTGCTCTGCTGAATTCGCGGGCCAGAAGGCTAGGGAGGAAAAAGCATCCAGGCAGCGACACTCAGTGGCTGACCTGGGATAGAAGGCGCACTGGATCACATTGGTGAAGGGCGCAAGATGCAAGCGGAACACCCGGTCGGTTGTGCCGCGTTACCGAGTTCTACCGGCTCGGACCTGACAAAACACGGGACGAGACCGACTCAACCCTTAGATTGTAAAATCTGGCAAAGGTATTGGGTGTTGCCCAGCCCGCTGCTCTGCAGATGTCTGCTAGGGAGGTGCAATGGCTTAGTGCCCACGAGGATGCCACACTTCTAGTGGAGTGTGCTCGGACCTGCAGGGGGGCGGGCACGCCCTGGGCGTGATAGGTAATAGCATCAACGACCCAGTGGGCTAGCCTCTGTTTGGAGACGGCGTTCCCTTTCCGCCATCCGCCAAAGCAGACAAAGGCTGGGTCTGCCTCCTCCCGCGGCAGTGCTTGCAGGTTCACGACCTGGTCCCTGAAAGGGGTCGTGGGAACCTAGGGCACGTAGCCCGGTCGGGTCTTAGGATAACGTGAGAAAGTGCCGGACCGAACTCCAGGCAAGAGTCGCTGACAGAGAACGCTTGCAGGTCTCCTACCCTCTTGATTGAGGCTAACGTGATCAGGAGGGCCGTCTTCAAGGAGAGGGCCTTGAGCTCGACTGAATCAAGCGGCTCAAATGGGGGTCTCTGAAGGCCCGAGAGGACCACTGAGAGATCCCAAGAGGGAAACAGGTTAGGCCGGGGAGGATGTAGTCTCCGGGCGTCTTTCAGGAACCTGATAATCAAGTCATGCTTACCAAGGGACTTGCCATCTACTGCATCGTGGTGGGCTGCGATAGCAGCTACATACACCTTCAAGGTGGAGGGGGACAGCCTCCCCTCCAATCTCTCCTGCAGGAATAGAAGCACTGACTGAACTGCGCATCTCTGTGGGTCTTCGGCTCGGGAAGAACACCAATTCGCGAACAAATGGCACTTTAGTGCATAGAGTTGCCTGGTTGAGGGAGCTCTGGCTTGATTGATCGTATCTATGACAGCAGGTGGTAGATTTACTAGATCTTCCGCGTCCCGTCCAGGGGCCAGACATGGAGATTCCAGAGGTCTGGGCGCGGATGCCAGAGGGTGCCCCGTCCCTGAGAAAGAAGGTCCTTCCTCAGGGGGATTTTCCAGGGAGGGGCTGTCATGAGGAGCGTGAGTTCCGAAAACCAGGTGCGGGTTGGCCAGTAAGGGGCCACCAAGGTGACCCGTTCCTCATCCTCCCTGATCTTGCACAGCACCGATGCAAGAAGGCTCACTGGGGGAAATGCATACTTGCGCAGCCCCCGGGGCCAGCTGTGTGCCAGTGCATCTGTCCCGAGGGGAGCGCCCGTCAGGGAATACCAGAGCGGGCAATGGGAGTTGTCCTGGGAGGCAAAGAGGTCTACTTGTGCCTTGCCGAATCAGTCCCAAATGAGCTGGACCACCTGGGGTTGGAGCCTCCACTCTCTGCTGGGCGAAAACCTGTCGCGACAGCGCGTCCGCGTCATGTTGCGGTTGCCAGTGATATGAGTGGCGAGCAGCGACCTGAGTCGCGGCTGACTCCAGAGGAGGAGATGGCGGGCGAGTTATGACATATGACGAGAGCGCACGCCGCCCTGGCGATTTATGTACGCTACCATCGCGGTGCTGTCTGAGCGAATCAGAACGTGCTTGCCTCGGATTAGTGGAATAAACCTCCGTAGAGCAAGAATAACAGTCATCAACTCTAGGCAATTGATGTGCCAAAGCTGCCGGGGACCTTCCCAGGTGCCAGCAGCAGCGTGCCCGTTGCACATGGTGCCTCAACCCAGTCGAGAGGCGTCTGTGGTTACCACAACACGTCTGGACACCTGCTCTGTCCATGGGCTGAAAGTTTGATGGCAGGCAAGGGTGATTGTCACACGATGCGTGCTGTGGCGCCATGCCCATCTCGGGTCTCGGGTCTGTAGCCAGTGCTGTAGCGGTCTCATATGCATCAACCCGAGTGGCGCGACCGCGGCTGAGGATGCCATATGCCCCAGGAGCCTCTGGAATTGTTTTAGAGGACCGCTGTGCCAGGCTTGAAGCGAGCGAGGCACCTGAGCACTGACTGAGCGCGCTCGTTGGTGAGACGCGCTGTCATTGAGACCGAGTCTAACTCCATACCGAGAAAAGAGATGCTCTGAACCGGGGTGAGCTTGCTCTTTTCCCAGTTGACCTGAAGCCCTAGACGGCTGAGGTGCCTGAGCACCTGGTCCCTGTGAGTACACAGTAACTCGAGAGTGGGCCAGAATGAGCCAGTCGTCGAGATAGTGGAGTATGCGGATGCCCACTTCCCTTAGGGGGGCAAGAGCGGCCTCTGTGACCTTGGTGAAGACGCGAGGGGACAGGGACAGGCCGAAGGGGAAGACCTTGTACTGATATGTCTGGCCATCGAACGCGAACCGTAAGAAGGGTCGGTGTCGCGGCAAAATAGAGACGTGGAAGTACGCGTCCTTCAGGTCTACCGCCGCGAACCAATCTAGCTGTCGAACGCAGGTGAGAATCTGCTTCTGCGTGAGCATTTTGAACGGGAGTCTGAGCAGGGCCCGGTTGAGAACTCGCAAGTCCAAGATTGGTCGCAACCCGCCACTTTTTCTAGGTACAATGAAGTAAGGGCTGTAGAGACCCCTCTTCATCTCAGCTGGAGGGATGGGCTCTATCGTGTCCTTGAGGAGCAGTGTAAAAATCTCTGCTCGTAAGGCACTGGCTTGTTGGCCACACACTAGAGTGGAGCGAATACCGCTGAAATGAGGCGGGAGCCGGGCGAACTGAATCGCAGAGCCGAGTCGGATGGTCCTGGCTAACCAGCGCGACGGGTTGGGAAGCGATAATCACGCGTCTAAACTCTGTGCGAGGGGGACTAAGGGGGCGATCACATTTGACGTACCGGGCGGGGCTTCACGGTGGGGGGGAGCAGATAATAATGCGTCGGGAGGCAAAAGAGCGTCCCGAGGCTGAGGTGCTGAGAAAAGACTCAAAGCACTTATCTTACTCCGCACACCCGGCAGGGGGTGGATTAGAGACTGAGGAAGAGGTCCTGAGAGGGCATCTTCGAAACTCGTCAGCGCTGGCCTGCCGGGGTTGGACAGTCGCGGGGCCGGAGGCGAGAGAGCTGCGAACTACCCAGGTGCAGATCTTGAGTGCCTTGGCTTAGTGAATTTGCAGGAGAGCCATGGCATGCAGGGCAGAGGCGACCTGTCCAGTGGTGCTATAGACTTTTGAGGTCAGTGATGACGTAATTCTACGGCTCTGGATAGTAGTACCGTTCAGTCCTTCCAGGTGGCGGTGTTCCGCCATCCAGGGTAGTGAGAGCGGAGAAGCAGAGGAGATCTCCAGTCCAGCCTCGCGCTCGCGGCGGCCCGGGGAAGCATAGCGGACATCTGCAAATCAGCCTCAGACTGGGCGAGCAGACCCGGAGGTGGCAGCCCAGGCGAGCCATCAGCATCAGACGCCGCTGTGACGCTCTCCGATGCAGCGGCGATGTCGTCATCCAATTCCGGGAGCTCAAGGGAAAATGCCGGCTGGCCGAGAAGCGAGCCGCACTCTTCCCGAGCTCGGACGGAAGCAAACAAGCGTGCTGGGGGGCGGGTGGTTCGTGGGGATTTACCCAGTGAAACTGAGCCCGTGGTCATCCCCAAATCGCCTTCATCGCCAGCCGGGTCGACCTCAATCCCGTGGGAATTCAAACGACGTGGGGAGCGGCTGAAGTGGCTTTCTCTCATGACAAAAGAAAGCGCGACCGCAATGTTGCCATGGTTATGTTCTCGCACTGAGAACATAAACCATTCATAAAATGCTGCCTGCGTGTGATCGCAGCCCAGGCACGCGAGGCAGCTCTTATGACCGTCAGAAGTGGAGAGAATTCAACTGCATCAAGGAACTACACAGAGGCGGAAAGACATCTTTAAAAAGACGCGTCCTGAAAAGGACGTTCAACGCCTGCTGTGTATTGCTCTTTTATGAGTGGGAACTCAAACTCTTTTAGAGAAAATATACTCTTTTAGGAGGAGAACACTCTTTCAAACAGAAAGAAGCGCTGTCGAAGCGCCCAGGGGCGTGGACTGCACAGCGTGCAGAGAGAGAGACGCCAGCTGGAAATGCGCCGTGCGGATCCAACATCAATGCTTCTCGCTGGTAGAGGTGAGTGAAACAGGTGTGTGTTTCAGCTGCTTGCGGTACAACCATTCGGCTCCGAAGAAAAATTCTGACTGGCATTCGCTACCCCGGTTCCCCTTATACCCGTATGTCCGGGGCGGGGCATGCAAATTCTGTCTGCCAACTTGACATTGGCCTTTTCTCAGGTTCAGAGGTACGATTCGACTTCCTTCGACACAAGAGAGTGACAGAAGGGGAACCATGTCTTCAGAAGTGATATGATAGGTGTGGGTGTCCATTTTTGCTAGAAATTCCTCTCCCTGCCAAGTAGATGGCGATATGCATGAAGAATGTGAATCACCAAAATCAACAAAAGAAGAAAGTGAAAGTTAAAGTGGACATTGGACATTGAGCAGGGAAGAGTACTATGTGTGTACATTCATGTGAGTTTTGGAGCTTCAAAATGTTGGCATCATTTCACTTGTATTGTATAGACCTACAGAGCTGAAATATTCTTCTAAGAAATATTCTTAATTTGTGTTCTGCTGAAGAAAGAAAGTCATACACATCTGAGACAGCATAAGGGTGACTAAATGATGAGAGAATTTTCATTTTTGTGTGAATTATTCCTTTAAAACCTGATGTGGCTGCTGTGCCAAAAAACTGCTTTACACCCTCTATTGTGTGGGACAAGAAGCACCAAACGACCCTGCTTTTTAGTGTTTTGTTTTGCATTCCTTGCATTGTTTTGAACATGTTTTATGCGCAACAGTAACTCTCTCTGTCGGCATTAAGGGAAATTTAGACATTACACATAAACTGATTTTAATGTAATTGTTTCATACATTATGATTTAAAATGGGGATCATTGTATTGAAAATAACTTTATCTTTTCATTCCTGTTATCATGTTGCCCTTTTATTTTGATTTTTTCCATAAGTTTCATGTAGTGTTTACAGTATCATAGATAAGTGATTTATTTTAAAAATTGTCAGTCACAAACACCTGTAAAATACCTATATTTTTTATTCTTTCTGGCAAACAGCCATAAAAGGGAATGTAAATTATGGTATGCGTGCAACATTTTTATATTGCAGCATAGAATTTTTATTATAAAGGGGCATAGCTTTCACAACTCGGTACTCAATTCTCACCAATCACAAGTACTTTTAAATGAGCTACTCTTTTACACTTACTTGATTAGTTTTTAGGACAGGTACTTTTACTCTACTCAAACTACATTTTTAAAGAAGTAATAGTACATTTACTTGAGTATTATGTTTCAGTACTTTTACCCCTGCCTGGAACAACATGATGGTGATACCAATGAAAATACTAAATGGGTTAGAAAATAAATAAATTATGTGACTTACAGTAAGTGTCCAAATAGTTTTTGTGCCACTGAATCTGTTTTGAGTGTGAAAGAGACAGAGAAACATAGATTACAGAAGCAAATTGTGATATTTTATGGTGCACTTGATAAGTTTCTTCTTACTTTATAAACACAGATTCCATCACCTAGGGGACTGATCTTACACACACACACCTCTATTAAGTTGCCCATACTACTTTCTATTGCTACTGGGAAAATACAAACCACTGGGATATATATAGTAAATTACATTAATGAACATGCACTGTATTTTTATCATGGGCACTTAAAAATATTGTGAATATTTCTAGATAGCTTATTATCCAAATTGTTTAGATTTTTAGAATTAACCGGTTATATATATATATCTATCTATCTATCTATCTATCTATCTATCTATATATATATATATATATATATATATATATATATATATATATATATTTAATCGATTTAACGCGTTAATTCAGTGCAGTTAATATGACAAAAAATAACGCATTAAAAAAATTCAAGCAATTAATCTGATATGAAAGATTCCTGAGAAATGCAAGCTTGTTGTACCACCTGTTTACTCCAGAGAGCAGTAAGTGATACTTCAGCTGTTTGGAAGTTTATACAGAGAAGAAAAACACCCTTGAGCAGAACAACACAAACATGCGTTACGATGGAGCGCAAATCCGAACTAAGTGATCTCAAGATATGTTCTAAGTATTAAACTATATTTAACTTGACACAGTGACCTAAACATTTTATGTTTATGATGCAACAACCGAGACGCTACACAAGCATTACTGACGCAAATTGACGGGTCCTTAAACAAGCCCTCATAATAAATATCCAACTGATTGACAAATTCTTTTGTGAAATGGATTGCTGTGAACTGTGTGCCAGTGATTGACTTATGATCAACAATATGGTAGTAAACAATACATTGTATTCTAAAGCCACTTTTTGAATTGTCTTATTAATGATTAACTCTTCTGCCACTAGAATGTAATGCATTTTAATTATCAGAATTTATATATATATATATATATATATATATATATATATTTATATATATATATATATATATATATATATATATATATATATATATATATATATATTTATTTATTTATTAAATAATTAAGATAACTATGTATCATTACATATTGTATCATTATATATTATTTTATATGAGGGGCTTTCTCAGCAAATATTTGTATATGCGATTAATCGCGATTAATTGATGTCATTAATTAGATTAAAATGTTTTATCGATTGACAGCCCTAATATATATATATATATATATATATATATATATATATATATATGTAAAGATATATATGTAAAGATATTTATATAAGTATATCTTTTCAGAGCAAATCTAAATATTGATTTCAAAAATTAACCTCTATTTTAGTACTGTGACTTGACTCGACTCAACTCATCAGGACTTAACTTGCTTGATTTGTCTGCACTGCACTTGAGACTTGACTCAATACTTGATGGTTAAGTCTTGAGACTTGCTCCCACATCTGGCATTTTCTACAAAAAAATATTTAAACTTTAAAATTGTCATGTGGTGTAACCATTAAGTGAAAATGAGTATAAACGTAATCATTAATTTCCAAAAAGCTTCAAAACACACTTTTTAAGGTACATATATATATATATATATATTTCCTAGCTTTAAGAGTGTAGTTTAGACAAGCGATCACAAAAAGCTGTTTTATGTAGACACTGGCCCAAAAATTATATTACAAGCGGAGTGATACACACACAGTGAAGTGTCGGAGTGCTGATCCTGTCAGATCATCAGTGCTCATGGAACATCTCTCGTCCAATCAGATTCGAGGACTAGAAATAACTGTTGTACATATATAGAGAGTTATTTCTAGTCCTTGAATCTGATTGGACGAGAGATTTTCCATGAGCACTGATAATCTGACAGGATCAGCACTCCGACACTTCACTGTGTGTGTATCACTCCATTTGTAATATAATTTTTGGGTGTAATATGAGCCAGTTAGGTGACGTGAAGTTAATCCGCATCAGCCAGTGTCTACATAAAACAGCTTTTTGTGATCGCTTGTCTAAACTACACTCTTAAAGCTAGGAAATAGCTTTAAACAAACAAATTCAGTATTACTCTTGCTCACCGGCTACCACGAAATAGGGAGAAATACCCCCGTTTGGACGCTATTTTTCCACTGAGAATGCTGATCTTCAGAAAGCTGACACCATCTCTGCTTGGGAGTGGTTCCAGGTGATCACACACACTCCATCTCTCTCTTTCTCTCTCTCTCTTTTACACACACACAAACACACACACACCCACACACACACATCAATCCTTGTTTATCCAATAACTTGTTAGAAACAGCACAAGCCGTGATACTATTTCTGAAGTGACATTTTTTAATTACTAACAGAGGCTTGGACACGTCATTTGTTTTGAACCAGCAACGGCAGATTCTGATCCATTACATAAGAACGAAATTCCATGCACAAATTATTTTTTTATGACCATACTCAGTTTTTTCTTATTTTTGAAAATGTATTTGTTCACTGAACTGTTGTATATTAGCAATATCACACTCTCAATCATGTTATATGGCCCTAAATCAGCACTGCTGTGTTTACCTATGGCTAAATCACAGCAGTGCTGATGTAGGGCCATATCACACCCTTGCTTGTGTGATATTGATTATATATATAAAATCATAAAAATATCAAAATAAATATCAGATGTTTTTTACAACTTTATGCTCAGTCTTGAGGGACTAAAGTCTTCTCTGTTTTATGGTTTTTATGGTCAACATAAACCTACATGTTTGTTACTCCCAATTATTTTTATTTGGTGGACAAAAGTGTCTTGAAATAGTTTTTAAATATTTTTATTTTATTTTTTTATTTTTTTCAAGAAATAACGTAAAAAAATTTTTTGCAATAGTCATTTGACTTTTTTTTACTGTCTGGACACCACATGACTTTTTTATTTTTGTTTTAAGCCCCAGAAAAAATATCAATATGATATTTAAATTCAGAAATGTAAAATATGCTCATCAGTGTATTTAAGTAAAAAAAAAAAAATAATAATTATTGCATTTTTAAAATATTTTTAATTTAATAGATCTGGACAAAAATGAGCATCACTTCATTATTGATACTTAGAACAATTGGCAATAATAAGCACCTGTAACCCTCCATTACTCTATTTTATGATGAATTTTGTGAAAAGAATCCACATTATAATCAGGATTTTTTATTTATTTTTTAGATCGCTCACCCACTGTCACAGACACACTGAACTAAACGAAGTTTGGGCTGTTTCTATGAGAGAGAGCGAGAGAGAGATTCTTCTATGAAGGATGAAAATTATTTGAATTAAAAACATGTACATGTTGTAACCTTCAGTGTCGTAAGTTTCATGTGAACACTAGAAAGGACAAGTCAACCCATCGCTAAACTCCGACATGTTTGCCAGTGTTTTCCGATAACCAGCATCTTTTCACAGTGGAGACAGTGCTTGTGCACTCAAGGTTGCCAGATTGCGTGACTAAAGTGTCACCCTTTAATTGGGGGATTTCTCCTATCTGGCAGCCTCAAGCGTCTAAATTAAATCTGACCGGCAAATCACCCCTATTTAAAGTTTGCTATGTATCAAATGTATAAAATTCAGTATTTTACTTGCATGATTAGTCCTAAGTAATGCATGACATAATTGATCTAAATGGAATGGTAAGGAGGGATGGAGGTTTTACAAGGTGGATGCTTTTGATATTTCTTGCAACAACTCCCTCAACTAGAGCCCTGATCATATGCACAGGCATCTTCAAATGATTAATGATGAAAGCTGAGTGTAAGCGGATGACACTCTTGTCTCAAAACATTCTGAAAATTTATGAACAAAACTCTGTCTTGATTTGATTTGAGAGGCAATCATTTTAGAGAGGAGCAATTGTCTGATGCGAATATGAGTGTAAGGGTATTAAATATATGCCGTGATGAGCTTTACCGCCAATTTAAAACAGGTCAAATCAATGCTAACAGTGTTCAGGCAATATTCTAGTGCACTAATAGATGACAGAGATGCAGGGCTCTGCTTAGTTTGTGATTTATTATCCAGTCAGATTTAGTCAATCAGTTAAAGGCCCATTAGACAGCTCACAGAGATGAAAAAAACGATTACTGCCAGGTGTATGTGTGTACACTGGCATGAGCATTTGTGCGTGTAAATGTTAATGTATCAGGATATATCAGGCATCTCTAAGAGCCTGTTAGTGGTTTTGCGATCGATTTTCAGTGAGGTCGATGTGGTTAGCTAAGATCAAAGAGGCTCAGAATTAAGTTTGCAATATTTTGATGTCCTCACCTCACTCTTTCTGGCTCTCTCTGGAGGCTGGACTGACCAACCAACCTACATGCTGACTGAGATAGATAGTAAGTAGAAAGTCATTTTTATTTGTATAGCGCTTTTCACAACACACATAATTTCAAAGTAGCTTTACAGGAAATCATGCATTAACATAAGATAAAACTGTGATACCTATAATGTCTTAGAATCACCATTGTGTAGTTTGATAAAACACGATTATTAATTGTTTAAAAATAAGTAATTAGATAATAATTGCATTTATAACCCCAGTGAGCAAGCCGATGACGACTGTGGCAAGTAACACAAAAGTCCATAAGATGTTGGTTAATGGAGAAAAATAACCTTGGGAGAAACCAGACTCACTGTGGGGCCAGTTCCCCTCTGACTAACATCATGAATATAATGCCAATATTACTTATGTATAGTGCAAGTCATGGTTTAAAATGATTAAACTAAGTACTTGTTAAGGGTCAGTGTTTAAACAAAGATTTTGCATGAACTGTAAGATTCATGTCTGTCTTTGAATATCATCCTGGATTTAATGCAGAGGTTCACATAGATAAAATTGTCCTTGTTAGTTGGCTGATGAAGGGTTAGTTGGCAATTAATTGATAGTCTATGTATTTCATTTCAAGAGTGTAGTCCATTGTTAGACCAAGGAGATGCAGGCAGATATCAGTTATGTGCATCGCAGTTCAACCTGGCCGGTAATTTCGGTGAGGTCTATCCTAAGTCCAAGGTTCAGGCAATGGCATATGAATTATCACATGTCTTATGGTTGGAGTTGGTATCAGTTCATCCTCTGAAGTCCATTGTAATAGACTGAAGTGATGTTTGGCTGGCACCGGCTGCTATTAGTCATCATCACACAGTGACGTGTAGAAGTGGAGTCCAACACGAAGCAGGAATGGAGCTGGATCCAGCCGGTTCAGGTGACCTCATGATATGAGTCCCGAGGTTGAGACAGAGAAACAAATAAAATAATATTAGCATAGATGCCATTCTATTTATTGCAGAGTTATAGATCACTATCCATGTTTCTGGTTTCTGGTTCTGGCAGACCTATCTAAAGCAGCCTAATTGTGAGTTGAAGGACAAATTAGTTGTATGTATGGCTAAATTTAAGTTTATTTATTGAACTTGCTGGACATCCTCCCAGTAATGCTTTACAATAATCTAGTTTTGAGGTCATGAACGCATTAAATTAATTTTTCAGCATCAGCAACAGAGAGCTGTGTTGTAATTTAGCAATATTTCTTAGGTGGAAGAATGCTGTTCTACAAACGTTGGTAATTTGATTTTCAAAGGACAGATTGGTATCAAATATAACACCTAAGTTATTTGCTGTTGAATACGATGTAACAGTACATCCATCGAGAGTCAATTTATATTTATATTTTAGCAGCTTATTTTAAGAGGTTTTTGGTCCAATAATTAGTACCGCTGTTTTGCCGGAATTTTTGGCCATCCAATCATTTATTTCATTGTTAGACACTGCTAATTCAGAGAATTGTGAAATCTTATCAGGTTTTGAAGAAATATAAAGTTGGGTATCGTCGGCATAACAGTGGAAATTTATTCCACGATTCCTGATAATATTTCCCAGGGGAAGCATATACAAGAAGAAAAGCAGAGACCCTAAAACTGATCCCTGTGGCACTCCATACTTTACTTTTATTTGGTTTGACAATTCCTAATTTCTATAGACAAAGTGGTAGCGGTCTGCTAAATATGACCTAAACCATGCTAATGAAACTGCACAAATGCCAACCTAATTCTCAATCCTATTCAAGAGAATGTCGTGATCTATCGTGTCAAATGCAGCACTAATATATAAAAGCACTAGAAGTGAAATGCAGCCACGATCAGATGATAAGAGCAAGTAATTTGTATCTCTGATAAGTGCAGTCTCTGTTTTGTGATGAGTCCTAAATCCTGATGGAAATTGTTAATATATACTATTTCTCTGTAGAAAATATTTGTTAGGATACTACAGTTTCTAGTATTTTTGACCTAAAGGGAAATTTCAAATCAGTCTATAATTAGTCAGTTCTCCAGGATCAAGTTGTGGCTGCTTAATAAGCAGTTTGATAACTGCAATTTTAATGTTTCTTGGGACATGTCCTAAGGATAGCATGGAGTTAATAATATTAAGAAGAGGTTCTGAGATTACAGGGAATACCTCTTTTAAGAGCTTGGTTGGTATTGGAGATAACAAACATGTTGTGGCTTTTGATGTTTCGATATGACACTATAAACAGTGCTAGAGAATACTGCATTTATATTTTCTGTTATTTCATCAAGTTCTTCTAGATTTACTGAGTGTATGAGTTAGAGCTGGAAGATTATTATACTAAAGATTATAGCTATCTTTAGTGGTTGAATGAATAGTTCTACCTTAACGATAGCATGGTGTAGATTGAGTGACATTAGCTGATCGCAGCATACTAGAGACGAGGTCATAACTATGTGGCAAAATTTCTATATTATCAACATCAACACCATATGACAGAATTAAATCTAGTGTATGATTGTGGCGATGAGTTGGTCCTGTTACATTTTGTCTGACTCCAAGAGAGTTGAGAATATCGACAAATGCTAATCCCAATGTTTCATTTTCATTATCTATGTGAATGTTGAAGTCACCAACAATTAAATCTCTATCTACAGTAAATACAAGATCTGATAAAAAATTTGCAAATTCACCAAGGAAATCAGAATAAGACCCCGGTGATTTATATACTGAGTTTGTTTATTTATATCTATATCTGAATTAACAGACATTACAGAGCATAACATTAAGCATTATTAGTTCAAAAGACTTAAATTTATATCCTATCTTCTGAGTAACACCAAAAACACCTCCTCCTCGACCCTTCAGGAGAGGCTCATGTTTATAACAATAACCTGGGGGAGTAGATTAATTTAAACTAATATATTCATCTGTTTGAGCAAGGTTTCAGTCAAACAGAGCGCATCCAATATATGATCTGTAATATTTACATTTACAAATAGTGCATTGTTAGAAAGATATCTAATATTTAGTAGCCCTATCTTTATATGATGTTTATCTTTAATTTGTTTGTTTGACCTTAATCAAATTTTTTCTAAATGATTTAGTGTGGGGTTTGTGTTTGGTAGTTCAGGGACCAGACGTAGTCTCGATATGATATCTAGATGATACAGTCTCTATATGTTGTAGTTTATGTGAACTGTGTGATGTCTCAAGGCAACTAGCAGACATTTGTGATTAACCAGTTTGTCTACTTCCTGACCTGGGCCCCAGTTAGTCAAATGCTATCATTATTAAGACTATGAAAATTACTAGAGAGGAGAGAGGCACCTTCCCTGGAGGGATGAGTCAATCTCTCTTTAGCAGGTCAGATCTATCCCAAAAACTCTTCCAATTGTCTATAAATCCTATGCTATTCTCCAGACACCACTCAGACACCCAGCCATTCAGTGACACTAATCTAATATAAACCTTGTCACCACGATGCGCAGGGAGTGGGCCAGTGCATTTTATAGTGTCTGACATAGTTTTTGCAAATTCACACACCTCTTTAACATTATCTCTTGTGATTTCTGACTGGCGAAGCCGGACATCATTAGTGCCGACAGATTTTAGAAAATCTATGTTTAGCATTAGCCAGCACTTCTAAATTTGATCTGATGTCAGATGCTCTGGCACCCGTAATGCATTTAACATTAGTGGCTGGAGACTCTTATTTCCACGTTCCTTACAATAGAATCACCAATAACAAGTGCTCTTTCAATATGCTTCTCAGTGGGTGCATCACTGAGTAGGGAGACTCAATTGGAAACCCTAACAGGAATGGGAGAATGGTGTTGCTTTGCTGAGCGAGTATGCTGCCGAGGAGTCACCCAGACGCCCTGCTGCAGGGGCTCTAGAGGCGGAACCAAAATGTGTGTGTTGATCTCTGTACTTCCCACATCCAAAACAGTATCTTCCGGCTTCACTTTCTCACTGACCTCCACTGGCATTCGGATGTGTGTCTCTAATTCATTAACCTTCTCCATCAGCCTGACTAATTCCTTACATTTATCACATGTGAATCCCTCACTACTGATGGAAGAGGCTATTGTGAACATGTGACATGCAATGCAGGAAGAAATAACATGAGTGGATGCCATGATTTACCGGAGTTGTTTGTTGTTGTTGTTTGTTGTTACTGAGCAGTGAGGGTTTGAGATCAATGTGAATCCCTCATGTAATTGTTTGTTGTTATGGTTGTTCGTGACAAGCAGTGATTTGAGATTGATGCGATAATCCGTGTAACACAGAGGAGAAAAAAGGGGTTCACGCTGTAAAATGCACGCAGTATAATCACGATATAAATAGAAAGCGGACCCATTGTGCGCTGAAAATGGCAGATGTTAAGGATTAAAGGCTTAAAACAGATAGATAAGCAATATTAAAAAAGCTAGCAGGCTACAAATATATACTCAAGCTAGGCGCCAGCAGCAACAGGTAAAATACACAAACAGATGAATCAGTAGAAAAGCGGAAAAAGTCTAAATACACTGTAAAATGATAAAGGATTGTGGATGCTTATTAGGCGTGGTCAAGTGTCCATCTGGAGAGAGAAAGAGCGGTAAGGGTGCTTACATCTAAGCTAAATTATGCTTAACACCTGTTTCTGATTTCAGTGATCATGGGGAGAGTGGCATAAAAGGGCGACATAGCCAGCAGTTTGGGAGAGAGAGACTTGGAAGCCGACAGTACGTTCAAGTTTTGTTGTGCAGCAGTATAGAAAATAAAAACCCACCTCAAATCTGCTTTGCTGTCTCCTAACCCTTCTATTGAACTACTTTACACTGGTGCCGAAACCTGGGAGATATCCAAGGTGATGGAAGGAAGTCGCCCCGTAGAGTCCTCCCAGTTTACAGAGGTCCTCCAGTCCCTCGCTGCTTTACATCAGAACCACCAACAGACCCTGCTTGAGCTCCAGCCACAGCCGTGAACCTGGACCCCAGCTCCTCTTTGCCCCCACTCGCGTTACAGAAGATGGGGGGCGGCGGACGATCAAGAAGACTTCTTGGACCTCTTTGAGCGCACCGCCGCAATTTGGGGTTGGCTGCGCGACCAATGGGCGGCTTGTCTCGTCCCACTAGTGTCCGGGGAGGCCCAGCTCGCGGCTCAACAACTGATGGCAACAAGCCTCCTGGCCTATGTGGACCTAAAAAGGGCCATTCTACAATGGGTTGGTCAGAGTCCGGAAGTGAACCAACTCTTCCTCTCTACCCTCTCGCTCTACACTCACTCCAGGGCCCGTTCCTGCCCCACGCAGGCGAGGAGGATTCCCGAGGCCAGCTCCCCGGCCATGGGAAGCAACATATTCACCTTCCCCGACCTTCAGCCGCCTTCCCCCTCAGGTGGGGGCACCCAACGATGCAAGTACGGGTGTAGCGCCTGGGCCAGCGTGTTGGAGATGCGGAGACCCGGACCACTTCCGGGATCAGTGCCCTCTGATGGAGGTGGAGATGGTGGTGTGGGTCTCCTATATCCCGCAGGCTGCCCCCGATCTGGCCGGAGCATACCAGATACCGGTAAGTGTCAAGGGGGGTACTAACCAAGCATTGCTGGATACAGGTTGTAATCAAACCACCATCCACCAACACTTGGCTCAACCCGATGCTTTCAGCACCAGTGTAAAGTAGTTCAATGGAAGGGTCAGGAGACAGCAAAGCAGATTTGAGGTGGGTTTTCATTTTCTATACTTCTGCACAACAAAACATGAATGTACTGTCGGCTTCCAGGTCTCTCTCTCCCAAACGGCTGGCTATGTCGCCCTTTTATGCAGCTTTCCCCGTGATCACTGAAATCAGTAACAGGTGTTAGGCAGAATTTAGCTCAGGTGTAAGCGCCCTTACTGCTCTTTCTCTCTCCAGACGGACACTTGACCACGCCCCCGCTGCCACAAGGATATACCAAAGAATGTACGATAATAAGAATAAGCAATGCTAAGCAGGCTACAAACACTTGTGCAGTGTGCCGTCAGCAACAGGAAGACCAGTGTTATAGATAGATAGATAGATAGATAGATAGATAGATAGATAGATAGATAGATAGATAGATAGATAGAATTAGTAATGGGTGTAGCAGAAGTAGCCCAACTTGTTAATTAGAAGGGGGTGTTCACATAAAATATATCAATCTACATCAAATACAAATCACAACAAGCAGTTCACTCACTACTTACATGCACACTGCTCTCCCTCCCAGAATGCAGCAGAAAAAGAGGTGTGAGGGAGATGTCAGTATAATTAGCTGTCTGTTTGTGAGAGGTAATCTTCCTCTCTGCTAAAATCTCAGTCACAGCCACATAAACAATACCACATGAATAAAACATGGCCCACAATCACTCAAAGCACAGTGAAAACACTGCATTGGCTTCAGTAAATATTTCATCTTCATGTCTCTGTGTGCCTTTGAGGTCTGCTCTACCCTAATTACTGCGTTTTGTTAAACATTAATGGGCCCAAGCCTTTATTCTGCTCCCTTGTTCCTTCCCTATCTCCTCCTCTTACTTTTCCTACACGTTTCCTGACTGATAGTGTCATAGCTCAACATAATCCACCATTCCTCAGATCTGATTTACTTATTAGTTTTTAAACTTGCTGTTGAAGAACATTTTTCATCTGCTCTCTTGTACCTCTAGGGCAGGGATGGGCAATTGGCGGCCCACGGGCCATATACGGCTCTCTGTATCGTTGAATACGGCCCATCAGACAAGATTTAAGATTGATTTTATTTCTTTGAAAAAGAGATTATGTAAATATTGCATTCAGTTTATGATGGTATTACAACTTGACCAGAAGAGATGGCTTATTCTTAGCAGACCTGCTGATCACCCTAGTATTCTATCATGCAACATCTTACACTTGCACATCATTAAATGTAATATACATTTATTGTATGCAGGTGGAAATCATGTCTTTTTTTGCCTGGATTTGTGTCATTAATTAATTTAATTTGATTTGCAAATACACCATTGATCACTTGATCAAAGAGGCTTACAGTATGAGAGAAACATACACCAGAGCTGCTCTCCTCACAGATGTAAGGGGTAAATAAAATACATGGGTAAAAGGCATCAAAAGCGTTTACAAAATCCACGACAATGTGGGAATCAACAAAGACATCTAATGCTGCTTTGCTCGTGCTTGTGAAAAAGTTAGAGGGAGGTATAAGAGGGGAAGAAATGCGCGATTGAGATGCCTGACTGATTGTTGGAAATTATTGGGAATAGAGAGAATGTTCACTGACACACGGACTGTTTGGTCCGTGCGTGTATGTTGTGGTGCTGAAATGTTTTGTATTAATGCACTGAAATGTTATGTTCTTGTATCCAGTATTGTTATTGATGATAATATTTTGATTTGAACTAATACCTGTAAGCTGTTTTATGAGGTGGGGTTGAAAATGTTGTCTGTTCATTTGTGTGTTTGTCTGTTGCAAATGTAGACATTGCAAATTAGATCAGTATCTAAAAGTATATTGCTTGTCAATTGAACATGAATTTGTACATGTGAACGGCATGTTTTAGTAAAAATGCAAGTTACAATATAATTATATTAGTTTTTATAAATATTGTTAAATAGAAATTTTAATATAGGTAACAAAATTAGATTTTGCTAAACAATTAAAACAGTTAAAGCCGCTCCATTGAGCAATAATTATGTGCAACACACAGTTTAAGTCTATTTATGTTATCTAACATATCCTCTTCTGCCACTATATACAAAGAAAAAAAATACTTTTTGCACTGTACAAAACATAGTGTATTTTTGTACTTTATATAACGGATTTGTTTTAGATTTGCACAACGTATGTGTGTATGTATGAAGGTGTGTGTATGTATGTATATATATATATATATATATATATATATATATATATATATATATATAATTATTATTATTTTTATTTGATTTTTTTATTATCTATGTCTTGCTGCGTTTTTTTGTATTGTTTATTGTATTGCTGTGCACTGGAAGCTCCTGTCACCAAAACAAATTCCTTGTATGTGTAAGCATACTTGGCAAGAAAGCTGATTCTGAAAATCTTTAAAAGAACATTGCATTAGTTGTGCATAGATTACCCACAATAATGAGGAAATTGAGTAAAGGGGTGAACATTGTTAGAGTGTGGATTTGTAATCCAGCCCCTTGGTAGAATGGAGAAACAGTGTTGGCCCTTGCCTCCTTCAAAGTTGCCCATCCCTGCTCTAGAGGGTCAGAGACAAGTAGCTCTGCATTAGAGACTTTAGATGAGGGAAAGGGCCAGAGCTTGTGGAAGTCTATTCAGTTTTTATTTTATTTCTCTGAAGCTCATGCATCCAGCCCTACAGCGAAACGTACAAAAATCCAATAATTCATCTTATGTGTAATCAATATATTCAAAGCCCTTTTCAGATTTAGCCATGGCATTTTATTGGAAAATGTAATAAGTGTCTGTTCAATAAATATTCCATAAAGGCTTGTTTCTGACATTGGCTGTGGACTGGTTGTTATGAAGTTGACCACACGGCCAGCACAGCTTTGTGTGTGGTGGTGCATTTCCAATTCTACACTCATGCTGTGACTAAAGTTGGGATTTTCCCCTAATTTGTTTGGAAGCTAATTTGTTCCCCCTACTTAAGCATATCTGTGTGACCTTTTTTTTTCTTTACTGTTGTTTTTTTTTTTTTGCATATTGTTCTCACATAATAAGCATTACAAATATGCAGTATTCCACATTGTGAGAGCAATGAAGAAGTTGGAAAAAGAGGGAGATCATGGGTAAACGTATAAAACAACAACTCCTGGGTGATTTTACAGATTAAGTGAGTGCTGTGAAACTTTGGACAGACACAGCTCTGCCAGACACTGGACAGACACGTTGGACCAGTACATACAGTATATACAGACAAGAGGAAGGGGAGGGGAGGGTAGGGCAGGGAAGGGAAGGAAGGGATGAAGGAAAGGGAAGGAATGGAAAGGAAAGGAAAATTACAGAATACATTCTGTCTAGCTTGTCACTGACAGTCCTGTCTGACTCTTGTTTTGTAATGAACTACCTCTTTTCCTTTCATGAGATAAGCTCTGATTCCATGCACCAACTAATGAGAGGGTCTAAGGCTTTAGGCTCTCTGTCACTCTTTATTTCCTCTATTTTGATTTTAAATAGGCAAATGTGAAGATGCGCCTTCAGCCACTCCAGGACGTTGTGAGGTGTCTTTACAGTTCTTCTGCAACTGTCACTTTATATTCCAATTAAAATATATCCTCACATGCACACCTACCCTCATCTTTTTGCATGGGCAATTAACCTCTAATGTAAGCCTTCACAGTCTTGCATACTTCAATGATTTTGCTGAAAGATATAATTGCGCATTTTAGGAACAGCCGTTTGTGGGTTAGATGCTAACCACAAAGTGCTGCCAGTGGAATATGTTCCTATGCCCAGTAACTCTTTTTGAGATTTTCCTTGGTTAGCTGCTATAATCTGTATATATATATATATATATATATATATATATATATATATATATATATATATATATACAGTATAAGTAAGCAAGTTTTCTTCACCAGATCATCAGCAATCCTCCACCAAATTTCACAGTGGGTGCGAGACACTGTGGCTTGAAGGCCTCTCAGGTCTCCGTCTAACCATTAAATGACCAGGTGGAGGGTCGTGATGATATGGGGGTGATTCAGCAAGGCTGGAATCGGGCAGATTCATCTTTGTGAAGGACGCATGAATCAAGCCATGTACAAGGTTATTCCAGCAAGACAATGCTCCATGCCACACAGCCAGGTCAATAAATGTGTGGATTGAGGACCACTGGATCAAGACCCTGTCATGGCCAGCCCAATCTCCAGACATGAACCCCATTGAAAACCTCTGTAATGTAATCAAGAGGAAGATGTATAGCCACAAGCAATCAAACAAAGCTGAGCTGCTTGAATTTTTTTTTGGAGTGGCATAAAGTCAGCCAGCAGCAATGTAAAAGACTGGTGGAGAGTATACCAAGACGCATGAAAGCTGTGATTGAAAATCAGGGTTATTCTACCAAATATTGATTTCTGAACTCTTCCTATATTAAAACATTAGTATTGTGTTGTTTAAAAATGAATATGAATGTTATTTTGACCAATTGTCATTTCCTGCAAATAAGTGTTCTAAATGACAATATTTTTATTTGGAATGTGGTAGAATTGTTTTCAGTACTTTATAGAATAAAACAAAAATGTTCACTATGATTAATAAATCCAGAGAAATTGATCTTTTCAGTGGTCTCTTTTTTCCTACACACACACACATATATATATAATTTTTTTTTTTTTTTTTTTTCTAGAAGTTTTTCTGTGATACTGTCACTCCAGAGGATGGTGAGACTGTTATTGCAGTTTGTAGGAAAGGTTTTAATTTATAATTAATTCTGTCACACTCAACTATGATTGCCAAAGCACTGTAAATTGGCCAACTGCTGGTCGCTCAACCCAGGGAGTCCGAGGACAACAAGCTCTGCATATGGGACTGGACCCAAAAGAATTAGAGAAATGTAAATAAGCAGCATCCGAATGTTTAAACTGAGCCTAAAATAGAGGGGCTTTGGTTGAATGTGACTTCTTAAAAAAAAATCAAATAATCTGCAACAGCTGAACTTTTAGTTTAGACAGTGATTCAGTTGTAGGCACAAAAATAGACTATATTCTATAAAAAAAAAAAAAGCTACCCGGTCTCATGAGAAATAATAATAATAGTATGAAATGGCGAAATCATAAGAAATCGTATACCTGTTGTTCCCTTAGAGAAAAATTTAAAAAAAAAAACAACAAACAATGTAATAAAGATTTTTCCTTTTCTACTGGACATATCTGCATCCTTTGACACAGTCATCCATTCGATCCATTCCTGTCCACCCTCTCTACTCTGGGCATCACAGGAACTGTGCTTGGCTGTTTCAAGTCCTATCTCTCAGGTATGTTTTTCAAGCTAGCCTGGAGAGATGAGGTGTCCATGTCACATCGGCTACTTACTGGGGTACCTCAGGGCTCAGTGCATGGGCCACTTCTCTTCTCTATATACACAACATCATTGGCACCCATCATTCAAGCACATGGATTCTCTACCACTGCTAAACCAATGAAACAGTTTTACATGTCTGTCCAGCCTGATGACCCCACAGTGATGGGGTCGAATCTAAAGCTGTTTGGCAGAGATCTCGGCCTGGATGAAGAATCACCACCTGCAACCCAAACTAGCAAAAACTGAGCTCCTTGTCTTTCCAGCCAACCCTGCTATTAAGCACAACATCAGCATTCAGATGGATTAATCTAAAATAAAAGTTTCCAAAACAGTCAGAAATCTAGGGGTATCCATTGACAACCAACTCAGCTTCACCAACCACATCTCAAAGATAGAACGATCATGTAGAATACACTCTATAACATCAGAAAAATAAGACCCTTCCTCTCTGAACTTGCCACACAACTCCTTGTTTTGTCACTTGTCATATCTAAACTGGATTACTGTAACTCTTTCATTGCTGGCCTTCATGTATGCCCAATTAGGTATCTGCAAATGGTCCAGAATGCAGCAGCACGTCTGGTCTTCAACGAACCAAGGAGAGTGCATGTTACACCACTCCTTGTCTCTTTACACTGTGTGCTGCTTGCTGCACAAATCAAGTTTAGTGCTTTAATGCTGGCATACAGTCACTGGATCTGCGCCAGCTTACCGAAATTAATTCCTGCAGAGCTACATTCCCACCAGAATCCTGTGGTCAGCTAATGTGCGGCATCTTTTTGTACCAACACAAAGAGGCAACAAATCACTTTCCCAGACTTCCAGCTTCAGTTGAAGATGGAGGAAGTTCAAATTTGTGATTTCAGTCAATTACATGTCAAATGCATAAACACATGCACAGCCTTCCAGATGCTATCTAGTTCGCTAGCTAGAAGCTATTTAATGAGCAAAATTGGTGAAAACATTTGATTAATTAATTGATACACAAACAATTCCTCTTAACATCCTCTTGTAAATTTATTGTATGTTGCATATACAGACATTTCCTGCAGTGAAAAGACTTAAAAGTGCTCGGAGGCCTCACCATCTTGGAAACTACATCAAATTATGTAACTACCAAAAGTCAGGGTTCATCGATCTACCCTGAGTTTGCATGTTGAATATGTCCAACTTCAAGAGTCTTTCCAGTCAATATTTTCAAAAGAATTACAGGGTATTAACATGCATTAGTCAATTTTATACCAAAAATAAATATGGAATCATTAAATAAATTTGGTCACACACATTTCCTTACTTAAAAATAGTGTTGTATAGGAGGCAAGCTGTATTGTATGAATTGGAAACTGTGTTTGTTGATTAGTTTGTGTCTATGGGAATATAAGTTACAATATCTTACAATTTCAGAATCTTGTACTAATTATTACTAAGTTGTCATGAATCTATGTTGGAAAAAACACAGAAAGATTGAAAAGAATGAAGGAAAGATACAATGAAAAAAATGTATGCAACAAAATAAACAACAAAATCAAGAGAGAAAATCAACAAGTAATATTGGTAAGAAATTAGAGAGTTAGAGAGCATGAGAGTGAATATGGCAAAGTAGTGAAATTGTGAATGGACGTGTAGCGATAGAGAAAATTATATCTGGGTCACAGCTGTTATCCTTCACCCAACCAGAGATTTCATCCTCCTGTCTCAAGTGTTGTTTTCCAGACTGCGTGCCATAGAGGACCTCAACCAAATACACACACGCTTTACCTCTTGTCCAGTAACCTTTTCACCCAAGAGAGTATGGCATAACAGATAAAGAGTAATGTCTTCACTTTCTCCCTTTCTTTTACACTTACACCCTTACTATAAGTATGTGTGATTTCAGAGTATAAATGTAATAAGGATAAGTAAAGGAGATAGGAGATGAAAGAAGCAGAACAGAGAAGGGGAGAGCTCTGGTCTGCAGGAGGGAGGCCAGCAGAGGAAAAAACATTTTAGGGCTTGTGCTCTCTCAGGGATAAAGCTCCAGATGACCACAGTGATGGACCAATTCTCTCCCCCACCTATTGGGCTCTGTGGTCAGGCTGAGCACACTACCATATGCCCTCTCACTACCCACTACTACCACAAACTCATATCTACAAAGCATGCTCTATCTCTGTGTCTCTCACTCTCTGTTTCTCTATCACTCCCCTAGACACACACACTTTTTGTCCACTCTAACACACATTCTTGACCTGCCCTAGTTTCTTGTATTACATAATAGTTGATTTAGTAGGTTTGTTTTCCTTTTTCATCCCATTTGTGTTGAGCACCTTTAATGAATAACTGAATGAATAATTTTGTGAATAAAATTAAATCAATAGTTCATCCACTAATGAAAGTGCTGTCATCATTTACTTATCAAATCTGCAGGCTGTAACTTTTACATGGAAATTTTCAAAGAATATTCAGGCATGTCTTGCCACACAACCACAGTTCATAGTTCACGTGGCTGTGCAAACTCAAAAAGGAACACAATAAACACCATCAAAGCACTAAAAAACTACCATGGAAGTAGTCCACATGACTTATTATATTTCATTACATTTCCACAATTGCGTCAGACTGATTACACTGTGAATTATATGATAGTAGGTAAAAAATTTCTGCTAAAATTGTCCTCAGCTAACAAAATTAGTCACTGCCTCCAATGGCCTAAGTTGGAAGTGTTGTGTTAAATGTGATGGTGCCAAAAGCAAGTTGTTTTTAGTTCTAAATTATGTATTACAGTCAACAGGGATGCATATTATAATTACACATCCCCTCAAACCCCAAACCTAGACCTAACTGTAAAAGTAAAAATGTAATTTTAGAGTGAAACTGCAACATCCAAGTCTTATTCACCATTGTTTAAATGAACATGATTACTTACAGATTTCCATTGGACCAGAAATTGTTTCTCGGACATTGCTTAAAATGTCTACTTTTGTCACAGAAAAAAAATTCCTTTTACTCATGGCATTTGCACACACCTATGTAAGATATTGTTTCTTACTTTGTACAGCTCCCTTAAAAAAAAACTAAAGTTTCACAGTTCTTTCTTTACTCCCCCTCACATTCCTCACATAACCTGGGTTGGAGTGGGGTTAATTCAGCCCTTATTTTAATAGCAAGAAGAGAACGAAGGGAGAGGAGAGAGTCTTGTGCTGTGAACAAAAGCGTATGCCTCCCCTCTGTGTTTTAACATCCCTTGTTCTCAGTCCCTTGCCTCTCCTTTAATTCTGCCTTTATGATCACCACTCCTTCTCTTCACTTTTTTCACTCTTCTATTTTTCCACTGTTAAACTGCTCCCTATATTTCTCTCGACTCCAATTTCAAGTTCTGCACATAATTTTCTCTCTCACTGTAAAGGTCTGCTGTCATGCTTCTCAAAGGATAGGTGGAAAAAATAGCCCACCTTAAAGGCCACAAACTCTATTTCTTTCTCTCTCTCTCTCTCTCTCTCTCTCTCTCTCTCTCTCAAACACACACACACACACACACACACACACACACACACATACATTCTCTCTTTCATGAACACACACAAATGCCCCTTGCAGACATAACAAAGCTTCGATCTTAAATGCAGGGATTGGGTGCCTGGACAAAAACTATGCTCATGGCTTTTGATGTGTACTTTCATATCGCTTTAAATTCACTTTCCAAAAAAATTATAATGATGTTTTCAAAGTTATAACGTTATTGTAAATGTGCATGTCCCGGCATATGCCTTTTCATATGCTTTCCAGTAATGCTGGTATTTAGTATAACATCAATGGAATGATATCTCCACTTGTCTGTGATTACAGCCTTCTAAGTAGGCTAACAGTCAGTGCTGTATATTGCTTGGTGACACTCAATGATTGATCCTGCTTTGGCTTCTTTTGAAATTATTTTCATTATCAAAACAAAAATGAGGAAACAATTAGCCATATTAAGTCTAAAATATAAGTTCTGTGATGTTAAATTCTTGTTTTTAGAACAGCTGTTTAAAATAGCTAAAAAGCTAAATCAAACAAGCAACAATGCTGGAGTGTTTGCTCAGAGTTTTATTTTATATTATATATATATATATATATATATATATATATATATATATATATATATATATATATTTTATCCTTAGCTAAACCTTGCTTAACTTTCTCTTGATCTCTCATTCTCTCTGTCTATTTTTCTCCCTCTTTCTCTTGACAGGCAGTCATTCAAAGACTAAGGAAAGCAGATATGGTGGTTCTTAAATTGAAATTGAAATATCTTTCAAAAATAACAAAATTATATACTGAGGAGCCGACAATGAGGTTCGGCTGCAACAGTGGCTTGGTTCAGCGACGTGACGTCTCATTCCCTCCATCAGTCTGTCGCTCACTTCGATGTTGTGTCGAAGAAGCGACACTAGGGGTCCAATTTCACATGTACGTGTACTGCTGACACAGGAGCGGGCAGTTATTTTACCTGCCAAAGCGACCAGCTCTGCCAGGCTGCATGTACCCTTCCCCAATGACCCATAAAATCATCAAAGCCTTCTGGTTCTTTACCCCTGACAGGGGGGGTAACAAGGCGAAGTGCCAAGCATGGGAGCAGGCCATGCCAGCCGCGCCTTTTCTCTCTCTATGTTTCTCGCATAGAGTTAAAGAGGCTGGGGCCATCTTAACGCTATCATACGCACTCGGGGAAGACGATCTTTCCCAGTTTTCCTATTCTTTCAGGGGGGAAAGACCCTACGGAGACCACACCTACCCAGACTGGGGGAGGTAAAGAGTGGTGAAATGTATCACATGGGCTTTTAGGTCACATGTGGAGAATGGCGCGGTGGTAGATCCTACCTCATAGGGAGGGAGGAGTTGCTACAAACATGGCGACAGGGGGTCCGTGAGGACTGCCCAAGGGAGACGCGGGTCCGCTCACAAGGGGACCGTACTGTGGAAAATACGCAAAGGGGGAAAAGTCCACGTGGGAGCACGTCCTGTGGAGCACCTATTCCAGTACAGGGTAAATTGAGTACCCGCATTGGTCTTGGTCGGCGAATTCCTCTGCTGAATTTGTGGACCAGAGGGCTAGGGAGGAGTCATCCAGGGAGCCAAGTTCATGGGATCTCCTGGGGTAAAGGTGCACTGTATTACCTCAGCGGAGGGAAAGGGTGCTGTGTGTAAGTGGTCCACACGGTCAGTTTGTCAGCGTGTACCGAATTCTTCCGGCTCTAAACTGACTCAACCCTGAGATTGTAAAATCTCGCAAAGGCATTGGGTGCTGCCCAACCTGCTGCTCTGCACATGTCTGATAGGGAGGTGCCCCTGGCCAGAGCCCATGAGGATGCAACACTTCTTTTTGAGTGTGCTCGGACCCGCAATGGGGGGGGGGGGGGCACGGCTTGGGTGCGATAGGCCAACGTAATGGCTCCACTACCCAGTGGGAAAGCCTCTGTTTGGAGACAGCGTTCCCTTTCCGCTGTCCACCAAAGCAGACAAAGAGCTGCTCAGAACATCTAAAGCTCTGCGTGCAGTCCAAGTAGATACGCAAAGCATGTATCGACACAGCAACGAAGGGGCTGGGCCTGCCTCCTCCTGGGGCAGTGCTTGCAGGTTCACTACCTGGTCCCTGAAGGGAGTGGTGGGAACCTTGGGCACATAGCCCGGTCGCGGTCTTAGGATCACGTGAGTGTCTGCAGGACCGAACTCCAGGCAGGTGTCGCTGACAGAGAACGCTTGCAAGTCCCCGACCCTTTTGATGGAAGTGAGAGCGATCAGGAGGGTCGTCTTCAAGGAGAGGGCCCCCGAGTCTGACTGATTCTAGTGGCTCGAAGGGGGGTCTCTGAAGACCAGAGAGGACCACTGAGAGATCCCAGGGGAGGAACAGGCTTGGCCATGAGGGGTTTAACCTCCAGGCGCCTCTTTGGAACCTGATAACTAAGTCATGCTTACCCAAAGACTTTCCGTTTACTGTGTACGAGATCCGAGAACCAAGTCCGAGTGGGCCAATAGGGAGCCACTAAAATGACTTGTTCCCCATCCTCCCTGACCTTGCACAGCACCTGTGCAAGTAGGCTCACTGGGGGGAATGCGTACTTAAGCAACCCTGCGGGCCAGCTGTGTGCCAGTGCGTCTGCTCCAAGGGGATCCTCCATTCGGGCATACCAGAGCAGGCAGTGGGAGGTTTCTCGGGAGGCGAACAGATCTACCTGGGCCTTGCTGAACCATTCCCAAATCAGCTGGATCGACTGGGGGTGAAGCCTCCACTCTCAACTGGGCAAGCATTGTCGTGACAGCTCGTCCACTACCACGTTGAGCTTGCCCGTGGCTGCATGCCCATTGCACATGGCACCCCAACCCAATTTGGAGGCATCTGTGGTGACCAGGACGTGTCGGGACACCTGCTGCAAGGGGACTCCTGTCCGTAGAAAGCAGAGGTCTGTCCAGGGTTTGAAGGTTTGGCGGCAGGATGGGGTGATGAACACATGGTGCGTGCCGCAGCGCCATGCTCATCTCGGGACTCGAGTCTGTAGCCAGTGCTGAAGCGGTCTCATATGCATCAACCCCAGCCACGGAGGATGCCATATGCCCCAGGACCCTCTGGAAATGTTTTAAGGGGACCGCCGTGCCCGGGCCTGAATACGGTGAGGCATTTCAGCACTGACTGCACGCACTCGTTGGTGAGGTGCGCTAACATTGAGACTGAGTGGAGTTAGAATCAATCTCACTGTTAGCGCGCCTCACCAACCGAGTAAAGAGATGCTCTGAACCGGGGTGTGCTTGCTCATTTCCCAGTTAACATGAAGCACTAAACGACTGAGGTGCCTGGTCATCTGGTCCCTGTGGGCGCATAGTACCTCTCGGGAGTGGGCCAGAATGAGCCAGTTGTCTAGGTAATTGAGAATGCGGATGCCGGCTTCCCGAAGTGGGGCAAGGGCTGCCTCTGTGACCTTCGTGAGGACGCGAGGGGACAGGGACATGCCGAAGGGGAGGACCTTATACTGATATGCCTGGCTGTTGAACGTGAACCGTAGAAAGATATTGAGACGTGGTCTACCGCTGCAGACCAATCTAGATGCCAGACTATGTCTCTGCATGAGCAATTTGAACGGGAGTTGCAAGTCCAAGATCGGTTGTAAGCCGCCGCCTTTCTTGGGTATGATGAAGTAAGGGCTGTAGAAACCCTTCTTCATCTCGGTTGGAGGGACATGCTCTATCACGTTCTTGAGTAAGAGAGTCGCGATTTCCGCACACAGGGATCTCTGTCAAATCTTTGCCGTGTATTGCGGTAAAGCGGACACCCCTGAAAGGGGGGGGGGGCATGGAAAACTGAATTGCATAACCGAGTCGAATTGTACTTGCCAGCCAGTGTGACTGATTGGGAAGCGAGGCACTAAGGGGATGATTATTTTTGACGACCCAAAACGGGAGGCAAAAACGCATCCCGAGGCTCTGGTGCTGAGAGAAGACTCGAAGCACTTACCTTGCTCTGCACACCTGGCGGGGGGCGGGTTAGTGACTGAGGAGGAGGTTCTACGGAGGTGTCCTCTAGACTCGTCAGAACCGGCCAGCCGGGGGACAACAGTCGTGGGGCTGGAGGCGAGAGGTCTGCATCCAATGTGCCGGGACTGTTAAGGTGTGGCGGCAGAGTGCCGTGAGAATGCATTTTTGGGCCAGGTGACCCAGAGACAAAGGGAATTGCTCTTTTATTGAGAATGTGGGTACCGCAGCCCGAATGTGGTGCGGCAAAATAAGTAAACTTAAGTGAAAATTCTCCTCCACCTGGGGATGTCCGTCTCAGGAACGTTTGGGAGCCTTCTGGGTCCTCGAAGGGGTTCGTGAGACGGGGGGGTGCGTGCCTCCTTCGGGGTGCTCAACGCTGGGGCTGAGAGCTGGGGTCGGGTTGAGGCGGAGCTGTGGGTTTCTTAGGCGCCGCAGGGGGATGGCGGGGCATGATGTGAGTTTTGGACTCCGTCTGATTTTTCACCGCTGAGAACTGCTGGGCGAAGTCCTCTACAGTGTCGCCGAAAAGGCCGAACTGGGAGGCAGGTGCGTCGAGGACGTGTGTTTTTTTCCACTTTGTGCATCTCGACCATGTTCAGCCACAGATGTCATTCCTGAACCACGAGAGTGGCCATCACCTGCCTGAGTGACCGCGCTGTGACCTTCGTAGCCCTGAGGGCAAGGTTGGTCACTGAGTGCAGTTCCTGCAGCACGTCGGGATCAGGAATACCCAAGTGCAGATCTTTAAGAGCCTTGGCCTGGTGGACTTGCAGGAGGGCCATGGCATACACGGCCTGTCAGGTGGTGCTGTAGGCTTTGGAGGTCAATGAAGACGTCATCCTACAGGCCTTGGAGGGGAGCACAGGGTGACCCCGCCAGGTGCCAGTGTTCTCGGGGCACAGGTGTATCGCAACCGCTCTGTCCACCTGGGGGACCGCCATGTACCCGTGGGCTGCTCCGCCGTCGAGGGTAGTGAGAGCGGATGAGCGAGAGGCATGGTGACAGGTGGAGAAGGGGGGGGGGGGGGGGCATGGCTGTGTGCGGCGCGAAGACCCGAGGAACCAATCAATCCAGCCGCAAAGTCTGTGGGGAGGATGGAGGGTTCCAGTCCAGCCCCACGCTAATGGCAGCCCGGACAAGCATGTCGGAGATCTGGGCGTCAGCCTCAGACTGGGCGTGCTGGCCCAGCCCAGTCGAGTCATCCACGTCAGATGCCGGACCACTCTCCTATGCAGCGGCAAGCTCATCCGTCTCGGGGGGGCTCAAGAGGATAGGCAGGCTGGCTGTGAGGCGAGCCGTTGTTATCTCGAGCCCAGATGGAAGTCAACGAGCGTGTCAGTGGGCGGGTGGTTTGTGGGGACATACCCAGCAAAACCGCGGCGGATGCCATCCCCAAATCGCCTCCATCGCCAGCTGGGTCATCCTCAATCCCGTGGGAAGAAGGAGCGACAAAGGGAGCAGCTGGAGTGGCGTTCCTTCTGAGGAAGGAAAGCCGCGACCGCAACGTTGCCATGGTCATGTTCTCACAATGAGAACATGAGCCAACCACAAACGCTGCCTCATTGTGATCGCTGCCTAGACACACGAGACAGCGCCTGTGGCCGTCAGGAGCGGAGAGCAATCTACCGCATCCAGGAACTACACAGGGGCGGAAGGGCATCTTTATAAAGACGCGTCCTGAAAAGAACATTCAACGCCAGCTGTGTATATGCTCTTTTAGAGAAAATAACTTTTAGAGAAATAACTCTTTTAACTGCGCTGTCATGGCACCCAGGGGCAAAGCTGCACTGCCATGCAGAGAAGGAGAAAGCTGTGATATGCGCCGTAGATCCAACAGCAATCGCTCAGAGATGGGAGGAACAGTGTGTGAGCTTTAACTGCTGGGTATGAGTTGCTTTTAAGCTCATAAACATAAAATTACTTACCTTATGCAAAATGTAAAAGGACATAAAGGTGCATATATATATATATATATATATATACACACAACCAGTCCTCAAATATAATTGGACGAGCAATGTTCCATGAGCACTGATGGTCTGACAGGATCAACACTTGGACGCTTCACTGTGTGTGTATCACTTCACTTGTGTTCGTGCCAATCTAAACTAAAGTGCAGTATAGCAGTATATATCTGTTAGGAGTTACTGTCTTTATTTTTGAAATTACCAGCAATGGCAGATTCTGATCCGTAGCGTAATAAAGTAGTTCCATTCACAAATGCGTTTTTATGACCTTACTCGGTTTTTCCTCATTTTTTAAAATGTTCTGTTCATTTGACTGTTGTATATAAGCAATATCACACTCGCAATCATGCTATATGGCCCTACATCAGCACTGTTGTACTTACCGATGACACTCGCTCTGCGGCCTCGTGCCTGCGGCCGAATCACAGCAGTGCTGATGTAGGGCCATATAGCACTCTTATATCTTGTAATATCGTGTGATATTACTTAAATATATATTTATATGTTTATATATACACTACCGTTCAAAAGTTTGGGGTCACCCAAACAATTTTGTGTTTTCCTGAAAAGTCACACTTATTCACCACCATACGTTGTGAAATGAATAGAAAATAGAGTCAAGACATTGACAAGGTTAGAAATAATGATTTGTATTTGAAATAAGATTTTTTTTACATCAAACTTTGCTTTCGTCAAAGAATCCTCCATTTGCAGCAATTACAGCATTGCAGACCTTTGGCATTCTAGCTGTTAATTTGTTGAGGTAATCTGGAGAAATTGCACCCCACGCTTCCAGAAGCAGCTCCCACAAGTTGGATTGGTTGGATGGGCACTTCTTGCGTACCATATGGTCAAGCTGCTCCCACAACAGCTCAATGGGGTTCAGATCTGGTGACTGCGCTGGCCACTCCATTACCGATAGAATACCAGCTGCCTGCTTCTGCTCTAAATAGTTCTTGCACAATTTGGAGGTGTGTTTAGGGTCATTGTCCTGTTGTAGGATGAAATTGGCTCCAATCAAGCGCTGTCCACTGGGTATGGCATGGCGTTGCAAAATGGAGTGATAGCCTTCCTTATTCAGAATCCCTTTTACCCTGTACAAATCTCCCACCTTACCAGCACCAAAGCAACCCCAGACCATTATATTACCTCCACCATGCTTAACAGATGGCGTCAGGCATTCTTCCAGCATCTTTTCATTTGTTCTGCGTCTCACAAACGTTCTTCTTTGTGATCCAAACACCTCAAACTTGGATTCATCTGTCCACAACACTTTTTTCCAGTCTTCCTCTGTCCAATGTCTGTGTTCTTTTGCCCATCTTAATCTTTTTCTTTTATTGGCCAGTCTCAGATATGGCTTTTTCTTTGCCACTCTGCCCTGAAGCCCAGAATCCCGCAGCCGCCTCTTCACTGTACATGTTGACACTGGTGTTTTGCGGGTACTATTTAATGAAGATGCCAGTTGGGGACCTGTGAGGCGTCTGTTTCTCAAACTAGAGACTCTAATGTACTTATCTTCTTGCTCAGTTGTGCAACGCGGCTTCCCACTTCTTTTTCTACTCTGGTTAGAGCCTGTTTGTGCTGTCCTCTGAAGGGAGTAGTACACACCGTTGTAGGAAATCTTCAATTTCTTAGCAATGTCTCGCATGGAATAGCCTTCATTTCTAAGGACAAGAATAGACTGTCGAGTTTCAGATGAAAGTTCTCTTTTTCTGGCCATTTTGAGCGTTTAATTGACCCCACAAATGTGATGCTCCAGAAACTCAATCTGCTCAAAGGAAGGTCAGTTTTGTAGCTTCTGTAACGACCTAAACTGTTTTCAGATGTGTGAACATGATTGCACAAGGGTTTTCTAATCATCAATTAGCCTTCTGAGCCAATGAGCAAACACATTGTACCATTAGAACACTGGAGTGATAGTTGCTGGAAATGGGCCTCTATACACCTATGTACATATTGCACCAAAAACCAGACATTTGCAGCTAGAATAGTCATTTACCACATTAGCAATGTATAGAGTGTATTTCTTCAAAGTTAAGACTAGTTTAAAGTTGTCTTCATTGAAAAGTACAGTGCTTTTCCTTCAAAAATAAGGACATTTCAATGTGACCCCAAACTTTTGAACGGTAGTGTATATATATATATATATATATATATATATATATTTTTATTATTATAATTTTTTTGTATTTTGTATTTTTTTTTTAAAGAATAGTCTAAATATTAAATTGGCCCTGTGATTGAACATGATCTCATTAAGCTTCTTGAGAAAGCTTCTGTTGCTTTGAATTATCTGTGATTCTCCCATTCTGGCTTCTCAGCAAAATTGCCTGATATTGTAGCCGTAAAATTAGCACTTGCATTCCCATAAGTTTAGTTGATACAAATATATATGTTTAAATATGAAAGGAGTTTAGAAAATGGTAATAGTCAACCTCTTTTGTTGTCAGTTCTAAAAATTCATATTGCCCATAAATTAAATGCTTGATGAATCCAGTCAACCATACAATTTGTCTATAAACTGAGAAAATGAGATTATATTATTTACTTAGGAAAGTGTCTAAACAATATTTCTTCATGTGTCACAGGAAAGTTCCTTTTTTTTCCTCACAAAAATGTACTCTACTTATGGAAAGTGCCCTTAAACACAAAAATGAAGACCTGCTTTCATTTCTCTCCCTTGTGTCTCTCTATCTCATAAAAATTATAGTGCCAAGTTCAGGATAGATCCATCATTATTGTCATCATTAGTGCATCTTCTATTTTGATTTTGTCCTTCAAAAAGATCAAATAAATAACCATGAATGGATCAACCCCCATCAGTGATGTGCTAGGTGTGAAATCCTCCCTATCACTTCTCGCTCACACACACACACATACACACACACACACACACAATCCCCTTCTAGCAGCCCCGGTGAAGGCAGCATTTGCAGTTGGTCAGCAGTGTTTAGAATTATCTGAGACAGTGTGTGTCCTAGCCCCGAGCTTTGCTTATTGATTTAAAGAGAACCGGACTTCAATAAACAGATGAAGACAGGCACTGATGCCAGTCTCGTATAATCAGGATCAAACCTGCGGCACATTCAAGGTGATGGTCTGCGCACAGCAACGCCCTCAAAACAGAACCGCATACAACCAGATCTGCCTACTACAAGACTTTTAGACATGTGTTGGGACTAGATAATATTAATCTGTTTCATTGGTTGCTGAACTTTCAGTTATAGCTACCAGTCAGGTAGTGGAACCACTTAGCAATTAAGATATCATAGATATGGATGACCATACTGAAAAAAAAAGGTTAGCCCATTTGCTGGTTTTAGGGTTGAGAGACCAGCTAGGCAAACCATCCTAGGCCTGGTTTAAATGGTTTGTTTTGCATAAACTGGGTTGCAGGAAGATTTAAATCAATCATACACCTGGACTCCATTCATCTCCCTGGTTTTGATGTTGCAATGCTACATGTGTTAGCCACGCTGTGCTTTCTGCAAAACAAGATGTGGTCTGCTGTGTGTGATTTATCTGAATGTGAGCATGATCTTTATTTAAATCTACTTCTCGAGAGATCTAGCAGGGAGTCTTGGGATATCTGTTCTTATCAACAAAAACTCTCCCTGAAGAATTATTATCAGCAATAACCACAGCTAGTTGTGCCAGCAGGGGCTAATCAGCCGAGGAGAGGGATAAGTGCAGCTGGATGCGGCAGTTCGAGAGAGAGAGAGCCACATGCATCTGCTGTGTGTGTGTTTGTGTTGTGTGTCTTTTTTGTTTCATTAAATATTATTTTGACTGTTCAGCCGGTTCCTGCCTCCTCCTTTCCCATTTTAACCTTGTTACATAGACTTATTTCATTTTTGTTTTAACTCTCCCTTTAAAACCAACATGAAATCAATTGACCATATTACTTTCTTAATACATGTTCCTTGTCTTATTGTCCATGGTTCATTATTGCATAATATTTCAAGTGTTTGTCTTTGTAATCTTTATTGTAATAACTTTTCTTCTAAAACAACTTTCCTATTCAGCTAACATTACAAATGCCTCTAATGCCTCCTTTCACACATACTGTGATTTTATTGTTAAGTCACCGCATTGTTGATCGTAATAGGTGATCATACCGCAGGATGCCCTATCATTGTTGGTGGGATTCACAACTGGCTATAGCTTTTGAAAATCTGATCACAAATGAGAAGTACTGCTGATAAAAAATAAAAATATATATGTCTATATATATATCATTCTAGATTAACTAGGAATCCGCTTTCTTGCTGCTAAGAATTATTTGTATTTAATTGCAGCACTACACAATGCATCTTATTGTGAACAAGATGAATGGTGATCAGTGCATGAATCAGTTTCTGACATGGTTTTCTATGTATCTTTTTCTTCTTTATCACTGCCTCTGTGTGGAGACAAATCATATACAACAATACAGTTGCAAACAGTAACCTTAACTTTTCTATGTTAGACCTTTTTTTTTCACATTGTGAAAATGTGAAAATCACATTGTCGACAGTCACTTTCACTCATGTCAGTGAAAATTACCAAGGCTCAATGAAAATGAATGACTTACTGTCACTTTGTTGTTCCAAATCCCTATGTGTAAACGTTTCTTTACTTTTCAAACCATCCCCTCCAACCACCTGGCTCCATTCTGAAACGTAACACCCACTTTTTAAAATGCATTCATTTATCAAATGATAAAATCAGGTCCCACCCTACATTTTTTCTCGTTGCATATCCTGCTTCTCTCATAAATACATTACATCAGTTTATGTAAATATAATGAGTTGAGAACATGTTGTGAGGCTTTAAAGACTTTTTTTGATGGGGGGTTAACACAACTAGTAAAAAAATGCAGCATTTTTAGTATATAAAGCAACACCCATCAACACACACACACATGGTCACTGAGGGAAGGGCCTTCCTCGGGAGGTGTTTTAGTGGCAGCTGCTGTCAGGGCAGAATTAGCATGAGAAAGAGTGTGTCTGTCTGGAAGTCCAGAGGCAGCGGAACAGTCAGTGATAATCCTACTCTACTATCCATAGGCTACAACACAAGTGTTTTGATGTGTACATATCTTTATCCACACTGACATTCTCCAAACAGACACATTGTCCAGGGATCAGCGGCTACCTCTAAAATAACCAACAGTTAGAAATGGTACTCTAATTATAAACTTTGCATTGAGGTGCAACTTTGCATTGCAAGGGGGAACACTGCAATCAATGAAAAACTTAATGAAAATTTTTTTTTTAATAATAATAACAACTTACCGAGTCTTAACTCCATTTAAAGTTTGTGCTCAGCAGGACATTTATTATAGTTCAGGGCTCTTAATGTTTTCTTTATATGTGGTCCTTTTATTTTAGTTTTAGTTAATTTAGTTTGTTTGCTCGTTTTTGTTCTTTTCTGTCCATAGATTTTTTTGAAAAGACATTATTTTGTATTATAAAGATTATATCTATGGTACATATACTGAAATATAGGTGAAAATATTGTGTTGTGTTATCTTTCTATTAAAGATCAAAAGTTAAGGTACATCATATACATAATACAATACAATATAATATAATATAACATAATATAAAAATAATAAAATAATATAATATAAAGTTAAGCTTCCATCTTGAATACCAATATTACTAAACACATGAACTGTAATGATTGCTTGCACAGTTACATTATTTGGGCATTTTTAACCAAGATACAATACATCATTAACATTCCATATGTACATTCCATATGTATATTCAACACTGTCATTTAAAAACACCATGTCTTAAATGTAAAAGGCTTATATGATAATATTAGATTGCATTGTTTTGTATTGCACTGTGTTACATTATAGGTCTATCTCATTTTAAATGTGTAATATTTCTTTTGAAGATGGAAGCATTAGGTACAATATATAACATAATATAATATAATATAATAAAGCTTCTTTCTTGAATAAAACTATTACACACACATACACTGTATGATTGCTTGCATTATTGCATTATTTTGAGCATTTTTAACCAAGATACAATTTACTGTACACATGCTATAGGCACTGAAGTTAATTTCTTCAAGACTCTCATTTAGAAACACAATGTTTTTAAATGTACTGTAATACACACGTTCACTGTTAAAACAGTCAGATTGGTATTGGCAAGGAATTCTGGAGACTTTGAAAGTCTCTCTCATTCCATGATTCTTTGCTGACTGCCTCTTATCACAGGTCAATCATTTAAAAGTCATCTAGAGGATAATAAGTGTGGTCACTGTTAACAGAGAAATCTGTGCTGTAAAAATTAAAAGGTAAAAATCTCGTAATTACACACCACAATGAGGTGCTGAGACATACAGTCATTTTCTGTAATCTCCCCAATCACATAATCAACCCAATTGCCACAATCAAAATGAATCCAACCGTTATAATTATGATGTCTTTCAGAGGAATATTGTTCATGATTTCAGTGCTAATAGCACACCACACCTCTGAAATTATTTGAGAAGAAAGAGTGGGGACAAAAGAAGATAGGGATAGGAGAAACTGCATGAAAGTGTGTTTGAGCATGAGAGTAAAGGAAAGACAGATCTGTGTAGATCCACATGTGACTGTTCACCTTTGCTCTGTGTGAAATCTCTTCGTCCCATGACACTTACACTAAACTACAAAACTCAACTGTGTGTCTCTAAATCCATAAATCAGCAGAGAAGAGATTAGACAGAACGAGAAGTCATCAGCTTGATGATGTTGTCGGTAATTTGTGCCTTTACTGAAGCTGGCTGAATTTTTCATGACAAATTAGACTGCAGTCGCCAGGGAGACAAGCCAGCGAATCATTTCTCCCCTCTTACGTTGGAGTGAGTATTTTAATTTGATGGGAAAAAAAATACAAAAAAATGAACATAATTTTGTTTTTGTTTTTCGGTGCACTGGCTTGAGAAATTACAATATAAAAATAAATAAATGTCCCCAGTAGAATTTTAATCACTGTTGAAATGTAATCATTTCTGAAACACATTTCAGATCACAATAACCAAGGGTTGTCAATAAGTTCTAGATGGAGAGTATTGAATTATTTCCATTTTGGCCATAAATTCTAAGTATATGTGTGTGTGCTTGTTTTGTGTGTATTCTTTTCTCATACTTTAGAAGACATGTTTTACAGATTTGGGCTCCTTCAGGAAAAAAATGGATACACATGTCAGAGCCTGTTGTTTTGTTGTAGACTGTGTCCTCATTCATTTAAGCAAATGCTTTGTTGGAATGATCTGATTTGTTTTGTTTATTATATATACTTTTTTTTTTTATAGAAATCGCTTCTCTTAAATTTGCCATACCGAAACTGAGATACCCTTTTCACTCATTCCCATGTCTAAACTGTGTTGTAGAGAAGCTGAAGTGAACGAAATGACAGTGTGGCACGGTGGAGGGCGGGACCGGCGCGTGATTACGCACGCCCGGTCCCGTATTAGGCTAATTAAGCCGTCAAGAGGGATAAAGGCCACTCGCAGACGGCGATCGAGAGAGAGAGCTCAATTCCGGACATGTCCGTTATCTTATGTGTTTGTCTTTTGAGTTTTACATTAAACCTTTAGTTTATATGTCAAGCTGGTTTCTCGCCTCTTCCTTGCCCACGAATTTGATCTGTCTTTACAGACAGGCTTTGAATTAAGTGTTTGTCTGCCCATTAGACAGAATGATACATAAATGGAAGAGAGAAATTATTGCAACTACCTACTAGATTGCTAGTTTCGGGTTCAGTTTTAGTGTCTTTTTTTGGCTTGATAAATAACTGCTAAAGTAGCTGCATTTTAACTGCAGACAATAAATATGAGTGCAAAACAAAAGACATAATTAAGCAACCAATAATGAAATTACTGAGCAGTGTTGCTAAACACCTCCTTATGAAAATTTCCAGAACCACATTCAAAAGTCTGAAAAATGTCTGGGATTTTTTTTATATTATTTGATCAAAAAGTCACCAAATAAGAAAACATACGTACATTATATAGACCTACTGTGCATATGTATATATTTTAAAATGCATATAAAAGGGACATACATTCACCAAATAAATTGTGGGCCAATAAAAAAAAATGTTCAAGGCATTTTGTCCTGTGTAATTTAACAGCAGCAGCATCTTTAAAATGGACTATGCATAAATCTTCTAAGTAGTAAATTCATGTTCAGCGATGTAAAGGTCTTTGGTACATTCTGTTGCTGTACATTCAGCAATAGACAAATTCCAAAAGTTTCAAATGTGTCCATACTCACCAGCCTCTTTTTGCACTGATGATACACTTGGTGGTCAGTGCATATTTAGTTAGATCTGACTTCTTATCGCGGAGTATGATTTTGTGTGTGTGTGTGTGTGTGTGTGTGTGTGTGTGTGTGTGTGTGTGTGTGTGTGTGTGTCTAAATCTACTCGAAGATTGGCTAAATTTCTCCGTTCAACTTTTCTGAAACCCTTTTCCCTGTGGAACCTGGAAGCTTGACCTCTGGCATACTTTCTGTAAGATCTGAATATCTGAGTTTTGAATATTAGAAAATTGAATTCTATATTGAATTTTGAATATTGAATTTCTTCTTCAACTCTAATTTTATAATCTTAATATTTACAACTAATTTCACATTGTGAAATTTCATAATGTCCTTTTGTGTTGCAAACTTTAAACTGCCTTACTTTACAAATCATCCCTACAGCAAAAGTGGTTTGATGTCATAAGAAAACATTGTGTGAAGAAACAGGGTGAAATTGACACGACACGATGCTCCACAACTTCTTGAGGCTGTCTACACTGGACACGTCGACCCAAACGTTCTAAACCATTTAGTTTGTGTAGGAGCACCATCGCGTGCAGCGCAAAATTGAGTGCAACAATAAATGGACAGCATTTATTGTCACCGCAACAGATGCGCAAATGGATGTTTTCCAATGTAGACAGCATCACTGATTATAAAGGGGATCTGTTGTTTTTGATGCAAGACGCTGCTCACTTCCTGTATAGACAGGCTGCAAGACTTTATGAACTGTTTATCTGCCCTTTTACTCGTGATTTGTGTGAAAAGAAAAGTCATTATTGTTTTAGCGCCCCTAGTGTTCATTTTCCCACAATACAATCAAAGAGCCACACAAAAATTATGTGTTTCTATTATACCAGGTAGAAAATGCAACTACAAATAAGATATGACATGATCAAACAATAATAATGGTTATATGGAAACACAAGAGCTTATCACCCAATGACCCTATTTACACCTGATATTAAGATGTGTTTTTGGTGATCCAATCATATGTGGTGTAACAGAAATGCATGTAACAGCATCACATTTGAGGTGTAAACCCTAATCTGTCCTGTACCTTAGCGCCAACCGTCACCTGTCAATCAACCGCTGCGCTAAAAAAAAAAAAGAGTTTGACAGTTACGGGCAGCTTTAAAGGGAAATAACCATCTGTTTGAAATCAACATGCAGGGACACTTATGAGAAGCATGAACATCTGCAGCTCACGTTAATGCAGGTAATCCGTTAAAATAATGTAAATGTTGCTCGAAATGTTGCTTTTGTGTTTAGATGATATTTAATCTAATATAAACTAACTTTAATCGTCCTGTTTTTTTTCCACACTTTATTGTCTTTTCTGACTTTGTTGTGGTTTATTATCATGCCGTAACACTCTGACATAGTGACTGATGTAAGTCGTTATGAAACATAGTCCCTCCCCTCCAAATCCGATCACAAGTGGTCGCAGGAGACGCATTTAAGTGACCAGGTATAAACAGCGATGTGTCCCACCTGACCACATGTGATCGGATCACCCAAGACTCATCTTAATGCCAGGTGTAAATTGGGTCAATGTGTTTTCTTGAACTGTATCTTCAACAAGCTGATTAGGATTAATATGATCTATGAATAACTAGTTTAATGGGCTTCTCCTTTTTTTTGGGGGGGGGGGGTTCGGGTTTCCCCCAATTTGGAATGCTCAATTCCCAGTGCCCTAAGTCCATGTGTTGGCGTAGTGGATCACCTCAATCCAGGTGGCAGAGGATAAATCTCAGTTGCCTCCGTGTCCGAGACTGTCAATCCACGCATCTTATCACTTCGCTTGTTGAGCACATTACCACAAAGACCTAGCGAGCATGGAGACTTATGGAGGCTATTCTCTGCAGCATCCACACACAACTCACCAAGAGCAAGAACCACATTATAACGACTACGAAGTTAACCCAACATGACTCTAACCACCCTTGCAACTTGGCCGATTGGTTGCTTAGGAATCTTGACTGGAGTTACTCAGCACATCCTGGATTTGAACTTGCGACTCCAGGTGTGGTAGTCAGCGTCTTTACTTTCTGAGCTACCCAGGCCCCCAATGAGCTTCTCTTTTTAAAGTCCAGGTCAATGGCGATAAAGACAAGATGTTGATTTAGCCGCTTAATTTTCTTGCTGATTTTCTTGTTTCATTACTGCAAAACGGCCATTTGTAAACGCCACATTCATATCCACCTCTCTCACAGTTCAATATTTCACTGTGGAAGACAAAGATGTGGCATCGAAAAGAAGATGCTAGTTGCCTCAAAATAGGAAGAATAATTTTTCGGTTTCAAAACATTTAAGCGTTCCTTTGTACTGTACCACGAAAAGGCATAACTAGAGAACAGATTAGTGCTCGACAAGAAGCTGAGCCCATCATTGCTAAAAGCCCCTCAAATGGCATTTTGCCATGAAAACATACACACACACACCCTCATAAGCTAATTTCTCTCTTGTTATTTTTACAAGCCTTAATAGCAGCAAGCATGTGAACATACCACAACGAGGACTTTACAGCCTAATAAAGCATGATGCTTTGGAAAGTAGGCTGCTTTTAGGACTGAGTCTCATTATGATCTACAAACCCCAAAGTAGCCGTGATCCTTGGAAAATCACAACCAGAACAGACTTAGTAGAGGTAATTAGCACACTGTGTGAACAGTCTTGGGAAATTACCCTGTCTTGCACACTCAGTACAGAATTATGAGACTTTGGAATGAACTCCTGCGAACCAGCTTCCAAAATAACAAAAATGTATCCATACTTGTAGAGAATCAGTTACATTGCCTAGAAGCATTTGATGAGAATGTTCAGAGAACTCGCAATTATAAGAGAGGACTGGTTCAGGCCAAGTGAAACATAGCCTATAGGAATTAATTGAATATTAACTCTGTAATATGAGGTTATGGAAAGTGAAAATCTAAATGAACCGCAAATGGGTTGTAGAGAGGTGATGTATAAATATGTTTAGAGAAAGAAAATATGCATTATCTGTCTAAAAAGGAATCATCAAGTTTCAGTGCTATCAAACCACAGTAGGTCTCATTAGTTTTTATTAGTGTATAAGCACTTCCCTCTATCTCTTTTTCTCTCTCCTGATACACCCTTCTATGACAACACCATTAAAGCAATGCTGGTGATAGCAGGAGACACCACAAATGCCTGCCTTCCACCCCCTCCCTGCCAGCATACCGCAGGCTGTCATTCAGGAGTAAGACAAAAGGAAGGAAGGCTTTAGAGAATGAAGGCAAAAGCTCCGGTTCTGTCATTTTTCCCCTAGGCGGTAAGGGTGTAATTCAGTGTGATGGGATGACACAGCCTCCTTGTGAGACCTGGCTCTGTCAGTATTAAGGGCTTCTCCGCAATATTCAGAGCAGCATGCCACAGAGAAAGCAGCGCAACTACACACAGCACAACTCAATTTAATACACAATGCAAAGCAGCTCTTTAACCTGTTGTAATACAGCACAAAATATGGTAGCTCTATAGTACAGAGTATCACTCTGCTGAATGAGAAATCATGCAGTCAGTCTGGCCCAGTACATCTTAAAGAAGATGGCTCATCAAATCTGATGTGAATGAAAATATGTAAGAATATGTTAACCTCTTGTATACATGGGTGTTTTAGTGATGAACCCAGAGCTGTTTTAAAATCAAAATACAAAATAACTGACAAAAACTTTAGTTGAAAAATCGGTGACGATGGTTCGAGAGAATGACACAGATCAGCTCCGTGTCATTCTCTCTCTCTTTCGAACCGTTGTCACCAGCCACTTTTATCCCTCGCGTACCCCCATCAGGCTGACTGGGGACCAGGTGTGCATCCAGCCCGGCCCCGCCCTCCTCTGCTCTACACAATTGACTAAATTTATATGCTATTTCAGTCATTTTAGTCACTAAAACTGTACACCACAATTTACACTATTTGGGGGAATCAACTTAATGGAATATTTATAGTTTTTCTGCATATTCTGCTGGCATAGGTGTATTTTTAAACCATAAAACATCAAATCAAAAATGCCATCTACTCTGACTAAAATCTATTTAATGGAACCCTAACCCTATAGCAGGTTACCACTCAGTACAGCAAACTGTATAAATGTCTCAGTAACGTAGATCACACTGGTTCTCTTCGTAGGACGAGACACTGCGTGATGACGCAGTGGGGAACACGTAATTGGTCACGTGGTCTGAAGCCCTTACACAATCATGGCAATTCATTGGCTCATAGCAGTAACCCTCTGGGGTCGAGGGACGCACCGGCATGTCCTGGTGGATTTTTTCATCATTACAACGGAAACAACATAAAATACAAGCGTAAGACATCATTAAAGACTATAAAGGGTATACTTTTATTATTTGTGTACACTCACTATAACAAAAGAACCTTGTGCTTTTGTAAAATAAAGAAAATAAAAAGGGTGAGCTTTCAGCAGTCTCTGTGTGCACAAACACATATCTGAAACTTTGCGAATACTTATCACAAAAACATGAAACATGTGTCTAAAGAAAGCTTAAAATGTCTACTTTAAAATAAAATAATTCAAATTTAAAACAAATATTCTCCTGCAATGTAATCTGTATGAAACACAGCAATGTACAGTTTCTCCTAGCTCAGCTAATTATCCCTAATGTGATCCCACCCCATGGGCAGAGGGCGCTATTCATACGGTAATGTGCTCAGATGATCAATGCAAATGGTAAACGCCCCTGACTGTGTCTTAAAAACATAAAGTTCATTCACTTTTCCTATGAATGTTGTATTTTGAAGAGTGACTTGATCCAGCCGAGGATACAATTCCGATAAGTAAGTCATTTAGTTTTGCTTACATTAGTTGACATGCTTTTTCATATAAACATGTACATATTTTACTAGTGGGACTGTTTCCAATATTCCTGCTTTTTCCCATGCTGTTTTGGCTAAAGCAGGCATTTAAATTGTATGCTGTATGATATAAATATGATATGCAATATGATATAAAAATAATATGAAACTTTAGATTATATTTTAATTAGTGTTTATGCTGCCTCATTGTCATCAACAAAGATTTTAAAATGCACATATGAATTAAATATGCCCATATTAAAAATTCAGCATACTATAATGATTTCTGAAGGATCATGTGACACTGAAGACTGCAGTAATGATGCTGAAAATTCAGCTTTGATCACAAATGGCATTTTACAATATATTCAAATAGAAATCTTTTCTTTTAAATTATAAAAAGAGTTCACAATATCATTGTTTTTTACTGTATTTTGGATAAAATTAATGCAGTCTTGTTGAGCAGAAGAGTCTTATTTTAAACAGTAGTGTAGGTCTAACATTAAGTAAAGTCTTTATGTAAAGGAAATGTATAGTCAGATACTTCTTTTAACTTAAATCTTGATATTGATTATTAAGTCTCCTCACATTCATTCTCTTTCTGTCACATTCCTCATTGATGGGCCCAGGGGAGGGGTCTTTGTCTCCTCAGGTGTGAAACACATCAATATTCATGTTAATTCACACCTCCTTGCATATGACCTTTCTAACACTAAAAGTGTCTTACAAAAGTTAAATTACTATATTGTTTTATATGAATGAGTGATCAGGATGGTTTTCACATAATTTTGTAGCAAAACCTCTAGGCTACAAGATCCAATTCTCAAAACTCTTAAGGAAAAATGTTTAGGATGTGTTATATGGCCTTATTTCAATTACTTAAAATATTAGTTTTTTCAAAAACCATACATAAACGTTATTTTCTCAAAAATACAAACATGTACAAACATGTTGCTCACATATTATTGTAGCCCAGATTATAAAATCTGACAAAAGTATGCAGAGAGGACCACTCTGCTGCCATTCAAATGTCCACCTAGGATGCACATCTAGCCAAAGCCCATGAGGATGCCACATTACTCATAGAATGAGCCCGAATACCCAAAGGTGAAGGCAAACCACTAGCCTCAGAAGCACTCGAAATTGCATCACCTCATTTGCAGTCACCAAAACATCCAAACGGCTGCTCTGACTTAATACACTTGCTAGTGTGGTCAACATAAACCCGGGGAGACCTAACAGGGCACAACATATGCAATCTTTCACTATCATCCGACTCAAATGGACGTGGAGAGAAATACTGCAAATGAATAGTCTTCGAGTAAAATTATATAGAGATAACTTTAGGCAAATACCACAAACAAAGTTTCAACACAACCTTTGATAACCCTGGTGCAAAATCCATACACAAAGGATTGATCGACAGGGCATGCAAATGAGCAACCCTCTTAAAGCCAATGCCAGAAGCAGGGCAGTTTTAAGAGTCAAAAATGTATCAAAAACTGATGCTAAGGGCTCAAACGGAACACACGAAAGAGCCTCTAACACCACAGATAAACCCCATAAGGGTACGCGGACAGGGTGAAAGGGTCTAACCCTGTGCACTCTATGCATAAAATGGGAGACAAGAGAATGTCGACCATTAGAAACCATTCACAAGTGCGTATTCAGCTGTTATAGTGTCAACATAGTCTTTAAGCATTGCCGGGGAAACCCCAGTTCCATGGCACTGAAACAATAGGGAAGTGAACTAGAACTTAATTTCACACTGAACACCAGGAGGTGAAAATATGCCACTTAAATGTATATAGAGTTCTCATTGATGGGGTTCTGGCATTCAGTACGGTATCAACCACAGCAAGGGATACGCCATTTTTCATCAGAGCACCCCATTGAGGGGCCAAACCTATAACTTTTATAAGTCTGGCTGGGGGTGCCAAATGCTTCCCAATGCCTGGGACAACATGTCCATTCTGACTGGGATCACCCAAGGCATCCCTTCCAGGAGAGAGACAAGAGTCTATCCATGTGTTAGATGGCCAATCCTGCATCACTAATAGGATCCACACTTGATCCTCCCGAACCCTCTGCAGAACTGCGTGGAGCAGGTTGATCAGTGGAAATACATAGAGATGCACTGCCGGCCACTGATGCACAAGCGTATCAATGCCCAGTGGTGTCGGCGGCAATAGAGAGAACCACAGAGGACAGTGTGATGTCTTGTACAGTACGTAGTGGACAGGACCGCTTCCGCTCTGCCAAACCTCCTCCAGATCTGTTTCACAATCTGAGGATGCAATGTCCATTCTCCGGGTATGAGACCATGTCTGTACAGGAAATTCACCCACAAATTCAAACGGCCCGGGACATGTAACGCTTGTTGAGACAATATATTGTCCTGCACCCACAGAAGAGTGTGATGTGGCAGCCTTAGCATGGCATGAGAGTGCACCGCTCCCTGTCTGTTGATATAAGTCACCACCGTCCAGATAAAAACATGTCTGTCCTGAATGTCCAGAAGGAAAAATTTCAATGCCAGCATCACCGGCAGCATCTCCAGGCAATTTATGTGCCAATATAGCCACTGGCCCATCCATTTTCTATAGGCTGGGAGACCTACGTACGCAGCACACCAAACCACAGAGGAGACGTCTGTCATTATGATTTTGCGCAACAAGTCTGTCCTAATGGAATGCCTGACATCAGAAAGTAGTACCGTTACCATGGTAACAGATCTTGGCAACATCCATGAGTCTCTTTGAAGGGATGACACTCATGCTTCGGTAGTTGAAGCAGCTTTACGGATCTCATTCAGCACTGGAAAGGTCTTGCATGCAACATGCCCAGATGAATGACAGTGGATGCTTTGACCAACAGCCTGTAAAATGTTCTTGCACAAACTGAACATCTCTAGACACTGATGTTATGATTGAATGTGAGCTGGAGACAGACATATAAGCATCCTTCAAATCTGGTGTCACAAACCAGTTCCCTAGCCGCACTTGAGAAATTATTTTGTTTATACTGTCCAGAGGGCAAACAGGGGAGAGACGGATGCGTTTGCACAGTCCAGTTTCATCCACTGAACGGGGGCTCACCCTCTGTTTCACAGTGAGCACATCAGGCTCGCTTCTGCTGCCCAATTCCTTGGAGGGGGCATATAACTCTATTGCTTTATGCGGCTCTCTTGTGGGACATTGCACAGATGTTGAAAACAAATGCACCGGTGCTGCAGCAGGCTTTTTCCTTACCCACCAAGGAAGAACTTGCTAGAATGCAGCTGTCTGCAGTTTTACAGCACAGAAATTTACATCCACCACCTGTACAGCATCACCAAACAGTCCTGACTGTAACACAGAGGTGTTCAATAAACAGGTCTTATCCTTGTCACGAAGGTCTGTGAGCATAGGCCACAAATGGCGCTCCGCCGCCATGAGGCCTGCCATTCCCCAACCAATATATTTGGCAGCTCTTAGCACCAAACCAGAAGCTCAGTATATCTCCATGACGGCCTCAGCGTCCAGTCAAGCTACCTCATCCTAATCCTTCATAAAATGGGCTTGGTAGGCGTGCAAAACTGCTTGCATGTGCAAAGCCAAAACTGATTGGCCTGAAGCCAGATAGGCCTTGTTCAATAATGTCAAAGTTAGCCTGCAAGGCCTCGAGGGAAGGTTTGGCCTTGATCTCCAAGTGGTCGCTAGATCTGCTGCATGACACATTAGCAAATTCCGAGGCTGAATGATTTGTAATCCTAGCCAAATTTGGCTGATCCCAAAACTCTGAGATCTCTTGATGGAGGTCTGGAGAGAAAGGGAGTGGCCTACGAGTTGTTGTTGTGTGTTTGCCTGCTAGAAAGTAATCATTCGATATGGGTTTATGTCCCTCTAACTGAGTCTCATCTGGCCAGTCCAAGAGCAGCAACTCCACTGCACATGTAATAATATCAAGTAATTACTTGTAGGCTACAGTGGGCCTGGAAACCTGTCCACTGGGAGGCAAGGCATTGGCCTGTCCTTTGGCAAATTCTTCGGAATCTGAAGCAGATGTCAACATGGCATCCTCATCTGCAGCGCCGGAGGAAACAGCGGTGCAGGCCTCAGGGCTAGGACACCGATTCCTTTGTGTAAATTCACAATTCTTTGTGAACGTCAAGCCAAATCTGGTTAGAGTGACAGAGTTAACTGGAGGTCGGCCTGCTGGGTCACCTCCCATCTCCTCGGCCTCTGCGCTGGCTTCCCACATGTCGAGAGGCTGCGTAGTGCTAGCAGATACACATCCAGTGGGATCACACAGCTTGACCAACTCTCCGAAGGAAGCTAGCCTTGTGCGGAACATCCGGACATTCATCAAATCACACTGTGGGCAGTCTTATTCACCAATGCAGCCTCTGCGTGGCGATTACTCGGACAGCTCACACCCATGTCATGAGTATCTCTGCAGATGATTAACCACAAACATGGAGGTAAGCACTTCTTGAAAGACATCCTTGTGTTCCCATACAAAAAGGGAGAAAATAATCCTTGCTTCAACGTGAGTCACTAGAAAAAACACGGGCTTAGACAACTTTGTATACTAAATTAAGAAAATCTGAGGGATGGCGCTATTGGCTGACGCTCACAAGGATCCCATGACGTAGCTCCTTAGGGACATAATTTAGTGAGGCTAAATAAGACAGTTCTTGGAAGAGGACAGATGGCTACACTAACTCCCATCATGAAATGGGGTACGGGATGCATTCCTCTTATGTGTACACTCTCGTAACCCATTGGCATGCACACACACACTAATAAATAATCTGTGGAGAACTGCTGTTGTACCAAGAATAGGATGAGTAAATTATAAAGAGCTAAAAAAGGAAATACTCAAGCTCTCTATATCTCTTTAGCGAGAGAGAGAGAGAGAGAGAGAGAGAGAGAGAGAGAGAGAGAGAGAGAGAGAGAGAGAGAGATGAACTAGTGATGTCCAGTTCGTGAACGAATCATTCTTTTGAACCGGTTCTTTTTAGTGAACTTGTTGAACAAATGAATCAAATCAGACTGAATCGTTTGAAACAGTTTGCATCTCGAGTCAACACTGATCCACAAGTTACTCTATCTTAACCTGTCTCTCTGATGTGACCGACACTCCGACTCAAAACGAACCAATAACCTGAAGTAATATGATCCTAGAACTGGTGATATCTTCTTTTCCTAACTCTTCTTTGAAATTAACTAATCAAACTAGTTCAATAGACTGAACGCTCCGATTGCAACAGTCCTCGAGTCAACAGTACACTGAACTGATCCGGGGACAGCACAGCAGCTCTCGAGTCAACAGTACATTGAGTCACTCACAGCATTTCTCGAGTCAAGATTAAAACAAGTTGATTGCAGCAGTTCTCGAGTCAACGGTACACTGAACTAAGAATCACTTCTTTTGGAGGTGACATACTGGGAACTGATGAGCTACTGAAATTGAGTATGTGTGTGATTAAGGAGCGAAATGTATGTTTCTGGTGCATTTTGCTGAACAACAGAATGTATAACAAATAAAACATACTTGAAATATGTTTAAGACTTGATTTTATTACCATTTTATCAAAGTATGAAGATCATCCAGTCTACAGTTCTCGAGTCAAGAGTATACTGATTCTGGGACAGCAGTTCTCGAGTCAACAGTACACTGATGTGCGGACAGCAGCTCTCGAGTCATCGGTACATTGAGTCAATCACAGCAGTTCTCGAGTCAACAGTGCACTGAGTCATTCACAGCCATTCGTGAGTAAACAGTACACTAATCTGGACACAGCAGCTCTCGCGTCAAATGTACATCTCACAGCATTCCGCGAGTCACCAGTGCACTGAACTGAGAATTGCCTCTTTCATCATAAAACTGATAAATGTATGGCATTATTTTACTGCCAGATGTCAAGAGCACAGGCAAGTAAAGCGAGAGCACAGTCATGTAATGCGTGAGAGCAAATTTCTCTGCTCACATGCAGATTTCCTTCGCTCTCACTCAAAACTGGACACACGCAATCAAATTCATGATGCTCTCTTATGAATTCTCCACTCTCACGCTCAGAGAGTGATTGTGTGCACTCAAAATGTGGTTGGTGCATTTGCAAATCTTTCCGTGCATGTGCTGTAGGATTTCATTATGTTTGCTCTTGGGTTAAACACCTCATACACAGGATCTTACTGGCTGAGTGTGAACTGCACTGCTCAAAGATGGAGCCACAGAATCTGCAAACACAAGTAATTAATTTAATTAATTAGTGTCATATTTATCAAATGTATCTTATAAATGTGTGGGAATGGTGCGTTTAGATGATTTGCAGGTGAAACCATGCTTTATCTAGAATGAAAAAATATATGCTTCTTAAAAATAAATGTGGTCAAACATGTACTGTGTAATTGTAGAAGAAATACTTGTATCTGAATTCAGAATGAACTATTCAGATTTATGTTAGAAATTAACTATATTTAGGAATAATATTCCCCCCTGGAATTGATTTTCAGGGCCATCATTTTTAGATACATCTGTGTTTTTTTTTTTTGTTGTTGTTTTTCAAGCCAGTTGCACCTAGGATTGTTCCATCTTTAAAAATAATTGCCATAATAAAGCATTGAGTAGCATGCAAAATTGCCCAACAAAATATGTACTGTGATACTATCATGGTACAGTGATGACATAAGGTTTTTTTTTTTTTACATTTTACTTTTATATAATGTTGTCACAGTGTGAACACTTTTTGTCATTTTTTGGGGGGGCTCTAAGACTTATGTGGAAGCTTTTCCCCTGAACTACATTTTCCATCATGTACCTTCCAGACATCCTCATCACACACACCCATTACCAATTCCCTCTGATCATGGTTACCAGCTGTTCATTGTAATGTATGAATAAAATATTCTGTGTTTGGATCCACACTCTCTCGTCTCGTCCTTCACATAAGCGCTACAGAATAACCGACCCAAAAATATGGAACCAGTTGTACAACTGGAGCAACTCACTCAAGGGTCTTCGTCAGTGGAGGACTACTGCGTGATGTTATGGAGCTTGGCTTTTCAAGTGGGCTGGGAAGAGAGAATTCTCGGGACCATATTCTGGTTGGGGTTGAACTGGTGAGGGAAATGGTCCCATTGGACTGCGATGGTCTGCCCCTTGGTGACTTTATTGCTAACATCATGATGACTGGTCATCTGCATTCTACTCCAGTGGCCAATCCTCTTGCAGTGCCTTCCACGGCTCCTTCCTTCAGGCCGTCCATGGCCAATGAGCCATCGCCCATGCCTTGTCCGTCCCAGAGTCAGCATTGCAAGCCTCGTCCATCCCAGTGTGGTTGGAACTATGGTTGCAGTGGTATCCGAGCTCCCATCAATAGAGACAACTTTCTCCACAGCCTCAGTGGCCCTGGAGCCTTCCTTCATCGAACCTCCCATGGCTCCGCACATTGGGCCTCCCACGGATCTGGCTTCCGAGTCTCCATGGCCGTCTGGCAGAGGAAGAGGAGAAAGGCTCCAACTCCCCAGTTGCTGCCTGTGCCCATGACCATGGAGGTCATTCCCCCAGCTCTCCTGACCACAGTGACTCCGCCCTCAGAGTCTTCCACGAATCCACCTCCAGCGGCCACGTCCGCTCTGCCAGAGGCTCCGCCTCCAGTGGCCACATCTGCTCTCCCAGAGACTCCGCCTCCAGTGGCCACATATGCTCTCTCATAGACAATGCCTCCAGTGGCCACGTCCACTCTCCCAGAGACTCCGCCTCCAGCAGCCACGTCCACTCTCCCAGAGACTCCTACTCCAGCGACCACGTCCGCTCCCCCAGAGACCCGAATCAACCCAGGTCTCCTGTACCGACCCTATGGTCACCCTCTGGTCTCCTGATCATCCACATCCTCCTCCCTGGCTTCCTGATAGTCCGCAGGCTTCTCCCTGGCCTATTAATCATCCACTGGATCCTTCCTGGTCTGCTTGTCCCTGCCTTCCTTTCTATCCATCTTTGGTCACCCCTCCTGGGGTTCTGTCACAGTGTGAACCCTTTTTGTCATCTTTCTGTGTTCTGAGACTTATGTTGAAGTTTTTCCCCTGAACTACATTTCCCATCATGCACCTTCCAGACATCCTCATCACACAAAACTGTTCCTAGTTCCCTCTGATCATGGTTACCAGTTGTTCATTGTTATGTATTTAGTCCCCATGTATATATAGTCTGCTTGTTCTGCTTCCTCTTGTCAGTTCTTATTTGTGTGTTTGTGAGTATAAAAGCAGTTTTAATTCTCCAGCCTACTTCTGTGACATTTAATTTCCTTTCTTAGCTAAATGTTTGTTTCATTTTAATAATTTTCTCTCGTTTTTCTTCGTGAATATAATATTCTGCATTTGGATCCACACTCTCTCGTCTTGTCCTTCCCATAAGCGTTACAATTGTACTTAATTTTTATATTTATATACCATGGTATTTACATGTTATTTCAAAGTACTTACAACAGTACCATAGTGCATGATCCAAGATATGGCATTGCAATGTTAAATGTTCAAATAAATAACCATGGTACAATTTCCAAAAAGAAAAAAACATGTCAATACCATGGTCTTGTTAGATCCCTGAAATAGTATAAAGATTAATACTCCAGATCTTGTAGCAGGTGTTGGTTTAAAATGTTGTATACTGTTCCAGTCTGGTTCAATTGAGGCAACTCATCATTTGATCACTTTAATAAGTGATCAGATATGAACAGACAGGGTGGTAGCAGCAGACAACTGCACAGCAGCCGACAACAGCACTGCTGCCATCAATTTCACAGCAGCCAACTACAGTGCAGAGGGAAATGACCAGGTTATTTGTATTTAGGAAAGTTATTGTAGTAATTGTAATTTCATTTGTAGTTTAGGGAGAGTATAAACAAGCTTTATTTTGTCTTGACTGTGTTGAAAGCTCATGTACAAGATCTATTCAAAAATGAGTGTCTAATAGTCATATGTTTTGTAGGCTATTATTTTAAAACTAATAAATCACAAAATGTTTTGGGTTTCACAGATCATTCCAAGGTTGTTTTTTAAAGGTGTCTCTAAATGGAAGAAAAGGTTTAGGTCCCCCTGTAAGGTTGTCAACATCAGCCAAGCTGTTCTATCTGGTAAACAAAAATGTGGAAAGGACACCCAAAACAGCAGACTTGAACTTACACTTTTCCTAGCCGGTATGGCGAGACACAGTCACACTGTTAGAAAATGCTGACCAGTCTGAGGTAAAAAAAACAAAAACTACCAATTACTGTTGCTAACAAAACGAGTTTTATTCAAAGGAAGGATTAATGTTTAATTAGAAAGCAATCTTGCTATTTTAATGCATTTTCTTCCATTCAGGCTACAGACTAAACGTATTATATTGAAAAGTATTACAGTGACAGCTGCAAAGTATTACAACTATTGTTAGCATTATGTTCACTTGTTAATTATGTAAAAAAAATACAAAATGAAAAAAGCTTGTTAAAATGTTCATAAACAAAGTTTAAAAAATTACTCTAAATATAATAATGATCACAGAATATGACCAAATTGTTTGGTTACAGAGAAAAAGGCAACTGAGTGATCATTACCCAAAACTTTCTAAGATGACTGGAGGGTGGCTTCTGAACAAGGCTCTTGGTAAAATAGATATGTGCAATCTATATATAAATATAAATGTCTGTAATTGAAAGTTATATGTGTTAATATGTTGGTTATATTGTTATTATTTGACAACTATTCAGAACCTCATTAGTATTTTGGTATAACCCCAGTTGTCATTTTTCTGAATTGTTGTCTTCAAAGGTGGATCAGGACAGAGAAAACTTATGGTTGTCTCTCCAGAGGCTGATGGTTACAATACCAAGTATTTAAGATCTATGAGTGGAGCTGGAAAGATCACAATGTTCATAGTTCCTCTCCAGGAGGAACTTGACACATTGCCTCTACCTGTAGATAAACATGAATTCCAAAAGATGCTTAAAGCAGACTTCCATCTGTGGGCTCTCTGTGCCACTGAAAATCTTGGCTGTACATGTCAAGTCATGCTGTACTGGCAGACTTGTTGTAATGGTTATGGAAATTTTAAGAAACATTTAACCTCACTTTATCTACCAAACATTGTTGCTTTATCTCAAAAGAAATGGGAAAGGTGTTTTTATAAACATGAATACATTTCTTATATTTTCACTGTAGTCTACCCCTCCTGTATCTATTACTTCTGGATCACCTACAGCGGAACCAACTTCTGAAGCCAGCATTAGTACTAATAAATCAGTACAAAGTGCTTGTGGAGGCTTCACGCTATTTTCCGCAGCATCCGCACACAACTCACCACGCACCCCACCAAGAGCGAAAACCATATATTGATAACTAATGTAAAGGTATGTGGTAACAAAGTTGAATGCAATTATCTTTGGCTAATATCTGGAAAATCACTGTCTTGTAGGATATAAAACAAACTTTTACATTTGTCCAAATCAGACAGGGAATACTTTGGCTTCCTGCTATTTCTTCCCTCTTAAAAAAAACAAAACACTTTGATGCCTCCAACCATTTCTTCAAACAGAAAATTATCACCATTACAACTCTGCATGACTACTAAACAATTATTACAATATTACATCTACACATTTCATCTACAATTGATGAATGCAATTATACCTGTCAGAAAATCTTTGCAGAGTGCCCCAGTTCCTATTCCAGCCTCACCTAAAAAGACACCTTTCAGCTGGTTTGTTTCATAAAATAACATTACTTAAATTGTGTAAAGCTATATTAATCAGATTAATCACAGTTAGCTGTCTAAACCTGCTGGGCATTACTGCCTTCCCCAACTCCACCAGTGCCTTTAGTCATCCAGCTATGGTGTCATCAGCCAGGAGCCACTCATCAAAGATGTTTCACTCCATTAATCCCAGAACATCTCCTGGTGGTGGGGCAGTGGTCCGGGATGTCTCTCTGACACCCCCCACAGCTGGACAACAGCTGGAGACTGGAGGTGAACTGTATACTCTATTTAAATCTGATAATTTACTCTATTTAAAACATTGTTTATCTAAACTTATTTAACAGGCAGATGCAGACTTTGTCATTTCAGTTTGCCAGGCAGAGTCATTGAGAAGGGCTCATATAGAGAACATGTGGAGTTTACAATAATTAACCATCTACAAGACCTTCTCCAGAAACTGGAGCAAAGTAAAACGCTATAGCACAATAATTAATTTTTCTGTATGTACAAGGCTTTGGCAACATTACATATAACATTGCCATTTTTTCTATCGTCTTAAATTTAAATGGATATTTCAGCAAAGTCATTTGTATAATCATTGTATCAAAATTATTCACACTTATGTCATTACAATCCCTATATGTATTATTGTATTACAGTTGTAATAATAAAGTCTTAATTAACATTATGGTTATTTAACATATTGAGATATTATTATTAATTAAACTGTATTTGGTTACATTATGTTTGGTGATTTCTCATACCTTCTTTATATAACATCCATTCCTTGTGCACTTTTGACCCTGTGACATTAAACCAAATGTAAAACACTCATAATATTATTCTTTATATTGCACAAGACTTGTTTTGGGGATTAAATATTCAGTACTTTTTATACAGATTCAGATATCCCTATAAATCTATTAAACTCAAATGACCGTTTGACAGAGACATTAAACCAATTCTATTCTGAGTGTTTTACAGTTGGTCTCTAGGTCAAACGGTCATTGAGTTGAATGGAATTAGATTATTACAAACATTTACACCACTATGTTTATTTGAAAACAAATAAAACCTTGTCATGAAACGGATATTTTTAAGAACATTTTATATTTGTTGTGATTTCATAATATCAAATGGTTAAATTGTTTAATTGATTTATAGAGCTAATACACACACATATATAAAAAAAATTATTCACCTTTGTGCTAGGCAAAGAAAACCCATTCATTCATGTCTAAGTTGGTTTGGCTTGAAAATGTGAATTGCACAGAGAGTTTAATGAGTATTGTCGCGAATGTCAAATATAAAACTAACTCAACCGCAGTGCGGTATCTGTGGAGGCGTCCGGGACCGTTCAACTGGTCAATGATGAATCCGAATATTTAATTCAAGCCAACAAATTTCCAACGGCAAAGCCCATTAAACTTAAGAATGCGCTTCAGGTGTCTCACTTATAAGGTACCAATGTATCAATGCCAGAGGCTGCACTATATCTTTATATGACAGTCCTAATTCAAAGTAAAATGTTATTTCATTAGTCATCTCCATCTCATGCCGACTGCTGTAGCATATGATTACAGTGACGGATGTCGTTCCCTCAACAAAAGACCTCGAGGCCACGACTTCACATCGCGTGACTATAACATAAGGATGTCGATACCTCATCAAAATGATATCGTGGCCACAACTTATTATCACGTTCAGACGAGTTAATATGATGTTCCCATGAATTAATATCTCGTGGCCACAACATATTATCACGTTCCCATGAGTTAATATGTCGTGGCCACGACAAAACTAAGTGAACCGAACATGTCCCTACCCGGACACCGTACATGTAAGCACAATGCAACTAAAAAATATATTAAGCAAACTGAGAGAGGGGGCCTCTTCATATATATTCACACAATATAGTATATTGTAATTTTTATTTGATTTTGCTTTATAATTTTAATCACATTTTAGCTTTTTTTAAAATGTAAAAATTTCACATTCTATCAATTTTTATGATGTCATGATTTGCATGATGTCATTTTTACTAATGAGACAAGCTGTTGTCACTGTTTGAAATTTCATACATGTTATTAACGAAACAATTCACAAAGTGGGAACCTAATAATGAAAATTAGGGGCTGACAATTAATTGTCAGACAAACAATTGCGATTATGATGATTAATTGTCTGTTTTAGGTGTTTCACAAATATGACAAATAATTACCATACAAACTCACCATGACCCAGCCAACCTGTGTAGCAATTATATTGTATTGTATTGTATTCTATTTTATTGTATTGTGCAATAGTAAAATATTTCTGCCTTAAATTCTTCACTTTCACACATTATTTTAAGGCTCTCTGATTAACTCACAAGCCCTTATTTCTCATGAAGGAAGACTTTGAGATTGTGTTTCTTGCATTTGATCATCTCCACAGAAATAGAGCAGGACATCTCCTCTGTCTCACTGCTGCACTGCGTGAATAAACCCCATTTGCATTACATGGCCGTTAATTGAAACTGGAGTCCTTTGAGATCACAAAATTAATACGTTTATACCTTGTTCATTTTTCATGGGAGTTTGGCAAAAGTCTCTGTAGATGGTGTGCACATCAGAATGCTTGAGAAGTGATTCATCTTCACAACTGAATTACACAAGAGCTTTTTCCTGCAGTCATCAGACAGCATGCAGGAAAAGACGAGGCTGAACCCAGCTTCAACTGGACTCTGTGTTCGAAACTACACAACTCTATCACTGGTGAGTGAAATGTTAATTTCATTATTGAAAGTGCGGCATTATTTTATTATGCCTCACTTGTTGCCAGTGGCTAATAACAGAATTTTTTTTAATTTAATTTTTACATTTCTTAATAACAAAAAACATGTTCGCTTAACAGTGTAACAGTAAGCTTCACATATAAAAACTCAAACACTCTGGGAATGAAAGCTGCCAACACACACAACTTGTAAGCTGGGTTCTCTCTCACACTCTGAGGTCAGGCCCCTTTTTATTTCCACCGTCTCTCACTGCAAACATATAAACAGAAATTACCAGCAAGATGAACGCTTGACCACGCCCTCGCCTTCACAGCTTACATGTGGCTTTACTGAATGCGTTTGAGCATGTATTCTACGAAGCCGGCTTAATAGCATTATGTACAGAAACATCATTACCCAATGACGGAAATGAACTGGTGAATACTTTTTTTTAACTAGTTAATTGAAACAAATCATCTGAAAGAAACTGTTCGTGGAAAAGAATTGACTTCCGATCACTAATATGAACCTGCCATCCAGACACTGAATTGTGACTATCACTATCACACTTTTTATCACTGCCTTTTTTATCAGTTTCGAGGACAATTTCTGAAATTGTGTTAACCACATTATACTGTATGTGTTTTCAATGGAGTGAACATTTTTACACTTCAAGTGACGCACAACTTTAAATATTCACTCGGATCTTATTAATAATTCCACCTGAATCCAAATAACAGGGTGGATATTTCACTCTTGCCTTTTGCACTGATTTCATCTGCATGCATAAGTCATGTAGACTTGATGGGTTAATGCATTGGCCAAATGTAATTCTGATGTATTATTCAAAGTACATGTCTTTTCCATGGTTTCAGTAAATATGGCTCAGGTTAGACGTATTTCCCATTAAAGCTGAATGACCATTAAGATCTGAATGAAGAGATATTCTCCAAAGACAAGAATGCCACAGAGATCTGAAACACTCACAGCAGGATCTTCCCTGTCACTCGCACCTGCCAGTTAGCTAGCTAGGCCTTGGGCACAGCTTGAGTCCCCCAGGTCTTTTCTCAAATGCCTCATAGTATTATTTTTTATTGTCTGGATAATTGCAAAGACCCACATGGACAATATCCACACTGAGGTGACATAATGAGAGGCTAATCAGAGATTACATCTGCTCTGTTCTGCCCACCTCTTTGGACCCATTACAGTTTGCCTACCGCAACAACCGCTCCACTGATGATGCCATTGCATCTACAATACACACTGCTCTCTCCCACCTGGAAAAAAGGAACACATATGTGAGAATGCTGTTTGTAGACTACAGCTCAGCATTCAACACCATAGTGCCCTCCAAGATTGATGAGAAACTCTGGGCTCTGGGCTTAAACAGCTCTCTGTGCAGCTGGATCCTGGACTTTCTGTCAGGCAGACGTCAGGTGGTTAGAATGGGCAGCAACATCTCCTCATCACTGACCCTCAACACTGGAGCCCCGCAGGGCTGTGTTCTCAGCCCACTCCTGTATTCCCTGTACACACATGACTGTGTGGCAACACATAGCTCCAATGCCATCATTAAGTTTTCTGACGATACGACGGTGGTAGGTCTGATTACTGACAATAATGAAACAGCCTACAGAGAGGAGGTACTGGTGTCAGGAGCACAACCTCTCCCTCAGTGTCAGTAAGACCAAGGAGCTTGTAGTGGACTTCAGGAAGAAAGACAGAGAACACAGCCCCATCACCATTAATGGAGCACCAGTGGGGAGAGTCAGCAGCTTCAAGTTCCTCGGTGTCCACATTACTGAGGAACTCACATGGTCCGTCCACACGGAGGCCATTGTGAAGAAGGCTCACCAGCGCCTCTTCTTCCTGAGACGGCTGAGGAAGTTCGGAATGAAACACCACATCCTCACACGGTTCTAAACCAGCACTGTAGAGAGCATCCTGACTGGCTGCATCATCGCCTGGTACAGCAATAGCACCGCACACATCATCGGAGGTGAGCTTCCCTCCCTCCAGGACATCTATAACAGGCGGTGTGTGAAAAAAGCTTGAAGGATCATCAGAGACTCCAGCCACCCGAGTCATGTGCTGCTCTCACTGCTTCCATCAGGCAGGCGGTATCGCAGCATCAGGACACGCACCAGCCGAATACATGACAGCTTCTTCCCCCAAGCAATAAGACTTTTGAACACATGATCTCTCGTGATCAACAATCAGCACTGCACTTTATTAATCTTCATCTTATTATCTCACACTGGACTGTCAAATATATTCTCCCCAATTCAACTAGTGTATATATATTTTTATATACCCTTATCTAGTGTATGTGTATTCTATATTGTGTATTGTTTACTGTACATTGTATATTAGTACTATGTTGTGTAATTATGTGTACATTTGATATGTAAATTGTTGTGTAATTATGTGTACATTTGTTATGTAAATTGTGTTGTGTAAATATGTTGTTTATTGTAAATAGGTATATGTCTCTTCACTGTCATGACTGCAGTGTTGCTCGGAACTGCACACAAGACTTTCACCTACTGTTGCACTCGTGTACACAGTAGTGTGACAATAAAGTGCTTGCAAATATGTGTTCAGGTTAAATGAGTAAAATGCACTTTAAATATGCCCATTTTAGAAAATCAGCATATTATAATGATTTCTGAAGGATCACGTGACACTAAAGACTGCAGTAATGATGCTGAAATTCAGCTTTGATCACAAATTGCATTTTACAATATATTAAAATAGAAAACTGTTCATTTCAATTGTAAAAATAGTTCACAATATCACTGTTTTTACTGTATTTTGGATCAAATAAATGCAGACTTTGTGAGTTGGAACTGCACAAGAGACTTCTTTTAAATGGTAGTGTTGGTCTAAAATGAAGTCTTTATGTAAAGAAAATGTATAGTCAGATTACTTCTTTTAACTTAAAACTTGATTTTGACCATTAAGTCTCCTCAAATTCATTCTCTTTCTGTCACATTCCTCATTGATAGGCCCATGGGAGGGTTCTTTGTCTCCTCAGTTGTGAATTACAATCAATATTCATGATGCCTCCTCGCATGACCTTTCTAACACTAAAGGTGTCTTACAAAAGTTAAATTACTATATTTTTTTGTATGAATGAGTGATCAGGATGGTTTTCACATCATTTTGTAGCAAAAACTCTAGGCTACAAGATCCCGTTCTCAAAAGGCTTGTGGACAAATGTTTAGTATGTGTGATATGGCCTTATTTCAATGACTCAAAAACCATGCATGAATGTTATTTTCTAATACAATATGAATGTTATTTTAAAATACAAACATGTACACACATGTTGCTCATATATTATTGTAGCCCAGTTTGTGCTGAATACAGTGTTATCAGACTTTAGCCATTAATGTGTTTTTAAGCAACTGAAAAAAGCACAAATGTCAAGGCATGTCAAAACTTCTCCAGGGCCCAAAACACCCTCAGACCACAGAGGGTTAAGGTGAGTCACTAACTTGACTTGTTTGATTTGTCTACTCTGCACTTGAGACTTGCCTCGAGACTTGATGGATAAGACTTGAGACTTGCTTGTGACTTGAACATGTGTGATTTGCTCCCACCTCTGATTATAACTTTCTTTAATAAAACACAGTAAAATAAAAAACAAAATGCAAATTACCATTTTTTTTTATAAATTATATTTCTATGGCCAGCTGTATTACTTTAAATAATTTAACTTGAAATGTTTTTAGGCATAATTTATGCCAATGTGTAACCGGTCCTGCTTGACCCACTCCAAACAGGATTTGAACTGCCGTTTCAAGCATGGGAAGCAGTCATGCTAATGAGGAGACTTAAGGCTACAGCCTCTAGCATCAGTCACTAGTTCGCCTCTGAGGAGATGGGAGTGAGGTTTACACACACTGCAAAATGTGTACAAGCTGGGCACTGTTACACTTGCATAAATGGCAATTAAATTACAAAGTGGCACATCTTACCCCACTCTGCCCTATACAGTATGTTCAAAAGTGTTCTTAAATGGCATAAGGAAAGGAGTAATTTACAAAGGACATATAGAGATAAAGTTTAATTATTCTCATTATGCAGATTTAAAGCACTAAACAAATTAACTCATTATGCTATCTGGGAATCAGACTAATTATACTTCAGCTGTCTCTTTCTCTCTATGTGTATCTCTTTATCTATCAGATGCTGTCACAGTTTAATGGTTCTATGTAGGGAACAATTTCAGGCTCATCAGCAGCACATCCCATCATGAAGCGCAACATTAGATTTCTAACTAATGCTTACACACACAATCAGAGGGGCGCCTACTTTACAACCAGCTTTCACATCAAGCAACACGCGTATACTCCAGTCTGACAGTCAACCAGATGGTAGACTCAGCAGGACATCCTGAAACACACTCCTCAAGGCAGAAGATGACTATGCTAACATGCACGCACACTCACACACACACAAATACTCATTGAACATTGATAAACTCCATATCCATCATATATTTCACATAGAAATAACCACAGGACATATTATCAGTATGAAGAGGATAGACTTACATCTCTCAATCCTTTCAGTAATCAATATCACTGATTTATCACTCTGCCCTGCCTCCAAAGATAATGAATGGTTTCTTTTGGTCCACAAAAGTTTATTCCATTTAATCTTCTTGCATGGAGAAGTGTACTGCTAGAGTACAATGGGTTATATAGATTAGAAGGGATGAAAATGATTTAGAGGCTTTAAAATAAGGGATAAAAAGAAGAGTTAGTCTGGACATTGGATAGGATGTCTTCACTTCTCATTGGCCATCTGAGCATCAGAGAAGAGTTCAGTTGGATTTTTTCAAGGAAGGGCATACAATTCAACAAAGCACTGCATTGTGGGCAAAATAGCAAACATACTTACTTTCAATTATAAAATGTCTTAAAACATTTAGTTCTGGTCCTCTCACTTAATTAGATAAGATACATTCCACGAGTCTGTATGTTTTGAATGAGGTTTTGAAGCTTAATGCTACTATTGAGTGGTAAATCAACATAACCTACCTACCCTAAACCTTAAACACAAACTAATAGTGTAAAAAAAGCAAATGTGAAATGAAGCAAACAAGACATTTTGTGGTGCTTATATGACACTTTCAGCTCCCATGTCGACTCATGCGCTCTCTTAACTCATTTGATCTCATTTCAACAAGATTGCAAATGTAGTTGGTTATGTAATGCAAATGATCAAATCTTTCACCTATCAAGACATTCATGATAGTAAAAGTGTTTAGCTGCCATAAGATATCATTGTGTGAGGAACACGCTCTAAAGTGCATTAAGTGTTATTGAAATGATAATCTGATGCTTACTCTGGATATGTGTGAAAGTAAATAAAATACGTTGCTGCTGTAGCAGCTCTAGTGTGTTTCACCAGGACTGTATTTTTATTTTATTTTATTTTATTTTTAGGTATAAGAATATTTTTTGAAAATATAAACTCCCACTTTCTCTAAATGCACTTTAATTTTCTCATTCCACATAAGCTAGAGTCCCTTTCTTCTCTGGTCCAAGAGCAATATGTCCATCAGTGGAGAGGGAGGACATACCTGATATAAAGGTCATGTGAGGGTGTGTTTTAGGGCCATGCCCTGAACAGAACTCAGCAGATGGCACAGACAGACCTGTCACAGCTCCTCCCCTGATGCCCAATCATTCCAAGCCACATCCCTCATTGGAAATCACTCAGAACCAAGCATGATAGTCAACATTAGCATGGCAAGATCATTAAAACTTGTATTCATCTGGGCACTTTTATACTGTAGTTGTTATATCTTTAACACACATTTGTCCTTGTGGGTTCCATAGTACTTTTTTTGTTTTCGTACTTTCTCTAAGGGCAATATTTTACCAATTCTCAGACTTCTGACACTTTGGGAGGTCTTCTTTTTTTCTATTATGGATAGGGTTAAAAACACACCACCAGTGACTTTGAGAAAGCTCTTGAGCTAGTGCTGAGAAAAAACAAACATTCTTCCATTTCTCTATTCTTTTTTTTTTCTATACAGCAGAGGCACTTACTTGACACTTTAATCGTGGAGTAGTTTCTTTGGTAATAGTGGCAACAAATAGATCTGTAAAATAAAGTCTCCCCTGTCTACCATTGTTCAACTAAAAGGTGGCACCTTCCCAAACTCATGCCTATAGTTGAATGTACCAATGTTGTTACTGTATGTCTGGCCTAGACTTGCCACTCAAATAAACCAATTGCAATTCTGTTTTCTCCTACTAGTGGCATAGTAAGAAAATACATACTTAACCTGTAAAATATATAGAAAATATATAGCAAAGTAATGTTGACGTATGCCAAGGTTATAGAGACAACTTAATTTGAAGATAAACCTAAGTTAAGAAGTTTTGTTGAAGTTTAAAATGTTGACACAACTTGCCTCAAATATTTTTAGAGGCATTAGGGGCGCTCCATTTCGGAGTGCTTTAACATTTCCTTTGAAATAGCACCATGGGAGAGTTTTCCTCAGAAACCTCAGTAAAAACAATCAATCCTTAAACTATATTCCAAGTTTTTCCAAACAATTCCCTTTGTGTGATGAACAATGAAATTTAAGTACTGAAATTCAATACATGTTAATAACATAGAAACTCATTGGTTCTCATTGCGTCTTGTGACCAAACGTGTTACTGGGGCGAGCAGGGCGGGGCCAAGCAGCATCTGGGCAGAGCGAGTCCAGGAAGAGATGAATGAGGTCTACCTGTGTGCCACACCAGTCTCGCATTCCAGTGAGGGGCGGCGGGAGTATGTGCCCACCGATACTGTACTTTTAAGGGTGTTTCCTGATGTTCGACCAAACTTCATCGAAATCGTTAGTCCTCTCGGTATGTCTTCAAGAGGCCCACAATGGGTCACTCTGTGAAATTTGGGGTCTCTGGGACCTCTGGACACGCTGCCAGGGTGCATCTTATGGGCAATTTATTCCATTAATTTATATATTTGTTTCGTGAACATCCCTCAGAAAGCTCCAAATGACTCCAATTTGAAATCTATAGCTTCTCAAGGGCCCTTTAGACATTGTGCAAAGTTTGAAGTAGAATAAACTCGTGTTAATTGGCTGACTTGTGAATGAAAAGTGACAGTTATTTTTCTTGATTTTTTTTAAAGTACATCTAAACTCTGAGGGACAGGGCTTTTTAATATGTTGTTTTAAATGGCCCTACAAAGAAGAATTCGAAGCCCCAGGTCTTAGCACCAAAATTAAGGCTGTCCAGGAAACACGTATTGAATTCCATTGGTTTAATCGGCAAGCGGTATGTAATAGAAAAGGGGGTTCCGAAAGCCACAGGATCTTGAAATTTGAGATCCTCAACCATCAGGGGCCCCCCAAATCAGGTTCTAGAATTTGGAGGTCTTAGGTGCTTGGTAAGTATTAAAGCCGCTGATGAATGTACTGCTGCACATGGGCCTACAGGGCAGGCTGACTCATTGATTCCTATGACAAGCATGGAGATCTATTGAAAATAATGAAAAATACTTTTCCGCATCCTAAGCCTTGGTCCTCTTAATATGGTGTCAAGGGGCACTTGACATGTCAAAGTGTGAAATATGGGGCCTGCTAGGGCTCATCCCATGAGCAATTTATTCCATTAATTTATATAGGTGTTTCATGGACACCTCTCAGAAAGCTACAAATTTGTGCACCTAAAATGACTTTTTCTTGATTTTTTATTATGTACTTCCCAATCATTGAGAGATACAGATTTTAATACGTTGTATATGAGGGCACAAAGTCTTAGCATTAAATTTTGAACACAAATTTTTAACTTCTTAGCATCAAATTTTAGGTTATTTTCACCAGGTCACACAGGAAGTGCCCACGTACAATTTATTTTAATGGTGGCAAATACATGGTTTTTGGATGGTAATTGTTTTGCTAATTATAAGTTTTTCAAAGTTGTAAGTTACATAAATGCATTTATAGGTGTGCCATATATTTATAGGTGTTATACATGATGTTTGATTGATAATATCACATGCAAATGGGAAGAAAAGCCATAAACATGATTGTCCACAGACCACCTATTTGCTGCATAAAAATTAATTGCACGTGGGCACTTCCTGTCTTTTTGCTAAGTCATGCAGAAATTGCACGTACAATTTATTTTAATGGTGGCAAATACATAATTTTAATGCAAATTATACATAATTATGAGTTGTATGTTGCACAAGTGGGTTCAATTTAGTATGTTGAGTGCTATACCGGGTGTTTTGTTGATAATATGTCATATAAATGCTTATAAAGTCATAGGATTTTTTTTAGTAAAAAAAAAGGAAGGTCCCATCTGGAGCATTGTAAGACATCATTAGAAACTATAAAGGGTCTAGTTATATTTGTGTGCACTCACAATAACAACAAAACCTTGTGCTTTTGTAAAATAAAGAAAATAAATAGGGTGCGCTTTCAGCAGTCTCTTGTGTATACGAGCATATTTCTAAAACACGTCACAAAAATTAACTGACACTCTGCGAATTCTTATCACACACACATGAAACATGTCTAAAGAAAGATTAAAATGTCTACTTTTAAATAAAACAATTCAAATTTAAAACAAATATTCTACTGCAATGAAATCTGTATGAAACTATGCGATGTACAGTTTCTCCTGGCTCAACTAATTATCCCTAATGTGATCACACCCACAGGCAGAGGGATCTATTCATACGCTAATGTGCTGAGGTGATCAATGCAAATGCAATGCAAACGCCCCTGACAGTGCCTTAAAAACATCTAGTTCATTCATTTTCTGCACATTTGGGAGATGCACGATACACAGGCGAGAAAGCTCCTGGATAGTCACGAAGAGTTAACATTTTCCTCAGAAGAAGAGCGGGACTCAGATGAATGTTTGTATTTTGCAGAAAGACTTGATTCAGCCAAGGAAACAATTTCAGACAAGTAAGTAATTTAGTTTTACTTATATCTTAGTTGACATTCTATTTTATACAAACATGTACATATTTTATTATTGGGACTGTTGTTGTTTCGGCTAAAGCAGGCATTTAAATTGTATGCTGTATGATATAATATGTAATATAATTTGACACACCTAAGGACCTACGTCATGGGCTTCTTACAAGCATACCTAACTAACCCATGAGGTAGCAGTCAAATTCTCATCCAGATTATAAAATCTGACAAAAGTATGCAGAGAGGACCACCCTGCTGCCATTCAAATGTCCTCCTAGGATGCACATCTAGCCAAAGCACATGAGGATGCCATGTTACTCGTAGAATGAGCCTGAATACCCAAAGGTGAAGGCAAACCACATGCCTCAGAAGCACTCAAAATTGCAGCCCAGTTTTTGCCGAATACAGTGTTATCAGAAATTAGCCATTAATAGTTTTTTAAGCAACTGAAAAAATAACAATAAACAAATGTTCTTCTCCATACTTCTCCAGGGCCAAAAACACCCTCAGACCCCGGAGGGTTAAGCTAATGACACCTTTTTAAGAGTTATAAGTTGCATAAATGCATTTATAGGAGTGTCCTGAGTGCCATACTCATTTGTGCCATACTATTATGTTTGATTAATAATATTTCATTTGAATGCTAATAAATTCATATTTGCATATATTTGCATCCATTAAATAAGCAGAAGATAGGACCTTACTTTTGGAAAAATTGCCACTTTTTTACACACGCACACACATAAATATATATATATATATATATATATATACATATATACTGTATGTGTACTGTATGTATATATAAAAAAGTACATCTGCTGCATATTTAATGGATGCAAATACATGGTTTGTGTACAGTCATTTAAGCATATTATACACCTTAATAGGTTATAAATTGCATATACAGTATATGTTACATTTGGTATGTTGAGTACTCAACAGGTGGTTTCATGAATAGTATCACATACAAATACTAATAAATGTTGTAAAACATGATTGTCTATAAAATAGATTGTATCTGGGATGATCCCATGTTCAATAGTTGACAAGGTCCATGATTCATTTATGAATTAAAAAACAACATACCATTTCAAAACCTCAAAATTTGACTGTCCATGAACCACCTAAAATGTTTTATTGGATAAATTGTATTTGGAATCTGCATTTCTCAGCTCTGGATTTAGCTAGGATGATGTACTTCTGTGCTCATATCAGTCTCCTCTATCTACTGTGTGAATTTCGAGAGGATCAGAGAAAGTCAAAAATGTTTTTTTGAGAATTTTTTTGCACAACGTTTTTGACTTTCTCCAATCTTCTTGAAATTCACACCATAGATAGAGACTAGGATGAGCACAGCTGTATAAGTTTCAGATTTGTAAGTCTTCCCAGAGCTGAGATATGCAGATCCCACGTACAATTTATCCCATTCAAAATTTTAGGTGGTTCGTGAACAGTCTAATTTTTAGGTTTTGAAGGGTATATGTTGTTCAGTGGGTGTCATAGTCACCTAATTATGATATTCATTGCATTCCTGTATCCCACAAATGAAAATAACAGATGCCCACCAAGTGACTATTTCAGGCAATGCAAATAAATTTCCCATTGGCCGTCCCAGTTACAATATCTCTATTGGGCTCAAAATCACATTTAGTTGACTCTATGACTCCCTATGAACAACATACACATTAAAGTTTAATCTAATCTAATTTTAAGAAATTTACCCCCACCCCCCCTTGCTGCAGAACTGCAATAAAAACGGTCAGTTTTTGACCACATGGTCTGAGGCCATCATGGGGCGATGCCTCTCAGGGACACCTCTGGTCATCTTCGCGAGGCCCACCGGTCAACGTGGAGATGTCGGCAAAAAGTATCTATGGTGCATCACGCAGCGATGAACCAGCACCCAAGGAGCTACTGAATAAGCGCTCCGAAGACCTCTTGGCCTTACATGTTCCCTACGGCAGGCATGAGGCAGCATTTGGCACCCCTGCTGGACTTGTGGAAGTTATAAGTGTGGCCCCTCAATGGTTAACTCTTTTGAATGATGGGTTATCTCCTGCTGTGGTTGATATAATTCTATATGCTAGAGCTCCATCACCGAGGAGGTTATATAGTTTAAGTGGCGTATTTTTGGTTCTTGGTGTACAGTGTGAATTGAAAATCCAGTGTACTGCCCTAACGGTACAGTGCTGGAATATTTGCAGGAGCGTTTCGGGGCCGGGGTTGCCCTGGCAATGCTTAAAGTGAATGTTGCTGCTATAACGGCTGAACATGCGCTTATCAATGGAGTCTTTGTTGGTAGATATTGTATTGTCTCTCGCTTTATGCGTTGGGTACGCAGTCTTAGACCTTTTCCGTGTTGCTTTATGGGATTTATCTGTTGTTTTAGAGGCACTCTTGGGTGCTCCATTTTTTACTTTCAAAATGGCACTACTAGTGGCATTTGTTTAAGAGAGTCTATGATTTGCATGCCATGTCGGTCAATCCCTTGTGTATGAGTTTTGTATCAGGGTGTTCAAAGGTTGTGTTAAGATCTCATTTGCGCTATTTGCCCAAGGTCATTTCTACATACTTTTGCTCACAGACCTTTATTTTAGGCTTTCTCTTCTCCGCCATTTGAGTCAGAGGTGCATCAGAGGTTACATATGCTTTGCCCAGTTTGGGAGCTTCGAGAGTATGTTGACCATACTAGCTAGTGGCATAAGTCAGAGCAGTTGTTTGTACACTTTGGTGGCCGACAGAGACAGAGAGATAGAGAGTGGCTCAGAACAGTGGTGTCGGAAGTACCAGCAGCAAAACAGAGACTGTTTATTTTGAGAGCACTATTTATGTTTGCCACTTAGAGCTGTTTCTTTGTTTTATTTGTTGGATCTGAAGTGTGTGAATAAATACTCAACTGTTCGCTGCCTCCTGACTGTTCGCTTACCTCCCGAAATTGGATCTTTCACAGTGACATTCGGGTGGTGTCCCATAGTGATCATACAGAGTGTCTTGTTCCCTCAGGGAACCATGGTTACGTACATAAATTAGATGTTTGTGATAATTTTACTTGTGGTTAAAATATCAACCACCATTGATATTGATATTACACCAAAAATGCTGTAAATCTGGACAGGTTGGCTCATATTAACTCTAAAGTAATTTCAACTCAAAGTTTGCTGACAATGAGGTGCTAGTCTTACTCCTTTGATTTCACAACTCACTTTTCACATGTAACACCGATCGCGTTTGTGAATAAATTCACAGGCAATTTAGAAAAGTGTCAGCAGCATCACAAAATCCCCATCTCTTTATCAGGGCTTTGGATTCTGGTTAAAAGAGTCTGCTTTATTATTTGGTTCGAAATGCAAAAACAGGCTTAGATCTCTGTGACAGCCCTCACTCCTATATATCCCAGAGAGGGAGAAAGGAAAAGAGATATAGGGAGACAGAGATGGTATAAAGTTACACACACCTGTTTATATGCTCAGTTGTATCAAAGAACAGAAAATGGGAACTGTGAGGAATGTTGACTCACTTAAAATTCACATTAAATGTATTTAGATGTTGTTGTTTTTTTGACAGACAGGAAGAAAGGTATAGTGGATTTTAAGGACAGTAAAAGGTTGATGAGCATAAGAACCTATACTTTCTGAGAAGTCGAATTCCGCAGATACTTTTACCAAAGGAATTACTAATGAAATTTCATGAGGAACATTCCATCCTCAAGGCATTCCATCTTTATCTCTTCAAAAACACTTTTTGTTTTAGACCATAACACAACACAGCCGTTTTTCTTATGTAGAAAACGAACAAACCCATGTGCTTTTTCCCCACAGGTTTTCCCCATTCTAAAATGGTCACACAAAATCTAAGTGCAACTATTTACAGTACAAGGTAATCAAAAGATAATTTCCATGAGAAAGATGAAAATAATGAACCATAAAAAAGGAACCATGATTAATGCTGCCTTCACGTGCTATCAGAATTATCATAAATATGAGATAAACACCCGTGAGTTGCAGATGAACGTTGTAATTACAACTGGAAAACTCTGATATCATTTTGAGTTCAACATGGTGGAGGGGAGTACAGTTTCTGTTGTGATTGACTGGTTTTGTTCATTTTTCTAAATACAGCTAATTGTTAGCACTTGTAGTTTTGGTCATATTAATTTATGTATATCAGCAACCATTCTATGAATGTTGTACATTTTTACACCAGGAAATTAGCTTGTATTTGGCCCAAATTCAAATATTGTCAGCAATTTAACTGAGTAATATGTATTATGGTGTCATAATTATAGTTCCTCAAGAAATATGTATGAATGAACCTGGCATCATCCCATGTTCCCTGTTCTTTTTGACAACAAAGCACTTGAACATGATGTACTTGTAATTATCACTTAGGATAATTCCAATAGCACATGAAGGCAGCACCAGTGCTACTGAAATAGCAATATAGAAAATTATGTAAAAATGAACAAAACCTTACAATGACAAAGAAAACATGAGGGTGATAAATACACAGTGTAGACTGACTTTCAATTAGCATAGAATAGCTATACAACCCCAAATATAAAGCAAAGATTAAAATGAGTGCATCCCAAATAATAATACATTTTGTCATTATGCCTGCACTATTTCCAGTGGTTTTTTCTTAAGTGCTCATGCTTTTTGAGCTGATATTGTCCACAGATCTTGCACTATGGAAAACGAGTAGATATGGTTCTCAATTTATTTATTTTCAGTAGATTAACTGAATCACATAGGTATGTCTTGATTACTTACGTAACCGTGGTTCCCTGAGTAGGGAAAGAGACCTTTGTCTGGTCACTGGGAAGTGGTCACATGGTCTGAAGCCCTTATCCAATCATGCCAATTAATTAACTGATGGCGCTTAAGCAATGCCCAATAAGAAACTATATCTTGGGCTCCTTATAAGCGCTTGTTCTAGCATCATCACTCAGATATTCTGCAAGTGGCTCAAGCCTGTCCATCAACTATTGAGTATGGCCATCTACGCAGAATCTCATTCCCTACTTTAGGAACCAGGGTTGCATACAAAACTGAGGCATTAACTTTCCCAGTTCCCAGTAGTTTACTTCAATGCTGCATTAGCTCTGACACACTGGGAACAGTATACCATGATTCCATGCAAACAAAAAACTACAAAATTGTATCAGCGTACTACATATAAAAGAACATCTAGGTTACAAACATAATTTTGGTTCCCTAAGAGGGAACGAGATGCTACGTAATGATGCAGTTGGGACTATATCAGTGAGTCAATTTAATTAGATGATGATACTTAAGCAATGCGCATAGGGAGCCACGTCACAGAACCCATATAGGTGGGTGCTTTGGCACCTTTTTGCCAGATTTTCTGCAACAGGCACGAGCCTATGCAGCAACTAGAGAGTATGGCCAGCTATGCAATGTCTTGTTCCCTCTCAGGGAACCAAAGTTACATTCGTAACCTAGACGTTCCCTTTCAAGGAAAAAAATCATAATCTTTCAATAGAAACTCCATTCACCAATGCATGTTCAGCCACAATAGTGGCCACATACACTTTAAGCATTGCTGGGGAAGCCCCGGCTCCAAAACGCACTTGCAAAAAATCCAGCACTGAACCAACCAAGCAGTGGACTGGATCCGCTGCGCACCAAGAGCAAAAAATACATCATTTACACATATTTTACCTTCTTGTTGATGGAGCTCTAGCATTTCAGATGGTATCAACCACCACGGAGGATAAACCATCTTTCAAAAGAGGGCCCCTTTGAGGGGCCAAAACCACAATTTCCATATCTGTGATTTATAAGCCCCAAAAGCCTGTGAAATCTTCTCACAGGGAGAATGTATCCAATTTGAACATAGCTAGACACTTGTTTAATAAGAGAATGCAAGCCAGATACAGGGACTCATGGACAGCCTGCATTGTCTGTGAGTCTAGCTCCATCTCTAGAAACAGAGACTGTTGCCTCGGCAGCAAGATACTAGGATAAATGAGGCGCCCTAGACTGCTTAAGTGTCTGAGAACAACATCTCTATGTTGGGCAGCCATATACTTTGAGTAAGCTAACACCAACCAATTGTCGAGATATTTAAAGAAAGTGGATGCAATGACCCCTCAAAGGCATCAGTGCTGCATCCATGCATTCTGTGAACATACAAGGTGTTAATGCAAGTCCGTAAGGAAGGACGCAAAATTGGTACGCTTTGCCCCAAAAGCAAACCTGGGCAAATGCCTGCCTTGTCATAATATGAATGTGGAAATATGCATCCTTCAAATATATTGTCACAAACCAGTCTCCCAGCTGCACTTGTGGCATTATGCTGTAAGCAAAAAAAAAGCATTCTCTCTTGTTTGGATTTCCCAATTCAGAACACCTTGTAACTACTGTCAAGCCAGAATAAGGTTAGACAAATGAATTAATGCATGATTCTCTATTGCAGTATAACGAGTAACCACTAGATGGAGCTCTTTGCTTACCTTTGGCAGCTGCCTTGCAACCAACGACACAGTGGAGGGAAGCCCTCGCACCTCCTTCATTGTTGCTGAATGAATTGAGTTTTACAATGTTTACCTTAATTGTATTCAGGTACAATGACTGCTGTCCTGAAGTGTGCTTACAAAAAAAATATCTTTCCTGGTGTTTTGAACGGGATATAGTGTATGAACATTGGGGGAGAACACTTGTGCTTATTGTACATCCAATTATGTTGTGCCTGTCCCGAAACACTTGGCCATGGGACAGAGGCTGAATTCGAACAGGAAACTATAAAAAAATGGGTCACTCTGAATGTATATATAGCAGAGAATGCCAGATAGACCATCTTCCCTAAAATTAGAACAGGTAAGAATATGTGAACATGGGCAATAAATTAACATTAATTGTACTTTTTTTTTTAACTCTCCCCAGCGTAAGTAGTGGGGGAAAAAGCTGAGCCATAATCTACCTTTGAATTTTGAGACCAATTGGCCTCCCTAGGCGATTTTGATAAAAATTGGCCTCCATAGAATTTCATACCAAGTTGCCTCCATATACAAAGTATGACCCAATGGTTCCTCAAGCTAAAACTATAATACAATCCAAACATAAATTATGACATGCTTGGTCCTCCATACACAAAGCATGACCTACTCAATTATCCATACATGCTAAATCTTGAGTGTCTGACTCGCACGAGTAGAAGCAAGAGCGTGACTGACAGAGAACTCAAAACACAGCTCCTTAACAATGGATAGACTGCAAAATCAGTGAGTACAGAAATAACACATCTTACAAGGGGCGAGGAGCACGAAGTACATGGTGCCATTGAAGAGATAGCATTTGCGTCTCTTCGCCCTCAAAGAAAAGATGGCCACGCAACAATTGAGTTTCACACATTTGCCATCTCCTGTGGGACCCAGGGAGAATAGTAATGCTGACTAAGCACCCCACATGTCGGTTCACAATATTGTAATAGAGAAAAATGCTCTTTTTGAGCCTCTTATGTCCACGGGCTTAAGCACCAATCATGTGAGGGCTCACCCGCCACGCAACAGCATTCCAAAAACAGGAGAGAAGGAGAGGCCGGGGCCACAACACGTACCTTGTTACATTTCTGTGAAAACTAGGACAACAAAATAGAAGAAATTTGGTATTTTTAAACAAGTGCCTACCTTTGCTATTGTTCCCGTGATGAAACACCTCCAAACCAGCCTGCTTGATGAGTAATAGCAATGAACTAAACCGTTGTAAATGGAGTTCAGAAAGGAAAGGAGGAGGGAGGCAAGAACCGGCTTGACAGTATAAATAATATTTTAATAGTAAACTGCAACAAAAGACACAAACACACATGACGGACATGTCCGTAAATGATTTCTTTCTCCCGCACCACCCTCTGCAGTCGGCCATTATCCCTCTCGGAGGCTTGATTAGCCTAATACGGGACCGGGTGTGTAGGATCACGACCCGGCCCCGCCCTCCGCCCTGCCACATTCCTCCCTTGTTCTCTCAGCCTGGGGAGCCCCAGCATGACGTACACCCCTTTCCCTGAAACAAAAAACCATGTAAAATTTAAAAGAGAGGGAAAAGGCCAACGCAGAGCGGCAGTGAGAGAGAGAGGAGAGAGAGAGATGAAAAAAAAAACTTACTCGCCAGTTCTCCGATACGCGGTAGCTGGTTCCTCGGCCACTCCTCCACCCTCTAATGGACGACAGCCATGCCTCTCTAGGTGGATCGAAGGCAGTCTTCCAACCCCTGGCAGACGGAATTCCCCGCCACGTTCTCGGGAGTCGAAGGGGTCTCCCCCACCCCTGGCAGCGGTTCTCCTGCTCCAGGTGGTTGGTTAGGAGCCCCTTCTCCCCTCACGGTCGGCGGCCGTTCCTCCGCATCCAGGCGGCTGGGCTCCTCGTCCCCCGGCAGATGGCCGCGACTGCTCCGCTGGGGTGGACGGTAGTGGCGAGAACTCTACTACGGCATATCCCTCCTCCTTCCCAGATTTCGGCACCAGTGTAAAGGGATTTCGATGGGCAAGGAGGTGGCGAGAACCGGCTTGACAATAAGGTTTTAATAATAAACTTAAAACAAAGGACAAACACACACATGACGGACATGTCCATAAACGATCTCTCTCTCCATCCTCTGCAGTCGGCCTTTATCCCTCTCGGAGGCTTGATTAGCCTAATACAGGACCAGGTGTGTAGGATCACGACCCGGCCCCGCCCTCTGCCCTGCCACAACCGTGTACCAGATAAAGGAGCATGTCTCGACAGCGAGAATGGTGCATCCGTCCAGAGTGAGAGAGAAACAAAAGGAAAAGTCACACAATCCTTCTTCTTATGACCAGAGCCAGAGCCTCAAGTCTCGTATGGCTCCTTTCAAAGGCTGCATGGTTTGAGAGAGACTTGATGAAGCGTCATCGGGCCTGATTAACAATGCATTTTAAATCGCACACAAACTACTAATTTCCAATGAATTCCTCACTCAAAAGGGAGAACATAGTCATCACTTCGGCATGAGTCGCTAGTAACCATCACAGGCTTATACAAACCTGTGCACAGTAGTAAGAAATTCTGATGAAATGGCACCAAAGTAGCAGTGAGAACATAGGAAGTAGAGTTAAACCCTCATCCAGGTGATAAAATCTGACAAAAGTATGTAGAAAGGCCCAACCTTTCACCATACAAATGTCCTCCCAAGGATGGACCTCTAGCCAAAGCCTACAAGGATGCCACATTCCTTGTAGAATGAGCTTGAACATGCATATGTGAATGCAAACTGTGTGTCAACATTCCAGTGAGACAGCCACTGCTTAGTGACTGAAAACCCTCTATTGACACCACCAAAGCATACAAAGTGCTGTTCTGACTTACGCCACTGGCTAGTGCGATCAATAGGGTGATCTAGAGTCAATTGTAGAGCCTGTAAAGAAATTCTCTGACTCAACTATCCAGCTAAACTCTATCCATCACACTTAAATTAGTTGACAAAAATATTGTTCACCTACCAGAGATAAGCTATGTGCTACAGTTGTTAGTACTGCACATACCCAGCCGTCTTGTTTCATTGCAGCGGGTCATGTATCCATTCATTGCAAAGTGTCCCAAGCACTTTAACACTTCTGTTAGTTCCAGGCATCCAGGGAGCGTCTAGCCACCAAATAACATTGTCCAAATTAGAATAAAGATGTTCTATTACAATCATAATATCATTACATTAATCATGTTAAAGTTATTATGAATGAAGCTCATGCCTGTTTTGAATGAGTTTGACAACTAGCTTAAAATGTTCAAGGGACAAAGACATCACATCCATAATCCGATGAACAGTCCTTTAAATGGTTTATAATTACATTTATATGCAAACAATATGCCACAAAGAGGTCTGTGGTATCAAGCAAGTAGTAGATGTTTTAAGATGCCCACATTTTTGGACGGCTCTTAAAAGCATTAAATGCACTTACATTGTGGGGGCTGGGCCAGCTGAGCAAATGCAATTGAACTGAATGGGGATGCTACTTGATAGTTTTCTCCAGGTATTATAGACCTCCTTCTGATAAACACAAGGGATATTCAAAATACCCAAGACCCAAGGACAAAACAAAAGAAAAGGCCATCATCACCAAAATCCCTGTGACCTTTTATGGTCACTAGAAGGGAACCCAATATGATAAAATAACTAAATAAAAACCAGAAATTAGTCTTTACAAAATTGAAAGTTAAAGTTTGATCAGTGAGTGAATGTGGAGCATGTTAAAACATGTATGAACTGAAACTGGGTTAACTAATTTGCAAAACCACAGCAGCAATTATTCAAACAACACATAAACAAGAAACAAACTACAGTGACTGTCATTATGGATTGCAAGTTGTCTAATGTACTGCTACACAAACATACAAACATGTGATGCATGTCACACATCATGCCCTAAAGCTCTACATTTCTCTCCCAAAGGCTCTCTCTCTCTGGTTCTCTCCTTCTGCATCTCATTTCTTCCTGCTCACACACAAATATACATGGATCTTCCATCTTCAGTTGTCTCAAATGTTTTAATCAATTGCTCTATCACAGAGCAGCTGTTGTGTTGCGTGATCCATGAGCTGCTGCTCTACACATTAGATGTACCCACACACAGACATTATCTGGACATCCCTAAGAAGACAACAGCCCAATCCATCCCTGCAGACTGAGTGGTATAACCAAAATATCACATATGTGGTATGTCACAGCTATAGCATATATCACAATGTAATATTTATTTATTTATTTGTTGCTGGAAATAAGATTCCCTTTCAAGGAAACATTAACGTTGCATAAAATATGGCATGAATGAGCATAAATAATTAATTAAAATGCATAAATAAGCTGAATAAGTTCAAATGTATACACTTAATTAAGTGTTAATTAAAACAGTTTGATAATTTAATGGGGACAATTAAAAGTATGCCTATAAGAAATTACAATGATGCTTCCCCTTTAAGAGACTAACTCACTGCACATGGGTGATGTAGCAGCACAGAAGGAGGAGAGGCAGAGAGCGGAGGTGAGAAGTGGAGAGATTAATGAGTTAAATACTTTTAGTAATACTTTTATTGAGCGTTTGTTTTAAGACTTAAATAAATAACACTTATCTGGTCGGGGACCCATAAGAAACATTGGTGAGTTGTGATCAAGTTGTTTATACTTTGAATGCCAGCAAAGTGCTAGTAACGTAATTGTGTGGAGCAATCCATAAACACAAACTGTTTGGCAGTTAATAATTTTTTGTTTATTTAGGAAACCAGGATATGAATGAATATTGTGCTAGTGGAAACTGTTGAGTTTTATTATATATAAAAGACAGAGCTGTGAGTTCAAAGGTGCCGCTCCGTCACCATTTTAAGCCTGGTTGAACAATGTAGCAGTAACATTACGATTCACATTAATTGTAAAACATTCTTGATTTGATTTATTTTGATGACCTATTGTGCAGGTCAGGTTTTTGTTCCTGTTGGAAGTTGGTCATTGAGTAAAGATTCTTCCATGGTGTGTGAGGAAACGACACACACACAAACACAGGAGCCAAGATGTCGAGTCAACTCGGACTACATATCTTCATTATGTCAGTGAGAGAACCCGCTGCGTACAGTGGACTGTTTATAAACTTGCTGCCAGAGCGGTAGGAGTGTTGGAATTTATCTTGAACTGAACTAGACAAGGATCTTTCTTTTTCCTTTTCTTTTTGTTAACTGAACTGAATTGGATTACATAACTGGAACTGAAATTAAACCAATTTGAAGTGTCACACATTGTATACTGTATCTTGTTTTCATATTGTTAATATTAGGATTTAAGGCATGTTTGTGTTTCACTTTAATTTAACTGGGAAATGGTAAAATTGTTATTTTACCTGTGAAAGGAGGGGAAGAAAAATTTGTTAACTCAAGGGAATAATGAAACCAATATAGGCACCACCTATTAACCTAGCATAACAGCATAGCATAACATAACTATCTAACTCAAACTATCAAACCCAGGTGAATTTTCTAAACTAAACTATTTCTAGCCAAGGTGAAGGAGCCTAAAAGGGGGGAAGGGGGGAGTGAGTTTTACTTTCCTTTTGTTACCTGCAGGATTACTCATTGATCTGAATAACTGTTTTGTGTATTGTCTGTTAACTTCAGTAAAGTTCCGGCTTTTGTATTTAAAGCATCTGGTCTTTGGTCTAATTTTATATTTCTACCCCCCACTCCAATCAAGCCTAGAACTGGTCCAGTAGTATAAATAGTGTTGTATTGGAGGATACAAGTGCTACAAATTTGCGAGCCAGCCAGGAGTGGCCAAAACAGATATAAAACTAGCAAACAAAGACCAGATAACAGTATTTCCACTGATTTCATATTGCAAGTAGTTCAAACATGCAGTATAAAAATCCCTAATCCCTATAGTTAGTGGTATAGTGGTATTAGCCAGCACAGAAGCAGTATGGCTCTATTCAAATGATAATCCCAGTAGATTACCCTGAGTTAGAGTCAGACAAACAGGTTATTGTAGAGTATGTATATGGTACAACTGTACAGTCACTTTTAGCTATGTTGCCACACATGCTTCACATATTTCACACTAAGACCCAAACTGACACCAGTTACCACATTAGAGCCAGTACCTACATACCTGTAGCTAGCAAAGAAGTTACACAGACTTACCTCTCAGTGTTAAAGAAAACATACTGGCAAAGGTTTTGCAGCTGTCCTCAGAGAAGAACTCTCTATTATCAGTGAAGCTGTTGACCTGGATAACTCAGAAAACTGAAGTGAAGACATTAGACCAAACTCACCTGATGCCCCAAAGCAACGTTCCAGAAACGGCTTTCCAGGTTAACGCTCTACCCAGTACAGTTCCTGAGCAACATATTCTAAGAAATAAAGATTCTGCTATGCAGGTCCACACATCCCTGAGACTTAGACCCTCCTCTGGGTGTTGCCCTCACCCCAAAAATGAAGTGGATTATGAGACATGGCATTCTAATGTAGAACTATTCCTCAAATACACAAAACAGCCAGATCTATACAAGTCACGGAAACTCTTTGAAAGCATTTTGTCACCCGCTATTGATATAGTGAAGCACCTGACACCTGAATGTCCCCCAGGTGTGTATTTGGAGATCTTGGACTCTGCTTTCAGTACTGTTGAAGATTGAGATGACCTCTTTGCAAAGTACCTTAACATTATACAAGATAATGGTGAGAAACCCTCGGCTTATCTTCAACTGCTGAAAGTGATGCTGAATACAACCTTCAGGAGGGGAGGTGGGTCTGCAAGAGACCTTGACCAGCAACTTTTAAGACAGTTTGTTAGAGGTTTCTTAATATCTTAATATATGAACTGCAGCTAGAACAAAAGAAACAGAACCCACCTACCTTTGCGGAACTTCTCCTGTTACTCTGCACAGCAGAAAGAAAGCAAACCTCCAAAGCATCCTGAATGAAACAGTACTTCAATGTCTCAAAGCAGAAAGTGTCATCCCATTATCAAGGCATTTACTTGCAGTGTGGGGAAGAATGCACCCCATCACTATCGACCCCTGATTCCAAATCTGAAATTCAAGACCTAATGAGACAAATAGCTGATTTACAATACCAACTCGCACAAATCATGCAGAAGGACAGCAAAAAGACTGTAAATAAACTAGTTGACAAACCAGTAACTGCCAAGTCATCTCACAAAGTCTCCAGCTGACACTCCCACACCTCAAAAGCTGCAGTTTAACAACTGAGATGTAAACAACAATGAAAGCAATAGACCAAAACCCTGGTATTGTTTCTGATATCAGGAGGATAGACATATCAAACCCCAGTGTGATAGTGAGCCAAACTCCTCTCTGGTAGCCACAAAAAGGAAGCAGCTTATAGAAAAGCAGCTAGCATGGGATATTGAGTATGGCGTCTTAAAGCCTGACAATATAAATTAGGGCCAGATCCAGTTGAGGGGCAAACGGGGACTAGAACACAAACAAAGTGACCTAAACAGAAGCAGCGCACCTCCTACATGCTCTCACACCAAAAATCAGTTAGTAAAGGACTGGCTGGAACTCCGCACAAGTGACCATAGGCAAAAAAGATTGCAGCTGCTTGTTATATATAGGATCTCATGTAAGAACTATACCCAATTCTTTCTACCAAGAGAACCTGTCTCACCTACTTATCAACTCATTGAACAACTTGATGTGGAGGGAGCTAATGGTCAGGATGTCCCTTAAAGAGAAATGAGGGGAATAAAAAGGAGTTAACTCAAGGAAATAATGAAACCAAAATAGGAACAACCTAACCTAGCATAACGTAACTAACTAACCCAAACAAACTATCTAACACGGGTGAATTTTCTAAACAAAACTATTTCTAGCCTAGGTGAAGGAGCCTAAAAAAGGGGGGATGTGTGATTTACTTACCTTTTGTTATCTGCAGGATTGCTCATTGATCTGAATAACTGTTTTGTTTATTGTCTGTTAACTATAGTAAAGTGCTGGCTTTTGAATTTAAAGCATCTGGTCTTTTGTCTAATTTTATATTCCTACCCCAACTCCAATTGAGCCTTGAACTTGTCCAGTAGTATAAATAGTGTTTTATTGGCGAATACAAGTAATACAGGTGCAATTGGGACTATGTCAGTAGTCACATGGTCTGAAGCCTTTATACAATCACAGCAATGTTTTGGCTGATGGCGCTTAAGCAATGCCCATGGGGAGCCATGTCACAGGCTCCATTTAGCCCAATGTTTGACACCATCTCGCCAGATTTTCTTTACTTCATTTCATGAATTTGTCTAAGCCTGTGTTGGTTACTAGCATCTCATGCCAAAGTGAGGACTATGTTCTCCCTTTTGAGTGACAACACATGAGAATGTTGATGGAAATGAGCAGTTCGTGTGTGGATTCAACCGCATTGTGAAACAGGCCTGACTTCATCGGGGCTCTGTCAAACCCTGCAGACTCTGAGACCTCCTAAGAAGGATTGAGGACAGGCAGTGGTCTTTTCCTTGAGCTTCTCTCTTCCTGTGGACAGATGCACCATTCTCACAGTCGAGACATGCTCCTTGTTCTGGCGTATGGCCTAGTTTGGCGCTATCACACACCACGCAGAATAAGCGTCCATATGGAAACGCTGGTTTGGAAGTTTTTTCATCATGGGAACGAAGGAAAAGGTAGGCACTTGTTTTAAAAATGCCGAATTTCTTATATTTTGTCATCCTAGAGAGTTCACAAAACGTGAATGAATTAGTTCAGGGTGCGGCCCCGGCCTCTCTTTCTTCTCTCCTGTTTTTGAAGCACTGGTGTGTGGCGGGCGAGCTCCCACGAGATCACATGACCACTGACGTAGTCCCAGTTGCATCATTATGCAATGTCTCGTTCCCTCTCAGGGAACCAATTATATGTTCATAGCCAAGACATTTTAATAAATACATATTTTGTCAAACCATTTCGGCCTCATGCATTTTTGGATATCCCAATGAATTAAATATTTTACTAATGAAAGTTTATCTCAATTGATTGTTTTTATTATTATTATTATTTAGTTTTAATTGGAGTTCAATGTATACAAACCAAAAGATAAGAGTATTACTATAATAACAAATGAATGATAAGTTTATCTGAACAATATCTTAAAACTTATACCAACATTTAACATGAGTTAAAAACTAAAGAAAACCGTAAAACTAATATTATAAAATGGAGGAGCCACATTCTAAGCTGTTTTACAATTGTGACCAATTGCTCAGTCTGCGTACAGATGAAGGCGAAACCTGTCAAAGTACTCCATTTGACAATGTGTGCATACACAGGCTGTAGGCGCTTGCACTACAACTGTTATAAGACTATTTATCTTCAGGAGTTTAGACCCATAAATTTGTCTTGATATTCTTCAGACTCAATTTATACAAATACAGGTTTCTCCTTACAAATGTGCTCTTGACGTGCAAATCCACTGTTGCTGTTTTTACCTTTTGTCTCCTGTTATTTACCAGCAATTTTGTCTTCTTCTACCGTTTGTTCGTGACAGCAGTAATTCATGCAATTATTTGCATGCGCAGTCTTAGAAAAATGCTGATGAAGAGGTTTGCGTCATGCGTCCTGTACACAGACGCTCAGTGTTCACGTCTGGTCGAAGTATACTTTGGGCTTAGCTCTGCAACAAACACCATTTTGACCCTCTGGGGTCTGAGGGTGTTTTGGGCCCTGGAGAAGTTTTGACATGCCTTGACATTTGTGCTTTTTTTTTAGTTGCTTAAAAACATTAATGGCTAAAGTCTGATAACACTGTATTCAACACAAACTGGGCCACAATAATATGTGAGCAACAGGTGTGTACATGTTTGTATTTTTGAGAAAATAACATTTATGTGTGTTTTAAAAAAAATAAAATAATAATTAAGTCATTGAAATAACACATACCAGATAACACATACTCAACTTTTGTCCACAATACTTTTGAGAGTTTTTGCTACAAAATTATGTGAAAAACATCCTGATCACTCATTCATACAAAACAATATTGTAACTTAACATTTGTAAGACACTTTTAGTGTTAGAAAGAGGAGGTGTGAGGTGTCATGAATATTGACGTGTTTCACACCTGAGGAGACAAAGACCCCTCCCCTGGACCCATCACTGAGGAATGTGACAGAAAGACTTAATGATCAAAATCAAGTTTTAAGTTAAAAGAAGTAATATGACTATACATTTTCTTTACCTAAAGACTTTACTTAATTTTAGACCTACACTACCATTTAAAAGAAGTATTTTCTGCTCACCAAGGCTGCATTTATTTGAACCAAAATACAGTAAAACAGTGATATTGTGAACTATTTTTACAATTTAAAAGAACACTTTTCAATATGAATTGGGTGTGGGAGTGAAGTCTGGGCCATTCTGCTGGAGCTGCAGGGGTCCTGGGCATTTGAAGGGCTGATGCCCCACAATGGAGGTGGAGACATTGTTCTGGGACCCCTGACCAAGCAGGAGCATACAGGATACTTGTGAGTATTAAGGGGGTTACATATCAAGCCTTGGTGATTCAGGTTGCAATCAAACCTCCATTCACTAAAGCTCGGTTCAGTTCGAGGCTTTGGATGCAAGCCAGTGGGTGAAGGTAAGGCGTGTGCATGGGGATAATCAAAATTACCCTGTAGTGACAGTCCCTATTAAATTTCAGGGACAAAAATATATTGTTGAGGCTAAAGTTAATTCCCGCCACACCCATCCACTAATCTTGGGAATGAATTGTCCACCATTTATTACCTTATCCATGCCTATTCCATTAATGGGTCCTGCAACAAAAAGTACAGGTGTGTGGTGTGTGACTGCTGGCTGGGGAGGCAGAGCCAGTGCCATCTATGTCAACTCCATGTCAAAATGACTTAAAGGAGGGGGAAATCTCAGCTTTCCCAGCCCTTAGAGGATTCCCTGCTGGGCATTTCCCTATGGACCAGACGAGAGACAAGACTAGTACTGAAGAGCCGTCGAGAAATGTTATTCCAGATGGCTCATTATAATCTGATAGCGGGAACTGGCTGAGCCATCAACGTAAACTTTTAATGACACAAATGAACAAAAAAAACTGCTTTCCAGCATAACACAAATGCGCACACACACACAAACACTGCTGCATGCGTCTCTCTCTTGAACTGGCATCACTGGCTCTTTTTAATCCCTCTCCCAGCTGATTGGGTTGATTCAGGGTCAGGCATCCATCGTTACGGCCCGGCCACGCCCTCCTCCTCAACACAGCAAATGTGCTGTAATAGTTGCTCTGCCTGTTTGGACAGTGCAGTCACTGCAAAGATACACACATTGATCCTCAGTAGTGAATTTCAGTTTCTTTGCAAGTGATGTGAATGTAAATGTTCCTTACTGATCAGTGTTTTACATCTGTATTCTTAGAGTTGTTTTCTCTTTCTTCAGAGGTCAATATGTAGCCTATTTCTAACTCTTAAGATATGAGTGTGGGTGTGTGTATATTTTCATACAGAGATGTGTTTCTGTTTGTGTGTTCCCTTTACAAAAAGCTTCACTTTGATGCTGCGCTGCTAAGCGCTATGGGGAACAATCTTATTGTGAGCTGCTTCTGAACATGTGTGTAACACGTCAGTGAAATTGACTGGAATTTATAGCCTCCGTTGGTGAGATCATTGGACGCACCTGTGACGAGGCTATAAATAGAAGGCGTCACCAGAGTGTCGTCAGACATTTTCCTTCAGAGCTTTCTCTCTGTGTGTTTTCACGAAACTCTTGCTAGAAATGGTTTAAAAATCTTAAGCCTTCTCTTCTTTCTCTCTTTATATATATGTATATATATATATATATATATATATATATATATATATAAAAAAAAAAAGGGGAAAATGGCAGAAAAGCAGGGCAAACAATGCGTGTTTCCTTGTCAGCGTTTTATGTCTGACAGGGACACGCATCAATTTTGCTTTGTTTGCTTGGGGGAAGAGCACGCTACTCTCGCGTTGGAACAGGGCGGGTGCGCTCATTGCGACCTACTTTCGGTCGGGATGCTTCGCGCTCGCCTTGCTTACTTCCGAGAGCCGGCACCCACACTTCATTCGTGGGGCTCTCGCATGGATCTGGCTGAGGAGCGAGAGACGGGTTCGTCCCTTTCGCTCGCTCTCTCCCCAGATCCTGCTGGTCCTTCGCGTGATCCTGAAGCGTGCTTCGGCGCCTCTTCAGTTCACGAGGGGGACCTCCTTTCCCTTGGGTCAGATTTAGAGTTAACCGCATCCGAGTGCTCCAATCGCGATTCAAAATCTTCGGAGGAGCTGCTCGATGTGATTACTCGCGCGGTGGCCAGGCTTCAAATAGACTGGCCACGCGACCAAGTTCCCCCCAAGCGCTCTAAATTAGAGGACAGATTTCTGTCTGGTGACCAAGGGAAGGGAACACCTCGTCAGTCCCTTCCCTTCTTTGATGATCTCCATGACGAGCTTTCTCGTTCTTGGAATAAGCCTTATACTTCGCGCATTCACGTGCCCTCGACGTCAATATATTCGACTATCGTTGGCGCTGAGGCGCGAGGGTATTTAAAGATGCCACCGGTCGAAGAGACACTTGCGGGTTATCTCTCGCCGGGTTCGAAATCATCTCTTAATAAATCTGCTCTCCCTTCTAAGCCATGCAGGGTAACCTCCATGCTGGTCGGGAGAGCATATCAAGCGGCTGGTCAGGCTGGTGCTGCGCTGCACACCATGGCTGTTTTGCAGGCATACCAGGCTGACCTGCTAAAAGATTTGAGTGCTGGAAGAAGTCTCGACGATGAAGCTTTCTCTGAGCTTCGTCGAGCTACTGATTTGTCTCTCCGTGCCACCAAGCAGTCAGCCCGTGCTATTGGCCGGTCTATGTCCGCTTTGGTTAGCACTGAAAGGCACTTGTGGCTGAATCTATCCGGCATCAAGGATAAGGACAGGGTTTTCCTTCTTGATGCCCCAGTTTCGCCTTCTGGTCTCTTTGGAGACGCCATGAACACGGTTATCTCCAGATTCCAGGAGGCGAAAAGCCATGAGGAGGCCTTTGGAAAATTCCTTCCTCGTCGCACTCAGGGGGCGAGGCCGTCGGTCACCCAGTCTCGCCCTGATTCTGTGAGGAGGGAGGTTCAGAAGCAGAGCGTGGCAAGTCGTGCTCCCCCTCGCAAAGATTGGGGACAGGCTCGTTGTCCTCAGCAACCTCCCAAACAAGACCTCAGGGCTGTTATCTCCAAGAGAAAGAAGCCCTGACGTCCTTGTATCCAACCTTGTGAGGGTAGTTCCCTTCGGGACGGGGCGCGTGTTTCATTCACTTCGGCCCTCCCGATACCCTCACGAAACTTCTTCACTCCCGCCACCCTTGGTGTTTCGGGTGACAGGGGTTTCCAACAAAATGTTGAATGTACCGTCGCTTCCTGCCATATTCCAGGACACGGAACATTCTACACCCCCTCGACAGGAAGTCTTGAAATTAGTTCCCATCTCAGAGAACCTGGCAGCGTGGAAACTTCTGCCAGGTATTTCTATGTGGGTTCTAAAAACAGTAGAAAAAGGCTACAGAATTCAGTTCGCTTGCCGCCCTCCGAGCTTCAACGGCGTGCTTTCCACTACCGTAAGCCCGGAACAGGCATGTCTACTTCAGGTAGAACTGCGAAATCTCTTGGAGAAAGGGGCCATAGAACATGTTCCCCTTCCAGAGAAAGAGTCTGGCTATTACAGCAGATACTTCCTGGTCCCCAAGAAGGGGGGGGGGGGTTGCGTCCCATCTTGGATCTTCGTGCCTTGAACCGCTCGGTCAAGGCGCTCAGGTTCAAGATGCTAACAGTCAGGTCCATCGTGTCTCAGTTCCAACGTTTCGATTGGCTGGTCACGATCGACCTCATGGACGCATACTTTCATATTGGAATTCTGCCACAGCACAGGAAGTTCCTGAGGTTCGCTTTCGGGGACGAAGCCTTCCAGTATCGGGTCCTTCCATTCGGTCTAGCCCTATCACCCCGCACATTCACGAAATGCATGGATGCAGCACTGGCTCCGTTGCGACTCCAGGGCATCCGCATTCTGAATTATCTAGACGACTGGCTGATCCTAGCCCAGTCTCAAGAACTGGCAGTTCAGCACAGGGATATCGTCTTGGCTCATCTAGGTTCTCTGGGTCTGAGACTCAACGCCAAAAAGAGCGTTCTTTCCCCGACCCAGAAAATCTCCTATCTGGGGGTTATATGGAATTCGGTCACGATGCAGGCACAGTTGTCTCCCACTCGTGTCATCTCCATTCAGAACTCCCTGAGCATTCTCAGGCTAGGTCAAGTTTGCACTGTTCTTCAGTTCCAACGAATATTAGGTCTCATGGCGTCTGCGTCCACGGTGATTCCTTTGGGCCTTCTCCATATGAGACCGTTTCAGCTGTGGCTAAAAGCCAGAGGGTTTCATCCAAGGGCCAGTCCCCTCAGGCAAATAAGGGTTACGCGCCCAGTGCTTCGTTCCCTCTCTATGTGGTTCAGACCCCGGTTTCTCACCTTGGGTCCCACTCTTGGTGCGTTGTGTCGTCGCAGGATGCTTACGACAGACGCCTCCCTGACGGGTTGGGGTGCGGTCTTAAGTGGTCGTCCAGCCCAAGGGGAATGGGAGAGTCATCAACTCGATTGGCACATAAATCGCCTCGAGCTGATGGCAGTATTTCTGGCCCTGAAATACTTTCTCCAACATTTGAGAGGCTGCCACGTCCTTGTGCGGGTGGACAACACAGCGGCAGTCTCTTACATAAATCATCAAGGAGGCCTACGTTCTCGCCACCTCAATTTGCTGGCACGTCGGATTCTCCTTTGGGCCCAGGGCAAGTTACTGTCACTCAGGGCAGTCTATATCCCTGGACGCCTGAATGTGGGAGCAGATTTTCTGTCCAGACAAATCTTACCATCGGGCGATTGGAAACTCCATCCCGAGGTAGTACAACAGATCTGGGAGAGATTTTACAGAGCCGAAGTGGACCTCTTCGCCTCTCAAGAGACTGCGCAATGTCCCCTCTACTTCTCTCTGAGTCACCCAGCCCCCCTGGGTCTGGACGTGATGGCGCATACATGGCCCAGAATGCGCCTGTATGCGTTCCCTCCGGTTTCTCTGCTCCCGGGAGTCCTGGCCAGAGTTCGCCAGCAAGGGTCTTGCCTCTTATTGATAGCGCCTTGCTGGCCGAACAGGGTTTGGTTCTCAGAAATGATGTCTCTCCTAGACGGCTCACCCTGGGCGATTCCGGACAGGAAGGACCTTCTGTCTCAAGCATAGGGGACAATATTTCATCCCCGGCCCGAGTTGTGGAAACTTCACGTTTGGCCCCTGAAGGGTACCAACTGAGGGACACAGGGCTGTCGCTTGGGGTTATTGAAACCATTCTTAGTGCTAGGGCTCCCTCCACCAGAAGAATTTACTCCAATAAATGGGGTGTCTTCGAAAGGTGGTGCAGTTCACATGATGCAGATCCAGTTAACTGCCAAATTGTTTCAGTTCTGGAGTTTCTGCAAGAGAAACTGTCAGCAGGCATGTGCCCCGCTACTCTCAGGGTTTATGTGGCCGCCATTTCGGCTTGCCACGCCCTGATTGACAGGGTGCCTTTAGGGAGACATCCTCTACTCGCCCGCTTCATTCGTGGAGCCAGGCGACTGAGGCCTCCCGTTAGGGCCAGAACTCCTTCGTGGGACTTAACTATAGTCCTGGAGGCTCTGGTCAAGACCCCTTTTGAACCTCTGGAGTCAGCGTCTGACAGACTTCTGACTCTCAAGATGGTCTTCCTTATGGCTATTACCTCTCTTAAGAGGATTGGGGATCTACAGGCTCTGTCTATTCTGCCGACCTGCTTAGAATTTGCCCCCGGTATGGCCAAAGCTATATTGCATCCTCACCCTGATTATCTTCCTAAAGTTCCTTTTTCGACAGTACATCCTGTCACTTTAGAAGCCTTCTGCTCCCCGCCGTTTTTAACGCCAGAGCAGGAAAGACTTCATGGACTCTGCCCAGTCCGTGCCCTTCAGATTTATGTCCACCGCACAAGCCAGTGGCGTAAGTCAGGGCAATTGTTTGTTTGCTATGGGGGCCGCAACAAGGGGGCGGCCGCTAGTAAGCAGACTATGTCACATTGGGTGAGGGATGCTATTGCCCTGGCCTATGAGGCGCACGGTCAAGCTTCGTCAGTAGGTGTCAGGGCTCACTCCACCAGAGGGGTCGCTTCCTCTAAAGCCTTGGCTAGAGGGGTCCCTCTGCAGCAAGTTTGTGATGCGGCAGGCTGGTCCTCTCCGCACACATTCATTAAATTCTATAGTTTGGATGTTCATGCTACTCCGGGCTCTTACGTCCTTGAGTCGACATCTCAAACTCATGCAGGAGCAAGTTTGTGACGTGGCGGGCTAGTCCCCTCCACACATATTCTACAATTTCTACATTGGCTGGGATGTTTTGCTACCCCGGACTATGTCCTTGGGTCAACATCCCGGGCTCATGCCAAATCCAAGTTCATGGTACGAACTTTTGAGTTAGAGCCTTTGAATCGGCTTCTAAAACTCATCTTTTGACTTTGTGGGCTAGATGCTCCGCTACTCCGGACTCTTATGTCCTTGAGTCAACATCTCAAGCTCATGTCTAAACCAGGTTTGTGATACGGCTGGCTAGTCCTTTCCGTACACACTCTTCGGATTTTATGGTGTTAGATGTTCTGCTACTCCGGGCTTATGCCCTTGAGTCGACATCTCAAGCTCATGTCTGGAGCCTCTCGCGTTCTGTGAAAGCACTTCACAACGATCAGGGGTCCGGACAGCCCCAGTGCGGCGGCGTGGGCATTTCGTTCCCCATAGCGCTTAGCAGCGCAGCATCAAAGTGAAGCTTTTTGTAAAGGGAACGTCTCGGGTTACTTGTGTAACCCTTGTTCCCTGAAAAAAGCGGAACGAGATGCTGCGCTTCTTTTGCCGCACTGGGACGTCCCAGGACCGCTCTTCAGAAAAATAATCTGACGACACTCTGGTGACGCCTTCTATTTATAGCCTCGTCGCAGGTGCGTCCAATGATCTCACCAACCGAGGCTATAAATTCCAGTCAATTTCATTGACATGTTACACACATGTTCAGAAGCAGCTCACAATAAGATTGTTCCCCATAGCGCTTAGCAGCGCAGCATCTCGTTCCGCTTTTTTCAGGGAACAAGGGTTACACAAGTAACCCGAGACGTTTTCTTTGCTTTTCTCTTAATACCACTGCTCTTAGTAAACATGGGCATTCGAGTTTTGAATCATGAGTTCTTAAGTATGGAGATTTTCTTTTTAACAGGCTCTTCTTTGCTTTTGAAGAAGCACACGTGTCCATCGCCTGAGGTCCTTACTTGAGGGATCTATCTGCATTTCTGCTGGCCTACTTTGCAACGCTCTGCTAAATGTGTAATGATGCCCTTGTGTCCTGTAAGATTCCTCTTTAATTTGAGAAATCCTGAATTCATTCTACTCTGCATCGGGAGGAGGAAAAGGGAAAGAGAAAGGAAAAAGAGTTTGTGTGTGTTATGCAGTGCTTTTACTAAGTCAAATGCTGCTCAGTGATAAGCATATGTTTAGCTGCAGGACTATGTGGGGGCAGAATAGCACTGATAGCAAAAACACACTCAGAGATGCAGCTGTTTCTCAAATGTGCATGTTTGTTTGCGAGGCAAAACAAGAGTGTCTTGTATGATGAAAATTATATTTAACAGATTTCCCACTGTGGAAAATCGTCTTCCAATCATTGACCTCAAACAGACACAACATGTTGAAGTTTTTTTTAATGAAAAAAACGCCACACCATTCATTTAGCTGTTCCTCTAATCATAAACATTGCTGCTTTTTTTAGATTATTTTTATGTAAATTAACATTTCGTGAGTTCACCCATGAGTGAAATTAGGATTAACAGATTTGGCTTGCTGTCAGAATTAATGTCAGAAAACACCTTTAAAGGACCCTGGGTGGGCACAGCGGACAACTGCTGTGTGTCCTATGAGGAAATGGATTGAAAAAATGTAAAAAAAATAAATAAAAAAAAACAGGAATGCCTAAACACATTTTAGGGGGTATATGGGACACCTGGGCACTTCCCGGTATGAATTAGGGAGATCGGAGGAACACTGGGGGCAAAGGCATGCCAAAGTGGGATTTGGTGGGTAAGGGAACCTAGGTGTTTCGTGGGATGGAGCCTATTCATTTAAATTGCCATTGGACCCAAAGCAGGAGCAATGGATCATACCTTGCCTGTGTAATCCCACATGCCCACTAACTTGGTGGCCATATGTCACTTTGCCATTACTTTGGGGTAAGTTTAATTTTCCTCCTTCACCATATGGACACCTCTAGAGGCACTCTTGAGTTGTCATGGTCACTTCAGGGCATGCCCACAAACCGCCAACTGCACACGGGGCATTTAGTAATGTAAACAACATCCACTACTCATCCTGTGTCCATGAACTCACTTCCTGTTTCCACCTTACCCACAATTTTTCTTTATAGTCTTCCTTCCATCCACAGAACTACTATTTGTTCCCTTACCCTGGTGAGTGTTATAGGGCTCTTATGTTTTTCTTGTCTCATCACTCTTTTCACATTCTCATTACCCAAAAAATGGTAGGCTAGTGGTATTTTTCTGAAGTGAATAGTCTAATTGCTTATTAGTATCAACAAAGCCATACTGGATTTTGTTGAACCAGATATATCCTTCAGTTTATGTTGCTGAAAGCGATGTGACAACTCCCATTTTAAATAATAAATCTGTCTGCAGGTGCGCAATGTCGGAAACACGGTAGCAATCAAGTATTATTCTTTTGATGAACTTGCAACACAATACATAGAGTGGACTTTTTACTGAGGTAACGGCACGTTGGTGCTCTGGGTGAATTCAAAATTGCATTTTTTGCTTCCTTGAAGGGCACTGCAGCGGGAGGAGACACCACTCAAAAGCTTGTTCAAAATGAAAGTGAAAAAAAAAATTCTCGAAGGGCCATTCCACAAGACCGTTAGCGAAGGGTACATTCATACAGTAATGCCATGTTTTCTTCAGAGTACACACTTCAAGGGCTCTGCACTTTAGAGTGTGTACTGGGCATAGGGAGGATCACTTGCGATTGGCATCCGCCCCCAATCTGCTATTGCAAGTGCCCCTGCTGCCCCCATACTGTGCATGTCACAGTCACTATTGAAAGTGATTATTCACCCAAAAATGTAAATTCTCTCATAATTTAAATAGTATAGGAGTGGGTGAGAATCAATATGAATGTACTTTAGAATTGAGAATTTAACTTAAATTCTCCTCCCTGCCCAGTAGTTGGTGATATACACAAAGAATGTGAGTCAATAAAAAACAAAAGAAGAAGAATGTGAAAGAGAAGATTTATAGTAAAAAAGGACCTAAATAGTTATGTTTCTTAACCAAACCTATTGTATTGCTTCTGAAGATATGTATTTAACTACTGGAGTTGAATGCATTACTTTTATGCTTCCTTTATATGTGTTTTGGACCCTCAAATTTCTGGCCACCATTCACTTGCATTTTATTGACCTACAAAGCCAAGATGTTCTTCTAAATATATTTGTTTTTGATCCGAAGAAAAAAGAAAGTCATCACAGCAAAAATTGGAGTGTTGAAATGTCAGGGTTAAACATTTCCGAGTTGATTTCCACTCCAAAAGTGTAATTTTAACACATTCTGATTTAAATGGTGTTCAGTATTGGAGTTATTTGACAGAGTGGATCACATCAGTGTCAGCCCAACTTTACAGAGATGTAATTAAACTACGCCATTTTACTCTTTCGGTTGCAGACCAGGAGACAAGTCGGCACCATTTTCCTCTTCTCATGCGGTTCTACATGGTAAGTGCAATTTAGTCAAACTTACCGAAACAATTATAAATTGATATAAAGAGAAACAGATGATCATCTACGAAAAATATATGTTTTACAAAGCCTTATTTGTTGCCAGGATTGAGTAGCAAATTTGTACAGGTGATTAGCTAATTTTACAGGTGATAAAAATGTTTATTTGTGCCAAATAACTGCATGGACATTGCACAAATTTAGATTACTAATTTAATATCTCCTCTAAGGCACCTTTCCACTAAAGCAATCAGAGAAGAGTATGCTCTTCTCTGGGATATTGATGCTGTTCACTTCCCTCAAGGATCCTTATCCCAAGAAAGGCTATGTAATAGTCATTATTATTACTTGGATGACACTTTCATGTCATACTTGGCTTGTTGTGACACAAAGCTGTATGCATGACACTGACATTTGAATGCTCATAGGAAATCTCAGAGAAGAGTATCACAACGGATTTATTATTGTATATTTTATTTTTTTCATTTCAGGAACACTTCTATGATGCTGCAAGCACATATACATTTCTTGGTGTCTGAAAACAGTCCAAAGGAAGATTCGTTGAGGATCTGCACTGACACCAAATGGCTCTATTGACTTTTCTCCAGAAGGCCCAAATCTCCAAAGGACTGATAATGTTGACAGGCAGCTTGATGGGGATGATTGCCAAGAGGCCATGTCTTTGCTCAACCATACCACAGACAATTCCCTGATTTTCCAGAAGATGAGAGAGACCTTTCAGCATCATCAGAAACTTAATAATGACTCAGGCATTATAACCTCTCCACCTTCCCAAAATTCCTGGATACTAAAGGATTGGTAAGTTTGGAATGAGATGTTTAGAATGGATTGAAATTTGAATGTATTTCCTGTAATAGTAGTGTAATACGTCTCGGGTTACATGTGTAACCCTTGTTCCCTGAAAAAAGCGGAACGAGATGCTGCACTTTGCTAAGCGCTTTGGGAGCGACCGTAGTCGTGACCAAGCTGTGAATATGTGTGTAACACGTCAGTGAACATTGACTGGAATTTATAGCCTCGGCTGATGTGATCATTAGACGCACCTGAGGCCAGGCTATAAATGGATACGTCACCAGGTGTCATCAGATACTTCTTTTTGAAGAGCAGTCCTGGGACGTCCCAGTGTGGCAAAGAAGCACAGCATCTCGTTCCGCTTTTTTCAGGGAACAAGGGTTACACATGTAACCCGAGACGTTCCCTTTACAAAAAGCTTCACTTATGATGCTGCGCTTTGCTAAGCGCTTTGGGAACGCAATACCCACGCCTCCGCACTGGGGCTGTCCGGACCCCTACGGTTGTGCAGTGTGCTCACAAGAACGCGAGAGGTCTCGGACACGAGCTTGAGATGTCGACTCAAGGGTATAAGAGCCCGGAGTAACAAACATTTAAACCACAAAATTTGATGAATGTGTGCGGAGAGGACCAGCCTGCCGCATCACAAACTTTTTCAGGCATGAGCGGAGATGTCGACTCAAGGGCATAAGAGCCTGGAGTAGCAAAGCATCTAACCCATAAAGTTCGATGAATGTGTGCGAAGAGAACCCTATCGCAACACAAAATTGTCATAGAAACTGATGAATGTGTGCGGAGAGGACCAGCCCACCGCATCACAAACTTGTCCAGACATGAGCTTGAGATGTCGACTCAAGGGCATAGGAAACCGGAGTGGCAGAACATCCAAATTATTAAAGTCTAATGAATGTGTGCAGAGAGGACAACCTGCCGCATCACAAACTTGCTGCAGAGGGAGACCTCTAGCCAAGGCTTTAGAGGAGGAGAGCCCTCTGGTAGAGTGCGCCCTAAAACCTAATGGCGAAGCTTGACCGAGCGCCCCGTAGGCCCGTGCAATAATGTCCCTCACCCAAAGTGACATAGTCTGCCAGGAGGTGACCGCCCGCGGTCACGGCTCACAAGTGAAGAATTGCTGACCTGACTTTACACCACTAGCAAATGCGGTGGACATAAGTCTGAAGGGTAAAGACTAGACAAAGTCTGAGAAGTCTTAGCTGCTCCGGCGTTACAAACGGCAGGGAACAGAAGGCTTAGAAAACAACAGGCCAAGGGTCGCACCTTGGGCAGGCAGTTAGGGTGAGGGTGCAAAGAATGCTTTTGGTCATAGCTGGGGCAAACTCCAAACAGGCCGGCAAAAGAGACAGAGCCTGTAGGTACCCAAGTCTCCTTAGAGACAAAATTGCCATAATAAAAACCACCTTGAGAGTCAGAAGTCTACCAAATGCTGACTCTAGAGGTCTAAAAAGGGGGTCTTACCCTATGAAGAGGTCCTAGCAAGGATGCCTCTTAGGGGCACCCCGCCCGCCAAGGTGTGGCAAACCGCAATGGAGGCCACATAGAACCTGGCAGTGGCGAGGCAAGTGCCCGCTGACAGTTCTTTCTACAGAAAATCTAGAACTGAAGCAAACTGGCAGTTAGCTGGTTCTGTAATATGAACTTTAATAGAAGGAATCGCGTGCAGGCGCATTTGTGCCATGTATGCATCACCACGATCAGCTCCCCCCCCCCCCCGAGAGGGGGGTGTGTGAACTGGGCGACTCGGGGAGAAGTAGAGGAGACATTGCGCTATCAAAAGAGGCGAAGAGGTCCTCTTCTGCCCTGTAAGAGCTGCCCAGATCAGTTCCAAGTGGAGGGAGCCCGAGCACTTGAAATGGTCCCAGTAACCTGAAGAGAAAGCCCTGTGAACCTCAGTTGGTACCCTTAGGGGCCAGACATGAAAGGTTTTACAATTCAGGCCAGGGATGAGAAGGTCCTCCCTGTTCGGAATCGCCCAAGGCGAGCCGTCGAGGAGAGGTATTAACTCCGAGAAACATATCCTGTTCGGCCAGCGCAGCGCCATTAGTAGGAGGCAAGACCCTTGCTGGTGAACATTGCCAAGACTCCCGGGAGCAGAGAAACCGGGGAAAGAAACACAAAGACGCATTCTAGGTCATGTATGTGTCTTAACGCCCAGACCCAAGGGGGGGCTGGGTGATTTCAGGGAGAAGTAGAGGAGACATTGCACTATTCATAGAGGCGAAGAGGTCCTCTTCTGCCCTAAGATCTTACCCGAACTTGTTCCAAGTGGAAAAAAGCCCGAGCATTTAAGAAGGTCTCGATAACCTCAGGAGAAAGCCCTGTGTCCCTCAGTTGGTACCCTTAGGGGCCAAACATGAAAGATTCCACAATTTGGGGCAGGGATAAAATGTTGCCCTGTGCCTGAGATAGAAGATACTTCCTGTTCAGAATCGCCCAAGGCGAGCCGTCGAGGGAAGAAATTAGCTCTGAGAACCAAACCCCGTTCGGCCAGCGCGGTGCTATCAGTAAGAGGCAAAAACCCTTACTGGCGAACTCTGGGCAACTACTACCTTAGGGTGGAGTTCTTTACTCCCCCGTTGGTATTTTCTGTCTGGACAGTAAGTCTGCTCCCACGTACGGGCATCCAGGGATATAACTGTCCTGAGTGACAGGAGCTTGCCCTGGGCCCTAATGAGAATCCGACACGTCAGAAGTACAGCTGACAAGAATGTGGATCTCACTGATGATTTATGTAAGAGGCTACCGCTGTATTGTCCCACCCATACCAAGACATGGCAGCCTCAGGAGGAGGTATTTCAGGGCCAGAAATACAGCCATCAACCCGAGAAAGTGACTGTGACAACCGAGCTGACGACCCTCCTATCCCCTTAAGCTGGACGACCACTTAAGGCCGCTACCCTGCCCATCAGGGAGGCGTCTGTTGTTAGCAACCTGCGACAACAAGACGCACCTAGTGTGGGACCCAAGGCAGAAAACTGGGGTCTGAACCACATAGAAAGGGAACGAAGCCTGAGGCGCATAACCCTTATTAGCTTAGGGGTTTTTGCCCTTGGAATGAAACCCCTGGCTTTGAGCCACAACAACAACGGTCTCATGAGCAGAAGGTCCAGGGGGATCACCGAGGACGCGGTCGCCCTGAGACCTGGAAATCGTTGATAATGATAACAGTGCAAACTTGGCCTAGCCTGACTTTGCTCAGGGTGATCTGAATGGACTCAATCCTAGCGGGAGACAGTTGTGCCCGCATTGTGATTGAACTCCATATGATGCCCCGATAGACAGTGTTCTGGGTGGGAGAGAGGACGCTTTTCTTAGCGTTAAGCCTCAACCCCAGAGAAACAGATGAGCTAAGACGATGTCCCTGTGCTGAACTGCCAGTTCCTGGAACTGCACTAGGATCAGCCAGTCGTCTACATAATTCAGAATGCAGATGCCCCGGAGTCACAAGGAGCCAGCGCTACATCATGCATTGTGAATGTGCGGGTAAAAAGGCCTAGGCCGAATGAAAGAACCTGACACTGGAAGACTTCGCCCCCAGAAGCAAACCTCAGGAACTTTCCATGTTGTGGCAGAACTTCTAAATGAAGTATAGAAGTGCGTCACAAGATCGATGGTGACCAGCCAAACGAGTTGTAGGGCTTGAGACACGACCGCCTTGATAGGCATCATCTAGGACTTGAACACCCATGGGCAGTTCAAGCTTTAAGATCTAAGCCAGATGCCACCCCTCACCCTCCATGGGAAATGGGAAGTATTTAGTGTAATAACCTAACTCTCTCTCTGGAAGAGGAACACATACCATGGCCCCTTTAACCAGAAGATTTGAGTTTTTTTTTTTTGCTATTCATAGCAGACATAAAAAGAAATCCGGTTTACGGTAGTGAGACCACGCCGTTGAAACACGGAAAGGCGGCGAGTGAATTAAATCCTGACGCCCTTTTAAGACCCACAGCAAAGAAAGATATCTGGCAGAAGTTTCCACGCTGCCAGGATCTCTGAGACGGGTATTAGATTTTAACACTTCCTGTTGAGGGGTTATTGAGTGTTTCGCGTCCTGAATAAAATGCAGGAACAGCGAAAACACCCAATTTTGACGGGAGCCTCTGCCACCTGAAACACCAAGAGGTGGCGGGAATGGAGGGGCTTCGAGGGGGTACAGGGAGGGGTGACGTGAAACACGCACCCCGTCCCGAGGGGAGCTACCCCCTAATTTATCATCAGGATTTTCTCTTTCTAGAAATTATAGTCCTGAGGTCATTCTTCGGGGGCTGCCGAGGGCGGCAAGACTGTCCCCAATCCCTGGGAGGAGGAGCACGACTCGCCACGCTTTGCCTTTGAGCCTCCCTTCTAACAGGACCGAGGCGGATCTGGGGGGCCGAAGGACCCGCCCCCTGAGTGTGGCGAGGGAGGAACTGCCCAAAAGCTTCCTTGTGGCTTCTCGCCTCCTAGAACCTGGAGATAGCCGTGGTCATGGCATCTCCAAATAGGCCAGTGGGCGAAACCGGAGCATCAAGAAGGGAATTTTTGTCCCTGTCTTTGATGCCTGAAAGGTTGAGCCAAAGATGCCTCTCTGCGGTTACCAAGGCAGACATAGACTGGCCAATAGCACGAGCTGTTTGCTTGGTCGCGCGGAGAGAAAGATCTGTGGCCCGGCGGAGCTCAGTGAAGGCTTGCTCGCCGAGCACAGAACCCACACTCAGGTCGTCCAGGAGGTCAGCCTGGTATGCCTGTAAAACAGCCATAGTGTGCAGAGCAGCACCAGCTTGACCTGCTGCTTTATAAGCCCCTCCCACTAGAGTGGAGGTTGTCCTACACGGCTTTGAGGGGAGAGAGGGCTTCTTAAGTGACGATGCCGAGCCCGGCGAGAGATAGCCCGCAAGCGTCTCTTCGACCGGCGGCATCACTGAATACCCCCGTGCCTCAGCACCACGATAGTTCAATATAATGACGTCGAGGGTATGTGAACACAGGAAGAATAGGGGTTCCTCCATGAGCGAGAAAGCTCTTCATGGAGGTTATCAAAGAAGGGAAGGGACTCATGAGGTGTTCCCTTTTTTAGATTGGAGGATAAAAATCTATCCCTTAATTTGGAGGGTTTGGGGGTCTCTCTTTCGCGTGGCCAGTCCAACTGGAGTCTGGCAACCGCACGAGTAATAACATCGAGCAATTCCTCCGTAGATTTATCGCGGACGGAAAGCTCGGAGGCGGGAATAGAATCGCGATCCTCCTCATGAACCGAAGAAGCGTCAGAACGCGCTCCGAGATCATGTGAAGGACCAGCTGGGTTTGGGGAGAGAGCGAGAGAAAGTGAAAAACCCGTCTCTTGCTTCTCAGCCAAATCCATTCGAGAGCCCCACGAACTAAGCGTGGGTGCTGACTCCCCGAAGCAAGTGAGGCGAGCGCGAAGCACTTTGCCTGAAAGCAAATCGCAGTGCTCGCACCCGCCCTGCTGCAACGCTAGAGCAGCGTGCTCTTCCCCCAAACAAACAGAGCAAAACTGATGCATCGTTTGCGGCTTTCAGTCATTCTCTCTTTCTTTCTTTTTTTTTTAAATATATATATATCTTCTAGACAGAAGGGAAAGGAGAAAAGGTTCACTGCACACTGTATGACAAATTCTTACTCCTAGCAGAGGAAAGAAAGTTTTGACAGAGTTGTAAAACACACACACACAGAATCGCTCTGAAAAAAGTGGATCTGACGACACCTGGTGACGTATCCATTTATAGCCTGGCCTCAGGTGCGTCTAATGATCACATCAGCCGAGGCTATAAATTCCAGTCAATGTTCATTGACGTGTTACACAATTATTCACAGCTCGGTCACGACTAGGGTAGTTCCCAAAGCGCTTAGCAAAGCGCAGCATCATAAGTGAAGCTTTTTGTAATGGGAACATATTTTTTTAAAGGTGGATCAAGACTTCACTCTCCTGTTTGATGAAGAGACATCCTCCTGGCTGCTTCAGAAATGGGATGTATTCTTCAAGCCAAATGTTATAAAAGAGGCTATGCGGCTCACTTCAACACCAGAGTTGCGTCGCTTGGTACAGTAAGTAGAAAGTCCCCCAGGAAGTGATCTTGTTGATGCAACAAGTGAGTTGTATTTGTTTTGCTTGTTTTAAAGCATTTGCTTTAATTGCCATTTCTGTTATTTTCAATTATTTTCACGACTATATGATTAAAATTAGGAAATGAAAGCACCTTTTAGATAGTCTTATGTTAGATTTAAATTATTTATTCTGTTTATCTCTGAAAGTTGATCAGATTTTTGGCATACATTTGGACAATTGATAAATGACCCTTATCTCATAATGCCTTCCAGTTCTCATTCAAACTTGAAAAGTATTACATTTGAAGAGTTTTCAGTTAATTCTTATGACTCTTTTCAGCCTACAACCTAAAAATGGCCTCCCTGTTGTTACTGATACATCTCCTTCCACCAACACCATCACATGCACAAAATGTGTGCACGTGATGCAGTTGAAAGAATTATAGTCTTTCATAATGTAGGATATTATATATAAATGCAACTCAGAGCAGTGTTGTTTGTCTAATCCCTTAGTGTTACTCTTTTTCTGGCATAGTGTTAAATGTTTAACTATTTTGAAAGTGTTATTTTAAATCTAAAGTGTGTGGAGCTATATAAACCCTGAAAAAGTGTTGAAACTCTGTTGGAATTAATTCAGCACTGGACTTGCTGTACACATCTGAAATGGCATGAGGGTGAGTAAATGATGAGAGAATTTTAAATGTTTGGGTGAACCATCCCTTTAATCCATTATTGCAAAAAATGGCCTGTACCTCTCTCTATTTAACATACAAATTATTTTGAAAGCTCTTCAGCTGAAATTGGTCTGTTCTTACTGACATTTTGTCCACTGTCTTCAGTGGCCAAAGCTAGAAGTGTTGTTGATTGTATGGGTATGTGTGAGCTCCAGTTTTCGGGTGAAATGTTCACAGAAGGGCAGTAAAAACAAGTTCTATATTGAGTTGTTTTTAGTGGTAAATTATGAGATGCAGTGAGGAGGAATGCATAGGTTACTAATCATATGCCCCTACCAAAAACCCCAACCAAAATCTTAAATATCAGTGTAGTACAAATTTTATATTAGAGGTAAAATGCAACCTCTGAATCACACTCATATTTGAATGTGAAGATGATGGCTTCCATGATACCAGAACCTGTGTCTCAGCTCATGCATTGCGCTATCAGCGCTGTCAGTTACGGCACAGGAAGAGCTACTAATTATATATTTGAATTGATGCAAAAATGTCTGATGCAAGATATGTGATCATGTTGGTTGGTCAACCAGCAAGACTTCCATTGTCAACCAGCTTCACCAGAAAGGCTATGCATGCCTCACCAGATAAATACTGCTGCTCCACGTAACAGCATAAACCAGCCTAGACCGATTCATGGCAATCTAAGCTTGTCTTTTAAGCAGAGGAAATAAAAATATACAGCTAGGATGAATGCATGCATAAAAGGCTAAACATTTCCACTGTAATGTATACTGTATGATGTAAGACTCTGAAATCTTGGTTTCGCTCTTTCATTGGGTTGACCTTTCCAATGCAGTGAAATGCTTAATTTGATGCATACAAGCCAACAAATCTAAAAGACTTCAATGAAACGTAATAATCCAGATGTTAAATTCACAAAATTGACCACATATTCCCATCCAGACCGCGTTCCCATTGGCCACATGGTCATGCTTCTGAAACTACTTGAAAATGTGCACATTTGAGTCTGTTAGGATCATATCCTATCATGTTTGGTGCTCCGTTTATGCACATTCTAGATTCCTTGGGGAAAACTGTCCTACACTGCAGAAGGGCTGTGGAGAATGAAATGCTGATGTTCTAGTCACACACATACAGTACAACCATATATTTTTATATGCATCCTTGTCAAAGTTTTGCTGGTCCCGAATTCATCTCCCTTCTGCCTTGAGTGAATTCTAAGAAGAAAGCTTGTGTGATATTTGGCACATTTTTTTTTCCACGGCTCCTTGTTTCACAGTGACGTTTTGACAGCTGATTTCAAAGCCTGTAAATCCCCTAGAATGTCGTTTGCCTGGTGCTTTGTGTGGGCATGAAGCATCTGTATGCAGACAAACAGCCAAACAGACTCTACAGCCCAAGGAGGGAGAGAAGGAAGTAAAGATGTGGTCTCGACAGACACTGTTGGTGCTAGAGGAGATGAAGAGGTGATGGGGGCAACACATCATTCCCCAAACTCTTCTTGACAGCTCACTCGCCATAGGGACGTGGAGCAAGGTTGGAGGGAGCCCCACAGAGCCCAGACCCTCAGTATGTGCATTTACACACACACTTGCACACACACTCAGGGGAACATTCCTACTCATGCACAGATCAGAAAAAAAAAAAAAAAAACAGAAAGAAGAAAATGAAAGATGGACACCTCCTGAAAGATGCCTCTCTTATCCCAGAACAGATACTGTTGATATAAAGTTGCAAGTGTGACTTGAAAAAGCACAATGGATCAGATTACCCCACAAAATGGCCAACTTTCCCTTTTCGGCATTGTAGTTCTTTATAATTTCAATAACTTGCATAACCCTTATATGTGCTTATGTAAAATACTGTTCAAAAGTTTTAGGCACTTGTGATGTTGCTTATTGAGGGCATATATATATATATATATATATATATATATATATATATATATATATATATATATATATATATATATATATATATATATGTTCCTAATATAATAATAATATATATATATATATATATATATATATATATATATATATATATATATATATAATATTCAAAAATAATGCCATGAATAGTTTATTTATCAATAAACGCCATACAAAGTCCAGTAAAAAAAAAAAAAAAAAATATATATATATATATACATTTTTGGTGTGACAACATTTGCCTTTTAAACAGCACTAATTCTCCTAAGTTCATCTGGACACAGTTTTTCTTGGTTGTTGGCAGATAGAATGTTCCAAGCTTCTTGAAGAACTGGTAACAGTTCTTCTGTGTATGTAGGTTGCTTCTGTCTCTTACTGTAATCTCAGACAGACTCGATGTTGAGATATGGGTTCTGATCCAGGCATACCATCTCTTGTAGAGCTCCTTGTTCTTCTATTTAATTCTATTTGCAAAGTGAATATTGGGATCTAATTTTGATACTGAAACACTAAAAGCAGAATAAGACAATTTTTAAAGTTTTAAGACAAAGGTTTTTGTGAAAAACATTATGTGACTTTTGCACAGTACTGTGTCCTGCCAATCAAAAGTACTGGGCATTTTAAGAAGAATGATTGTATTAATAATGTGACCAAAAGAGAGTGTTGGTCAGTTTTAAGGTCAGTAGTTCCTCAAAGGGGTTCACCATATAAATAAATAAATAGCTTTTTTGAGAAAAGATTGTTTGTATGTAAAGCCTGGGACCTGGACGAAGGGGTTTGGAGTGAGTGAGTGTGTGCGTGCGTGCGTGCGTGTGTGGCTTAACATTCAAAACGTCCTCTTTAGTGCCACTTCTGTCCAGCTCTTAAATGGATTTTACATTATTTTGCTCATGCCGAGAGAACCCAGGGCCAAATCAACCAAAAAGGGTTCTGCCATTAAAACGTGGCATTTTCATGGCTCTTAAGGCCTTCTTCCCTCATTATTAAAAAGGCTCTGACTCACATGCATCTGACTGATGGATGAATGGACCCCTCTGGTCATTGTATTACACTCACTCACTCACACACACACACAAACTCAGGCATACAGTTAGCCTAGCAATTAGCATGGTGATCCTTGTTCATTATTTCATTCGGACAATCTTCATGCTACTTTACTCTCTGGTTTCTGTGGCTAGCATGCAAAATTGAACCTATTTAGTCATGCTTGCTTAGCAGTGTGGTAGTCAGTTACACAAAGGCTCTTTGGGGAAATGTCAGTGAAGAAGCACTTTGGAACACATCAAAGTGATATACGCTTGAGCCATAACTGAGAGCACTTCTCTCAGCAACTGAAATATTGACTAAAACGCAAAAGTAAATAGAAAAAAATAAATATTTTTGCTGGTCATTATCTATGAAATAATGAGATTACACCAACAGTTTTTATTGGAAAACACTTACAATTCACATACAATTTTATAAAAAGGAGCAATTAAAATGTATCCAGTGTCAGTAAGTATTACAATGTAGGCCATAGCAATGCTATGCTATATAATAAAACATTCAAGAGAACATAGTGTCGTAAGTATGTTTAAAAAAATACTGTGAAATCGTATCTGGTAAACAAACTGTCAAATGTTGAAATTTTGACATTTAAACATAAAACATTTTAAACAAATGAATTGGTTTCAGGTACTTTCTTTTTTTTGGGTGGGGGCACTTGTTACAAACAATGGCACTTTCAAAATATGTGTTCTCTAAATGTAGAAATCAATAAATAATCAATTAATAACTTGTCCTCTTTGTTATGTATTAATTTGTTACTCTATTATAATGTTGTTCTCTAGTACATGTAATGCCCAAATACATATTCTGATATAACTGATATACAGTAACAGTTCTTTCATCAGATTAATAACGGGTTTTCTCATATTTTTTTTAGCCTAACAGTAAGCCTTTACATCCATAAGGAATGGACTGGAATTACTTTATTCTTGACAATATTAAAGCAAAAGCCTGCTACAAATTGTATACTTATACAGGGAATGTAATCAAACATATTACTAATACAGTATGTCATAACTTATTATGTTTTTCACCCTGTTTTTCACATGACATCAAATCTTTAGAGCATATGGCATATGGTACTTAAAGCTTTTATTAAACTAAGCAAGCAGATAACTTTTATTGAAACAACAACAATGTGAAGGTCTATCTCTTCACTCCAGAAGTATTTTTCCCTTTATAATTGTTTTCTCTTTCTCTGTTTTGATTTCATAAAACCCTTTAGAAAATAAATAGCCATGAACCAAACCAACCAGCTCCAACCAACCAACTCTGTGTATAGTACTTATTGTCTTTCAGGGCATCACTACAATCACATGAATCATTGTGAATTATGCAATTGAACAAAAAAATAAGGAAAAATATAAAACTATTGACCATTGATTATTAGTTTAAATATAAATGAATATTTTGAAATATATTGTAAATATTTTGTTCCTAAACATATCAGACTCAGTGAATTGTGAATTGTGTCTTCATGAATTGTGTCTTCATGGAAGAGAGCGATGTCATTTGCCACACATTGTTGCCTGTGATTCTCTAATTGGTGTATCTCTCACCTCAGGATTCACATGTAGTTATTTACTAGGATTTATTTTATTAAAGACAATAAAAAAATAATACATGAAAAAAAAGGTCTGACGGCTTTCATCAATAGAAGCATATACCTTCGATTAACAACCTAGGAGCTAATAGGTGTGTGAAAACTAATGGGATTGTTAATTCCTGGAACCCATCTGTTGTGCTCTATAACATGGCTCTCCAGAATACGTAATTCTGATTGCTCAATTCTGCAGTGAATTAATTAATTTATTTGTTTTGTATAATGACCGTCTAGGTTACGGATGTAACATCTGTTCCCTGATGGAGGGAATGAGACATTGTGTCGAAGAAGCGACACTAGGGGTCTCTCTTGAGAGCCTTTTGCATCTCTGATCTATGAGAAAAGGCCAATGTGAAATTGGCAGACAGAATTTACATGTCCCGCCCCCAGACATACGGGTATAAAGGGAGGGAAATGCGTCTGTTTCAATAATTTAATTTTTCTGAAGAGCCGACAATAAGGTTCAGCCACAACAGTGGCTCGGTCCAGCGACGTGGCCGGGAGGACACAACATCTCGTTCCCTCCATCAGGGAATGGAGGTTACATCCGTAACCTAGATGTTCACCATCTGTCGCTCACTTCAACGTTGTGTCGAAGAAGCGAGACTAGGTGTCCAATTTAAATCACGCCATGTGCTGAGCCATGTACGTGTTCTGATGACACAGGAGCGGGCAGGTATTTTACGTGCCAAAGCTACCAGATGTGTTAGACTGCACATACCCTTCCCCAATGCCCCATAAAATAGTCAAAGCCTTCTGGTTCTTTACCCCCGTCAGGGGGGAACAAGACGACGTGCCAAGCATGGGAGCAGGCCGCGCCAGCCGCACCTTTTCTCTCTCTATGTTTCTCGCATAGAGTTAAAGCGGCTGAGGCCATCTTAATGCTATCATTATGCAACGGGGAAGGCGATCTTTCCTAGTTCCTATTATTTCTGGGGGAATAGACCCTGCGGAGACCACACCTGCCCAGACTGGGGGAGGTAAATTGTGGTGAAATACATCACATGGGCTTTTAGGTCACATGTGGAAAGTGGCGCGGTGGTAGATCCTGCCTCATTGGGAGAGAGAAGTTGCTACAGACACAGCGACCAGGGGCCAAGGTAGACACGGGTCCGCTCGCTAGGGGAGCGTACCGCGGATAATCCACACAGGAGCCCGTCCAGTGGAGCACCTATTCCAGTAAGGGGTAGATTGAGTACCCGCATTGGTTTTGGCAAGCGAATTCCTCCGCTGAACTCACGGACCAGAGGGCTCAGGAGGAGTCATCCAGGGAGCTGAGTTAGTGGGATCTTCTGGGAGAAGAGTGCATGGTGTTACCGCAGCAGAGGGAAAAGGCGCTTGGTGCAAATGGTCCACCCAGTCAATTGTCAGCGTGTTACCGAGTTCTACCGGCACGGACCTGAGAAAACATGGGACAAAACCGACTCAACCCTGAGATTGTAAAATCTCGCAAAGGTATTGGGTGTTGCCCAACCCGCTGCTCTGCATATGTCTGCTAGGGAGGTGCCCCTGGCCAGTGCCCACGAGGACGCAACGCTTCTTGTTGAGTGTGCTCGGACCCGCAAGGGGGGGGGGGGGCGGCCTGGGTGTGAAAGGCCAATGCAATGGTGTCCACTATTTCCCAGTGGGAAAGCCTCTGTTTGGAGACAGCGTTCCCTCTCCGCTGTCCACCAAAGCAGACAAAGAGCTGCTCAGAACGTCTAAGGCTCTGCGTGTGGTCCAAGTAGATATGCAAAGCACGTACCGGACACAGCAACAAAGGGGCTGGGCCTGCCTTATCCCAGGGCAGCACCTGGTCCCTGAAAGGAGTGGTAGGAACCTTGGGCACGTAGCCCGGTCGTGGTCTTAGGATGACATGAGTGTCTGCCGGACCGAACTACAAGCAGATGTCGATGACAGAGAACGCTTGCAAGTCCCCGACCCTCTTGATGGAGGTGAGCGTGATCAGGAGGGCCGTCTTCAGGGAGAGGGCCTTGAGTCCAACTGATTCTAGCGGCTCGAAGGGGGGTCTCTGAAGGTCCGAGAGGACCACTGAGTGTCCGTTGCACATGGTGTCCCAACCCAATTTGGAGGTATCTGTGATGACCAAGACGCATCAGGACACCTGCTGCAAGGGGACTTCTGTCCGTAGAAAGCAGAGGTCTGGCCAGGGTTTAAAAGTTTCGTGGCAGGCAGGGGTGATAACCACACGGTGCATGCCGTGGCGCCATGCTCGTCTTGGGACTCGAGTCTGGAGCCAGTGCTGAAGCGGTCACATATGCATCAACCCGAGTGACGTGACCGCCTCGGAGGACGCCGTATGCCCCAGGAGCCTCTGGAAAAGTGGCCGTCAGGAGTGGAGAGCACTCTACTGCATCCAGGAACTACATAGGGGCAGAAGGGCATCTTTATAATGACGCGTCCTGAAAAGGATGTTCAACACTAGCTGTGTATATTGCTCTTTTAGAGAAAATAACACTTTTAGAGAAATAACTCTTTTACTGCACTGTCGAAGAGCCCAGGGGCAAAGCTGCAGTTCTGTGCAGAGCAGGGAGAAAGCCACTGATATGCGCCATAGATCTAACAGCAATCACTCAGAGATGGGAGGAACAGTGTGTGACTCGCAGCTTGCTGCATACACAACCAGTCAGCTCCGAAGAAAATTTCTGAATGAAACAGACGCATTTCCCTCCCTTTTATACCCGTATGTCTGGGGCGGGACATGCAAATTCAATTTCTCATTGGCCTTTTCTCATCGACACAATGTCGAAGTGAGTGACAGACGGGGAACACTGTATAATTGACCATCATCCTAGGCAACCAAATATCTTTTGTTTCATGTGCCTCATGTAATTCTGCTGTCTCATTTTACATAACAAAATTATTTATGTCTATTTGATTTATTCATATATTTGTGAAAATTACTTGTAATTAGCAATATATTGTACAACGGCTGACTGACACTTCATTATCCCTTACAGCAAGGGATATTTGCAATCTGATTCTGATCAACAACAGAAAAAAGAAAAAAAAGCCAAATCTGATAACTATGGAAGTTGTCAACTGTGCACCTAAATTCTCATTGTTTTGTTTGTTCAGTTCCAAGAGGAAAGCCTCATCCATGCAGTTATACCTACTTTCTGTATATCGGAATAAAGCTACAATCAATTCCAAGATCTCCACGCAAACTCTGAATGGGTTAGAGTTTTGTTTAATTTACTGTCACCCAAGAGTAGCTTCAAATAACCCTGTGGCCTTACAACATAGAAAGATCTGTGTGATGCTCACTCTTCATAGAGTCAGACAAATGATGAATTCAAATAAGTTTGATTGTGCCTTCTTTCAAGAAAAAAAGAGGGGAAAAAAACTTGCCTACAACCCAACCTTTTTTTTTTTAACTCCCTTCCAAGCTCTCTCCAGTTTTAATTGGTGCCAAAATAGAATAAAGGCAACGGAGAGAGAGAGAGGGGCACATTGATCAGAGGACGTTGTGATCTGAACAATTGTAATTGTGTTGGACATTTAGCTTGGAGTTTTGAAGAGACAGCTTCAGTTCAATTACTACTGTCAAAGTGTCAAGCCTCATCCCTAGTGAACAGGCATTTCCCTTGGCTTGTGCTCTCACTCTTTCTCTATTTCTTCCTGTGCCTCTTCATCTGTCTGTCTGTTTCTCTTTTTCTCCAACATTTATTTAATATTGTGCATTATTCCATCCTGTGGCTCATGTGCCTCATTTGAGGTGTGACTGCACTCGCATCTGTGCTTTCTCTCCCCCCTTCTCTCCCTCTCATCAGCACACTATTTACTCTAAATATGCAACCTTTTTAATAGCTCCCAAATATGCAGAAAATAAAACAAAGACTTTCTGCCAGTGCCTTTTAGTTACACTTGAGTTTCAAGTGACTTTTTATTATGCTGATATTCAGCTTTACACAAAAATCAAAACACAAAGTCTTAAGGGGCCGCTGTTGAAAGCAAGACTTATTTGATAAGATTCATTGATGGTTTTAGAGCCCTCCAAATATTCATAATTAAACTGAATTCTAAATTAGGCTTGGAACTTCTCATCCGGATAAATAGATTTAGTAGTAAAAAACAGTGTTCTCTTTTTTGCTGCTTACATTAAGTAGTAAAACCACTGACTTTGTCTATCTGTAGCACAATTTGAAGCATGTTCTAGCTTGCAATGTTTTCAGTGTTGTAGAAGGTCATCGCTGTAGACAGGAAACCACCACATTTGGCCATTTGAGCAGTGACCCCTCAAAAGTGACACATTCTGGGCATTCTCTTCAGTGACTTGCCCTCGCAACTTGTGAAGGTTATGACTAGATTCCAGAATGGCCTGTTATTGAGTGAGCCTTTTGGGAGAGTTAATTCTGTATCTGTGTTCAGGGTTTTTTCACCCACACAGTGTAAGTGTAATGTCAGAAAGTCAAACACAGACAGCTAACACTAAACATTCTCTGATGAATGTGATTTTCCATAGCTGACACTTTTCTATTCAGGCAAATCAAGGCGTACGGTGACTCCCCATTCTTTACATGGCATTATTCACCAATTACCTAGCTGAAAAAAAGCATAGCATTCATGAGGTCATCAGATTTGAGTCATGACCACTCTCAGAATTGATTTGAAGTATTAGGATGAATATGACAAGTGTTTATTTTGGTCTGAGGATTGATCTAAGCTGGTCTTTTCAGCAGGAAATGTATGAAGAATATAAATCTACACCTTGTTTACAGACTCTTTCTGTGCCAGAGCAACAGAACAGAATTCCATGAAACATGCTCTAGATCTGAGACTTTGCTCTTCACTGAAGCTGAGCTCAGGGCTGTTAGACACCACATTGATCTTGTTTTCCCATCCGCCTTCAGGGATGATCCAGACTCTGTTCCTCTCATTCCCATGTTCATCATGATTGTGGCCACCCTAAATCCAAGATGAGTCTCAGACACACTCTCTGGGAGAAGACGTACACTTAGGCCCAAATACAGACTTGCAGTACAGAAATCCAGACTAACTGCTTTGACAAACGTTGTGTATAGACACAAATCATCAACAGGCTTTCAAATCAACACACATCAGAGCAGTTTTGTGTAATGCTTCATCTTTGGAAATGGGATTTATAGGAATAGTTCATGCAAAAAATTCATCTCAAGTCATGTTTTAAATTCTTTACTTACAAAACGTTGTTCCAAGCATGGGACCCTGCAGGATTTAATCTAAAGTTAAACATAAATCTGCCGTAGAGGTCTGAACAGCCCTTAAAATGAAACATGACCCTTACTTGAGATTGTGTGGCCCGACACTACCCAGCCCGAACGATCAGATTTCTTCTCCTAGCAAGTACTGTTGCAATAGGTTGTAGGCCTATTTTATGTAAGCATTTAAATAACATTCTTAACAGTACTGAAACAGTAAACATACACCATTTTAACAATGCACAGCAGCCCCTTAGTACACTAGAGCAGAAGGGGGGAAAAAAAGCATTTACTTAACATTTATTTAATGAAATGTCACTTGGTACAGGACAATCTGGAATAATATGAAATACTGCAAAAGTCCCCGCTATGCAGCCTTAACTTGTTTAGAATATTGAATCTTTTTGAAAACTGCACTAAAAGCAATCTAGACGCAGCGCAAAGAATGAAACAGAGTGCAGGTATCTTTCATTTGTACTTGACATGGTGTTTAAAATATGCTGGTCCTGCTCGAGATGCTGAAGAAATAGTGAGATGCGGTGCAAATGTCAAAGACATTCGCCCAGCGTATGTTTAAACAATGGGAAAACAGAACAGATGTGCGCAAAAGTATGTGTGAACGGCCCCTAACTCGTCCATACACGTGTCTGTGAGTGAGAGTGCAAAACAAGTTTGTTAGGCCTGTTTATTTTTTCATTAATACAAACCCAAAGTCCTAATTGAAAAACTGACCCGAACCCGACCTGAAATCCATCAGGGGTTGCAGACCTCTAAATCTGCCTACTAAACCTTATATCTTGATCCCCTGTGAGATTTTATTGATTTTTTTGGGCAAAAAAAAAAAACAACAACACCAAAGCGTTCAATTCTGGAGACTTTGAGATAAGCATTTATTTATTTTCTCAAGTAGCATTCAAGTAAATATCAGCTAAAGCATTTCTTCCAGTAACTGTTCAGACAGACACGTTATCGTGCTAAAAAAGCAAAACACACCACAATGAATAGAAAAGAACGCAGGAGTCTTTAGATGTGTTTTAATAAGTTAAACTTGACACAGCATCTAAAAATGCAGCGCTCCTGTGAGAGATGCTAAAAACATAGTGAAAAGTGACACATTCCATCTATCAAATGTTTACATTGAAAATGACTGAAAAACAGCAAACCTCTCAAAAAGATTTTAGGTAAGAATCCACTGTATCCATTGCTGTTTGGTCTCTGTATTCGTAAATATCCTGATACTGTTTTACTGTGTGAGAATCAACTCCAAATGATTCAGTAAGAGAGCTGTCAGAATGAATTGTACTGAATCACAAATCGATTCAGACCATTTTGCAAGCCCATTTGACCAATTCACTGAGAAGAACAGACTCAAAAGAATTATTCATTCGCAAATTGGGCATTGTTAGTTCTTATAAAAATCCAACAGAAATACGGGACACGTTTCATGATTGGTGAAATATTCTGAGAGTAAATGTTTCTCAGGTCAGTCGGAGCACTCAAGGTATGCACAGTGCATACGGTCATACAGCTGCAGGCACCACTGGTTCCAAATGTACATGTAATTTACAGTGAATGGGGACTGAGGCATTCAAGCTTCAGCAAATTATGCAAAAGTACCATAAAAGTGGTCCAAATGAAGTCTTACAGTAGTTTTGGGTGAGAAACGGACCAAAATCATAATTGTTACTAAATAAAAGTTCACAAGAGTTGAGTGGATGGGAAAGAGTGACCCATTCTTCAAAATTTCACCTTTTGTGTAATTTATGTATTTTTGTGTAAAAATAATTCATAATTATTATTATTTTTTTAAAGTCACACTATCTTGGAACAACTGTTCCTTTAACATAAGACACCTTAATAAAAATGTTAATTATTATTTATCATTAAGAATTGTGTTTATTTTTTAAGAGGTATTTGAGCAGCATTTGTCCAGCTATAGAAGCAAAGCAGTGGTGTGTGTGTGTGTGTGTGTGTGTTTGATTTTGTGGTCAAGCTCAGGTGGCTGTCATTTAGAAACAAGTAACTAAAGCAGACGTAAAGCAGCAGAGCCGCACTAATGCTTTCAGACAGCTGGGTGAGGGCCGACCAGCCAGAATGCATCCCCAGGGTTGGCCAGGATAAAGAAAAGTGCAGGACAGGGACAAATAGACCCACATTAAAACATTAAAAATCAGACCGATAACATATCCACATAGCAAGATTTGTCTGGCTCAGCTCCGGTTCACATAATCTGTTTTTCTCTGCCCACATACAACAATGAATGATGGTCCTGCAGTGGTGCAGATCCAGATCTTCAGACAAGGCCATGCATGGGCCATAACTGGCCCAAATCTCAGCCGATCAGTAGCCGATAATCGGCCCTGCACTGGGCCAGAAAATGTATAATATCAGTACCGAATCTCAGCCTTAAGTATACATATCAACACCAGCCTAAACCAGAAACCCCAAAACTGAGCCACACCCAAGCCTCCATCTAACCCAATTTCTCAGCCATAATATCCCCTAATCATATACATGTCAAATAAACCACAAAACAACTATTTCATGCAAAGATTTTATTTTTGTATATAAAAAATCAGGTTATTTTGACAAATAACATTGTTGTTAATGTTGTGCTTTTTTTCAGTGCACATACACAAAACATTTCCTATGAACTTAACTAAAAGTCAAATAAAATAAACCAACAAAATTTAACTAAAATATGAAAAATCAACACTTGCAACAGGTAAAATGCAATTAAATCGATGTTTTCCAATTATCACACAAATTTTGCAGAGGGGAAAAGTACAACCTTGCATAATGGAATATACAGTTGAAGTCAGAAGTTTACATACACCTTAGCCAAAATCATCTAACCTCAGTTTTTCACAATCCCTGACATTTAATTGTAGAAATCATTCTCTGTCTTAGGCCAGTTAGGATCACTACTTTATTTTAAGAACATTAAATGTCCGAATAATAGTATAGGGAATTATTTATTTCAGCTTTTATTTCTTTCATCACATTCCCAGTGGGTCATAAATCTACATACAATTTGTTAGTAATTTGGTAGCCAGGATTGAGGAGTAACGGAATATATTTAACTGGATTACATATTTAAAATACAAAATATAAGTAACTGTATTCCCCTATAGTTACAATTTAAATAATTGGTAATTAGAATACAGTTACATTCAAAAAGTATTTTCATTACTGAAAAGTTTACTTTGCATTTTATTGTCATTTGTTTCATTTAATATTTAGTCCTTTCAGATGGAAAACATTTATACATATAAATGATGTGATCCAAAGTGCATTTGAAGAGTGGTGAAACACTTTCTTAATATGTGTTACATTCACACCAGCAGACAGAGAAGTAATTCTGAAGTAAGTTTGGAGCAGAAGAAAAATAAATAAACCTTGTGTAAATGGTCAGCTTTACGCTAAGCTAAAATGCTATTTCTAGTCATTTTACATGCACGTTACAAGGCATGATCATAATTTTTTATCAAGAAAATTCACGTTGGATCATAATTACATTTTTGTGGGCAGTTTCTGTGCACAATTATAAGTTGAAACTGTCTGATGCATTGTACTCAGGATGCATAATTTTTTCTTTGGCTTTGCCTGATCAAGTGTGAGTGTGACTTGTCTAGCCCTCATTACCTTGGTGGAAAATCTTTCAGACTGTGCTTGTGTACATGGGGGCATATCTCATCTGATTTTATTCATTGTGCCAACAATGGTGGTTTTGTTTGCCAAAAGATTTTTTGCCAGTTGCAACGAGGTGAAGAAATTGTCTGTTGTTACATTTCTTCCCTTTCCCAGGAAAGGCTTGACCAGACACATGACAATTGACATTGATGCTTGGTCCGTTAATTTATGATGCTGAAGAATTCCAGGATTAAAAAGGTTGGGGTTTTCCCAGATTAAAATTATGTTGTTTCAATTCTTCTGCATGAATAATACTACACAACTGATGAAGGATCTAATGGAACTGTTGATTCAGAATCTTACTTGTTAGTTATGAATGTCAAGGCATTGCATACTAAAATTAACCATGATGAAGGTCTTAGAGCATTGAGACACTATGTAAGATCCAGGCCATTAGAAGAGTCCTCCAACAGACTAAATTCCAACACTTACGGAATGGACACGACAACATTTTTATTTTTTTTTTGAAGATAGCTTCTTTCAGCAGATATTGGGCACTTATATGGAAACTTGCTTTGCACTTAATTACGCCAATCTGTTTTTAGGCCTTTGGGAAGAGGAGTTAGTCTTCAGTGCTGTTGCCAATCCTTTCCACAAAAAGATAAAGTGGTGAACCAGATACAGTACTGTGCAAAATTTTTGTCATTTGTGAAAAATGTTGCATAGTGAAGATGTCTTCAAAAAATAATGAAATAAATAGTTTTCATTTATCACTTAATGTCATACAAAGTCCAGTAAACATAAAAAAGCTAAATCAATATTTGGTGTGACCACCTTTGCCTTTAAAAAAGCTCTAATTCTCCTAGGTATACCTGGACACAATTGCACTCAATTGCTTCTGTTTCTTTATGTAATCTCAGACTGACACAATATTCAGTGGGGGGCTTTGTGGGGGCCATGACATCTGTTGCAGGGCTCCCTGCTCTTCTATTCTAATCTTTTCTATTTGCAAAATTAATGTTTGGGAGTCTAACATTTGTATTTCTTATTGACACACTAAAGCTGAAGATATAAATAACCATCTTAAGACAAATGCTTTTGCGAAACAACTTATGTGTCTAAGACTTTTGCACAGTACTGTATATTGATGACATTTGCATGATTTTTGAAGGAAGTGAAACCGAATTACAACATTTTCATGCTTTTTTAAATTCTAAAAACAGCCATATCAAATTGAGCCTTGAATATAGCTCAGAAAAAAATCTACATTTTTTATTTAACCATTCATAAGAACCAAGATGGATGCCTTCATACCTCACTCTTTAGAAAAAGCACAGATCGTAATACCATTTTGCATTCAAAGACTTTCACCCTGAACATCTTAAGGAAAATATACCTCTAGGACAATTCAAAAGACTAAGATGCATATGTGATCAAGATCAGGTCTTCGAACATCTTGCCATGACATGAGAGATCACTTTAGAAACAGAGTATACCAGCAAAAAGTGGTCGATTTGTCTTTAAATAAAGTGACATACCTATCACAAGATGATCTACTTAAAAAGAAACCTAGGAGAAAAACCTCTACTCGCCTGTATTTTGTTACTGAATATAGACTGCCTCAAAACATATTGAATGGATAATCAACAAGAACTGGGTAATTATCCAAAGTGATCCAAACCTATGTGAATTGTTCCAGGAGCTTTCAATTGTGAGCTATAAAAAACCTCCAACTCTTAAAGACAGACTTGTGAGAAGCTATTTACCTGCAATTTGCATTAAGTGATAAATAAAAACTATTTATTTCATTATTTTTGAAGACATCTACACTATGCAACATTTTTCACAAGTGACTAAAACTTTTGCAAAATAAAAAAAAATAAAAAAAAACCTACATGGTTGGACAGACAAATACATGGAACATTTAAATGTGGACATTGTAACCATTGTGAGAATTTTACTTTTGTGGATATCTTTACTAACACATCTTTTTCCATTAGATCCTTCAGTAATTGTAAGATTACATATGTTGTGTACAGGCTTGTATGCCCCGTCATTGTTTTATGTGGGCCAAACTAAGTGTAGATTGCAAGATAGACTGTGGGATCATAAATATGTAATCCATATTGGAAACAAAGATTACCCTATGGCATTGTATTATGCATTCTAATGAAAGAATAATGAACTGTCTTGATTTTTTATTATCAGTTAGAACAATGAGCTGTCTTGGTTTTTGATTACCAATTTTTCTACATACATTTATTAAAATGTTTATTTCTAAGAAGAAATCATTAAATCTAGTGAACCGTTATATATTTATATATATATAAAAATTCTACTTACTTTTAAATTTGGCCCATGATTACAGGCGTCACTTGGGCCACATGATCACGTGCCTGATCTGGGGCACAATCGGCCCTCATGTTGTTTGCCGACATGTATGTGGGGTCGCCATAGCCACACATGGACAAACTTTGGCTGACAGGATGCATGCCATTGCCGACATCAGGCCATCAGTGACAGCTTTTGGCCACATTTGGAACAAGATCGTATACTATGTAGGATTCATATTTTCATCCTGATTGTATGTTACTTCGCCAGCCACAGCGGTATAATGTATGTGAATGTATGTGTTTCTGCTCTTCAATGACAATGATAATCTCTGTACTAATATCTATTCGTATTCTCCAGATGTCATCCGCATAGTAATATCATTTCTGCATCTGACATTTAATCCCTGCAAACAGATAGCCCTAGTTGTTGAATCTGTCCCTACATGTCTTTATCTGTATGTCCCACTATAACACACAGACACAAAAACACACACGTGACATATTACACATATCTGAAATGAGGCCTGGGAGGCTCTAATGACCCCCAAAATACACAATGCTTATTTATCATCTCATCACATTCTATCTGTGAGGATAATGAATCCATGCACACTTAGAGACACATACAATATTTGTAAAGCTCACAAAGAATTTGTATTTATTCCTGGGCGGTATAATTTGAAGGTGTTATGTGTAGGATTTTATTATATGCTGAGTGGAATGGATGTCTGTGGCTGTATGTGTTTATGTCATATATATATATATATATATATATATATATATATATATATATATATATATATATATACAATTCAGTCTGAAGGGAAGGGGATAAATACCTCTGTCATAGAGATAAATCTGTGTGCTTGCATTGTGTGACTTAGGGATATGTATGAATAGGTTTTTATAGACTGAGCATACTTAATGAAAGGAAATCTCATCTTCATAAGCCTTGTAATATTCCCATTGCAAATATATAGACACAAAACTTGCGTAGGCTTTCAAAACAAGAGACCGCTTTAATGAAGATTTATAGTGCTATACTCATCACTTGCAGAAGACAGAAGGCGATGCTCTTCATAATCTTAAGAAAAATGCTTTCAAGGATCTTTGCTCTTAATGCATCACTGAACTTCATTAGTTTGTAATATGAAGCAGGAACAAGATTTCTGCTGATCTATGCTTAAAACAGCCTTTAAAAAACATTGCTCTACATAGTATCGTGCTTCTAATTATGGAAAACATTGATTTGGAAAGCTCCAGTGCCAGAAGGCGGCACTTCCAAAAAGGTACCATGGTATTACCTTGTTTTTGGACATTGATACATGGTACTTCCATGGTATTCTTTGCAGTACCTTGGTACACAAAATATCATGATTTATGAATCATTCAGTACCATAATGCAGTATGTATCAAAGGCCATGGTACGGTATTACTCTTTGATGAGAGGGCTCAAAATTGGAAGGTCCAGGGACATTGGCAAGACTATTAATATCTAAGAATAAGGTAACATTTATTGGTTGCCAAAGACAGCCAAATATGTTACCAGATATGATTCACTCTTAAGAGCTAAAAAACAAGAAGTCTTTATTTCTGACAAAATACGGGTAAGTTGGCAACCCTACAGTACTGAAATGAAATAGGTAAAGAGCTAGCATTTAGGTCCACTTTCTAAATCCATTCCCTCACAGGAAAGCAAATTCTGAAATAGATTTACAGTAGAAGTTTACTGGAAAGATCAAGGTTGCAGATGATTTAGGAATTAGTCATTTATAGATGTTTTCTTTAAATTGGGTAATAGATATATAATGAAGAAATTATTCTGGTTATAAAAATGTGTTACTAATGTCTTGAGGAAATTAACTTGCATTAATATCCTGCACTGAGTGGCAAAGTCTTTTCAAAATACTATGAACTGGATTGTTTTTTGGTTGTTTTTTGTTTTTGCCACAATAGCTCAAAGTACATTCTGCAGTAATGAAAAAGTTAAATAAAAACTAGATTGGTAAAGTTTATCAAGAAAAACTTGAGATGAGCTCCAGATAAATTGCTACAAATATTGGTAAACATTAAATAAGTTCAACATAGAACACATCCAAACAACATCTACAACAAAGTTTGTGTTGATATTTGACAGATTTGTAATTCTTTTCTTTTTTTTATCCTGTCACAACTGAGTCTGAGTGAAGTCTGAGAGAATCTAATAGCAGGATAGCCTCTGCAGAAGATAATATTCATGCTGGAAAATGCAACGTCATTAACAGCAACTAAAAAGGAAAAACCTACAGGAAAAAAGAGGTAAAGATGTACACTGGCAGCCAAAATTTTGGAATAATGTACAGATCTTGCTCTTATGGCAAGAAATTGGTACTTTTATTCACTAAAGTGGCATTCAACAGATCACAATGTATAGTCAGGACATTAATAACATGAAAGTTACTATTGCAATTTGAAAAAACAAAAACAAATCAGAACTTCTTAAACTACTTAAAAGGGTTCTTATCAAAAAAATCATCCACATGCAGCAATGTCAGCTATGCAGATCATTGGCATTCTAGCAGTCAGTTTGTCCAGATACTCGGGTGACATTTCACTCCACGCTTCCTGTAGCACTTGCCATAGATGTGGCTGTCTTGTAAGGCACTTCTCACGCACCTTACAGTCTAGCTGATCCCACAAACACTCAATGGGTTTAAGATCCATAACACTCTTTTACAATTATCTGTTGTCCAATGTCTGTGTTTCTTTGCCCACTCTAACCTTTTCTTTTGGTTTTTCTGTTTCAAAAGTGGTTTTTTGATTTGAATTCTTCCCATTAGGCCTGCACCCCTGTGTCTTCTCTTTACTGTTGTACATGAAACTGGTGCTGAGCAGGTACAATTCAATGAAGCTGTCAGCTGAGGACATGTGAGGTGGCTTTCAAATGTGTTTGATATAATGGCAAGGGATTTTCTAGTACCAAATTAGCAATTTAGCATGATTACTCAAGGATATGGTGTTGGATTGATGGCTGGAGGAAAATGGGGCCTCTCTAGATTTGATCAAAAATTCATTTTTTCAAATAGTGATGGTGCTGATTTTACATCAGTAATGTCCTGACTATACTTTATGATCAGTTGAATGCAACTTTGGGGAATTAAAGTACCAATTTTCTCCCAAAACAGCTAAATCTGTACATTATTACAAACTTTTGGCCGCCATTGTACTTTAAGCAGTCAGTGTTAGTGATCTTCACTTCAGGAGCAGACAGGGCTGAATCATATTTCTCTTTGAAAGGAGCAGGATAGAGAGCCATTTTAAACACAACTAGACCTTTTTTAATCAACAAAGCCAGTGAAAGTTGTCTTTTTTCTATTTGTGCTTATTTATTCATTTTTATACATGTTTTACATTTAATACACTCACTAAGTGTAATATCAAAATTAAACAAAACAGCCCTTTATGGCTCATCAACTTCTGCCAACACTTCACCTTTAAAATGAAAAGAGGCATCGGTAAAGGTAGACAGGTCTTGGTATTTGAAGATGCAAATGAAAATGGAACTATTATGGTCCAGGGATCAGAGCCTGCAATCAAAGTTTTCATAAAAGATTTTGAACAAATAAAAAAACAGACACTGACTGAAGAAGATCCCATTCGAGATGGCAACAAAGACTCAAATATTAATACTTCTCCTATACAAGCAGTCCAAAAGAAGATGAGGACTGCAGCAACTGTCCAATGTTGAGAATGAAAGATAATTTTTCCCTCCTGTAGGTAGAGGTAGTGAAGCTAAAATAATTAATATTGTCCCATTTGAAAGACAACAACAACAACATGGAACAGATGACATCATGATTTTAAGACAGGGCTCCAAACAAAAAATCAATTAAGGAGCCAATGGCTCCTACAGGGGGAAAAACAGGCGCCAAATATTTTAAATTTTTTAACTCCATCCATTCCTTTTCGTCCCGCAGCTCGCTAACAGTGTAGTCTGTGGAGCATTCTTCGCAATTATGTGATCACGTGCATTTTTATGCTTGTTACCGTCACCGTGTTTTCTAACAGTCTCTTTTTTTTGAAATGGTTAGTTCCTGCAATGAACTCCGTTTTCCCCGCTATTTCTTTGATATAAACTTTTGTTATGTATCTCGGGAAATGTAATGCAAATTTTAAAATCAAAAGGGAGTAAACTTTTACTGTCGCCAATGGCGACCTTGACAGAAATTACACTCACAAATAAATTTATTTGGTCACAAATGCGACCATTTTTAGTCGCAGTTTGGAGCCCTGCACAAGGATGATGATTTATCGACTTTATAGACATTACATTTTTATCGTCTGTTAATGCTGAACTTCTGTAAAGCTGCTTTGAAACGATGTGTGTTGTGAAAGGCGCTATACAAATAAAATTGACTTGACTTGACTTGACTTAAGACGAGACTGAATACCTACAGAAAGACAAAAAGAGATGCTTAAGGAAGAAGATTCTTTTTAGATTCTTTCTTATAAGCATCTAAATTAAACTTACAAGCACATTATAATCCACACAGGGACAAATTATTGTGCTCAGAGAGGTGGTCATCAGAGCCACACAATGGTTCCCAGAGTCAAAAAGAACACCGTCCATATTACTACCTTGCAGTGATGTACCATTCTACATCATTCACAGAAATAATGTGGAACTCTCCAGAAGCTGTACACATCTTCCAAACATTCAAGTGATTCAGTTGAAGATATACAGCCTCATCATATTTATGACCACGTCCACCTAAACAATCAAGGAGTAAAAGTCTCTGCCAGAGTGCTACAAAGCACAGCCCTTGGGAATGCACAAAGCAACAGCAGAAATTAAACTGACTACAGAAACTTTCAGCCATCAAGAACCCTCCACCTCAGTCCAGACTGGCCACGGGAACTTCGTCACAACACAAGAGCTATGCAGCGGCAGTTCAACAACGACAAAACCATGCTGCTCCTGAAATCAACCAGATAAGACAACTACTGAACATCATCTGCTCGAAACTGATAAATTAATCTACACAACTCATACACATGTATGAGAAGACTGTAAACCACAGTGTACTAATTAGTTTAACAGACATTGGCATCTCTATATTCCATGAGACAAGGTGTCACAGTAATGAGACTTTAAATTGTCCAAAAAGATATTGTGACATTGTTGTTCCCTCATTAAAAAATTATCAAACAAAATTTGGCCATGATTCAGGTGGAATACTTATATGGCATAAAGACAATCTAAATCACTTGATTAAAATAGTCAAAACTAGCACCTTGCATGGTAGCTCTGCTGTCATTGGTGTGTGAATGTGTGAATGAGATGCAGTGTAAAGAGCTTTGAATACTGCTAAGGTTAAAAAGGCGCTATATATGTGCACACCATTTACCATTCATTCATCTGACTTGAAATAAAATCAGTCCTACCACAGAGTAAACTTTACCTCTGTGCTGTTTAAATTCCACCTCATGACTCTCCCTGTTACTTACAGGAATGCTTTATAAAGTTACAGATTGATATCTTACACTTCCAGTCCAGAGGAAATATCCTCATATGTGGAGATTTAAATGCAAAGACTGGGAGGGATATTATGTAAATATTGTCAATAACGGTCACACAGTCTGTGACACCATGTTTCAATCCCCATCAATTATCACACCAACAAACAGTTATGATGGTTTAGTGAACACAAATGAAAAGGAAAAGTTAAAGCTCTGTAAAGGTTTAGGGCTGTACATATTTAGTGGCAGAAAATTTCAGATGGAGCCAATCCAACCTTGAACAATTCAAAGAAAACATGAACAATTCTATTATATAAAAAATGTATATTGACTATTGATTTCCCCCCAGATATTAATTAGGGATGGGCATTTTTGTCAATTTCTTATTTTGATGATTGATAGGTCTCAAAAAATTAGTACTCGATTACTCGGGGTGCGGGCGTGTGTGGGGGGCGTATCCATCATGGAGATAATTTCAATATTTTAAGATTGTTACGAAAATGAATGTTGACAAATAATGACATGAAAACATGTCTTTGAAAACATGAACATATGACTATAAAAAATAACACTGCTTATGCTGCATCAATGTTATCTAAAAAGAAACATCTGAAATAGAATAGCTGCATGAGGTGAAGCTGAAGAGTAAATGAACACCAGTAAACTGAAGCCCCTTCTATGACACATCCTATGAGATTAATCAGACATACTAGATACACAACATAAACGTAACATTTTACAACTTATATCTGCACAAAAGGATGCAAACGCAGTTATGTGCTATAGCCAGAGAGTGGATGCGCTCTCCTAACAGCATGCTGAAACACGGGCAAGCAAAGAAAAAATAATTCACAACATTCATGTATATTGCTGATTATATTACAGTACTTTCATCTACTTTATTAAGTGATTGCTGACATTGACTAATATGTTGTAATTTTAGCCAATATATAGGCAGAGTAAAACTGACTTAAATTACTGAACAATACAAAAATGATTATTGATGGATTATGAATAAAATTTAAAGGATATTTTCATCACAAGATAAAAACTATGACAAAAAAAGTGTTTCCGAATATAGGCTATTTCTGTAATACTAAACCTTAATTCTGCATTCGTTATTGTAAGTTAAAGTAGAGCCGATACATTTGTTTTATTATATATTATTTTATATAGGCTTCTAATTTATTTAATATTACTTTTCTCTGTGTTTTTATTATCAAATGTGATTTAAAAATGAACACACAGGATTGCTTTTTTAGGCTACTTTACTGTCATTTTTAAATAAAACGTTGTCTTCAATATTATTTAAGCAGCATATTCAACTGTGCTTTTGAAACAACAACAAAAATGAACAGCTTAGTTTTTATTTTCAAAGCTAAAGAAAAAAGGTTTAACAATTTAACCAAACGACTGCCAATGGTAAATAAAACAGAGACGGAATGATTTATAAAACTCTAAAACAAAAAAATCCTATACATTTACCACGACTGATGAAACTTAAACATAGGCTACAGCCTACAAATTTTGGTTCAAAAAGCGAAGTCGGTCTATGTGCACAGGTGAGAGGCGTGTGTGGAGTCTATTCACAACTAAGTACCTGAGTTGCCTCTCTGGTATGGCAAGACATTTTATGTACAAATACTAGATGATAACGCTTTGTACTTGTGGTAGATTTGTGTGACAGCTTGGTGTTGCACATCTTGCATTGAAATGTATTTTCATTTATTTTGTTGAAGTGAAGCCAGACATTGCTACGCAACTTTGAAGTCATGTTTCTCTCTGTTCTTCATTCTGGGCTTTGGATCGCATGCTCTGGCAACGTAACCAATCAGAGCTCAAGGTGCCGCCCAACATTTTGCTATAACCACACGATCATTGTTTTTATGATCGATCGTCGCTGTCACGTTCGAGTACTCGAGTACAATTGCCCATCCCTAAAATGGAATAAATTTAGCAGCAAACAACCTTAATCACATATTTGAAACATTGGCTTCTTTATCTAACATTAAAAAAACAAAACAAATCAGCCAAAAATTTTAAAAAAGATGTGTGGTTTGATAATGAATTTACATTTTTCATTAAAAAAAACTAAGAAGGTTTTCTAACAAAAAAACATCATGAACCAGACAATAAGGCAATAAGGGTTTCTTACACAAACTGTATGAAGAATTACAAAAGATGACCAAAAAAATCCAAAATGAATTAAATTAATGAATCAATAGACAAAACATTTTTTGGGAGTCTCTATAAGTAATTTGAAACCCCCAATCAGAAATGTCACTTCAGAGTGGCTCAAGTTGGAAATCTTACTTTTTACTATCTTACTGAAAAATTTTGCCCACAGACCTCAACCAGCCTCAAAGACAAAAACTAGAAGATTTAAAGAAAACAGTTAAAAATTATCAAAAACCATTGGATACTATTATACAAATGTCAGAAATAATAAAGAATATTACAAATCTTAAATGAAAGAAAGCAAAAGGACAAGACAACATTAGCACTAAATGCTTATACTCAGCAGCCCCAGCATAATCAAAGCTTTAGTCAAAATATTCAATCTGGTTATGGGCTGGTATCTTCCCTGAGATCTGGTCTGAAGGACTGATCACTCCTATATTTAAAAAAGGAGATACATTTGACCCCAATAATTACTGTGGCATTTGCGTGGGCAGTACACCAGGAAAGCTGTACTGCAGTATAATAAATAACTGCACAGTCACATTCATTTCAAAACACAACATCCTAAATAAATCACAAATTGTCTTTTTTCCAAAATAGCACACATCCGACCACATCTATACTCTTCATACTTTTAACAATTAACACAAACCTCAATGATGAACAAAGAAACATATTTGCATGTTTTATAGATTTAAAAAAAGTATTCAACTCAGTTTGGCACAATGATTTATTTTACAAACTAATCAAACAATCAAATCGGCATTGGCAGAAAAACATTTGATATTATACAATCCCTGAATGCAAACAGTAAATGTGCCATCAAAATGAGAAATCACAGAACAGTATTCTTCCAGCAGGGATGTGGAGTGAGACAGGGATGCAGTCTGAGTCCAACCCTATTTAACATATAAATTATTTTGCAGCAGCTCTGGAGCAGTCCAGTATCCCTGGCCTCGCTCTACATGACACTGTTCAAATGTCTGCTGTATACAGATGATTTAGTCCTGCTGTCTCCCACAGCAGAATGTCTTCAGCAGAGCTTGTCCCTGCTGAAAGAGTACTCTCTGGAGTGGGCCCTTACAGTCAACCTGGATATAACCAGAGTCATGGTGTTCCAGAAGAAGGCCAGATTTCAGGGAAACAAATACCATTTCACCTACAGTGGAGAGGTCCTACAGCTCAGCACCAGCTACAGTATCTACAATTAAGATTGGTGCATCTGGGGGTTTTGGTCTAGTTGTAAAAGCATTGAGTGAAAAGGCTCAGATGGCATTTTAAGCAATTAAATCACAAACATTGTGACAAACAAACATTGATTCAATTGTACAACTTAATCATAAAAGCAATTATATGATATGGATGTGGAATTTGGGGACCAGTCTCAAAATTGGGATACAACTGCAGTAGAAAAAATCCAGTTGGAATTTCCAAAGAATGTTTTGGGGGTACATAGAGGCACTTCCAATACCGGCTGCAGGACTGAATTAGGCTTATATCACCTACACATTGAAATACAGAGGACATCTGTTAAATTCTGGTATAACCTCCATCAGTCTGAACCCAGTCTATAAAAAATAAAGCCCTCCTCGCAAATGAGTTCCCACCAGTGTCTCATCTTCTAAATAAACATTGCTCTTAAACATGTTAATGAAACTCAACCCGTGATTGACTCCAGGTGCAACCCTAAAATCATAATAATAGACATTGAGAAAAGTCTAAAAGATGCTCATGGTAAAACATTAAAAACTCAATTTGACCTCCAAAAGTCATATGTTTTTAGGCCCAAAATAGAACTACACAATTGGCAAACTTATCAATTAAACAATTTAAAGAGAGAAAAATCCTCTCAGAATACCTATTAAGTGATCATTATCTGGAAATAGAGAGGATGAAGACACAAGAAAGCCTGGACACAGAGAGAGCAGAGAATATGCAGACACTGTGACCTACAGCAAATAGAGGATGAGAAACACTTTCTTCTCATCTGTCCCAAATACCACACTGAAATTTGAAACACTAAATCCATCATTCCTTATACTCAGTGATACAGAGAAAATCCCCTATGCTTTTGTTTAGCCATTTAGTTGCAAGTACATTAGATATCCATGAGCAGAACTGCATATTTGGCTGTTTTATGCACTACCAGATGTTGGCTAGAATTAAGTGCAGTGTGGATCAGAACTTAAACCATTCACAACAAATCACAAGCAGAGATGTAACCAAATGTTCAAGATTGGGGGTGACCAAAGACATATTTTCAGAATAAGTCACTGAAATCCCCAAACTGACTGATGGCTAATTAGAATATCCGTGGTAGTCCTTGGATGTATATGTTTTATTAGCTGTACAAGCATATGAAATGTTAAGGCATCCAAAAGTATTAAAAAATAATAAAAATAATAGAGAAAAGTGTGAGATGGAGTATAGCAAAGTGTATATCAGTCCCTGTGTCTCATTGTCATGCAGAATCATGACCCTGTCTGCAGGGACTGACGGAGTCGTTGCTCTTCGGAGTGCAGCAGAAGAGCAATCAAGGAGATGAACGAGTGTGCAGATGCATGGATTAGAAAATGCATTATAGATCACAAAGTTATTTGTTGTTGTGAGCAGCAGCTGCTGTGTCTAACTGATCGATGGAGATCTCGTAGTACACATCCTCTTCTTAGCTCTTTGCTGTGTGGAGGCTTGACAGTTGAGCTTTACTCTATCGCCCCCATGTGAAAGCATCATGAACTGCATGGTTGACAGATTGGAGCCAGATAAAGTTAGAAAGAACATGATGAGTAAAATGTAGATGTGTGAGAGACTGACCGTCCTTTGGGGAAACTAAGTGTGTGATTTGGGACTCAGCAGCCTGTCAGACAATAAATTAAACAACTACACTCAGTGGTCTTCTAAGAAAAGGATTTGTATAGATTGTGCACCTACAGATAGTGGCCTTCTCCTTACTTTCTTTTCTTTTTAATGGTAAGCAGAGTTTTTATTTATTTCCTTAAAACATTACTTGCAGCAGCAGACCAGAGGATTAAACTTTTAGGGTTAAATTTTCAATTTGTAAAGTAATATGTACCCTGATAGCACAAGTACATCACCCAAATGTATATTTCATGTGTGTGTGTTTAGATTTGTAAGATTTGTTTTAGGTTGTCTGCTCATCTACAATACGTCTAAGACATTTAGTCTCAGGTGCCAATAAAACATTCAGCAGGTGTCTTTGAGACATTTATGATTTAGAATGTTTGTAAATCTTAAGATGTTTAGCAAATGTTAATTATAATGTGATGCTTTCCAGATGAAAATATCTAAAATAGACATCTTAAAGATGTACAGTGTGCAACCTGGTATAAGTTTTACAGGAGATTTAGTAATTTGTCATGTTCTTTTCTGAAAGTCAATCACATCTCAAATTGTGTACTGTTTTATGGATAAAATGACAGACTTCTCCGTCTTGCTAATGCACATTTAATATTTTATGTATTCTAAATACACACAAGTAAATAATATGTTCATACTTTTTGCATAATTTGGCAATTTGGAATTCAAACATCAGTTGTTCCATATTTCATCTCAAGCATGATCTTCACTGATACTTTTTTTGTCTTTGGTAAAAATTACACTAACTTTTGAAAAAGAAAAATATTTACGGAAAAATAATTTGTAAATGGCAAGACCCGGTAAAAACCTCCAAGTAAGATTTAATGTGACCTTCTTATAACAAAAAGAAAAAGTTTAAATCTGTTTGATTTAAAAAATCAACCGCTGAGACAGTAAAATCTGAAAGCCAAAGAAACAGCTATATAGTGTTTGTGTGTGTGTGTGTGTGGCTATCCTTATGAGGATTTTTATACTGTACGAACTATAGATTCTATCCCATAAACCTACCCCTAAATCTAACCCTAACAAAAAACTTTCTGCATTTTTACATTTAAAAAAAAATTATAATAATTTAGTATAATTTTTAAAGGTGCAATATCTAAAAGTTTTCATGTAATATTCACCATTTTTTTTTTTTTTTTTTTTTTTGCCAATGTGTGAACGGCTTGTAACTCAACTTAAAAAATGAGCCCTTCGTCGAATTCCTAGGTTGCCTATTAAAGCCTGTAGACTGATTTTCATGCGAAGGGAGAGGGTCGCTTTTGCAGGGAAAATCCAAAGGATGTGACATTTATGCGTGCTGCAGCGAGCCTTACCTCATTAATAGCTTCTTTTCCGTGTCAACAGACAGTCTGCAACACTAAGTAACGTTATCTTAGAGATGGCATCCAGCAAACATCAACACCGACTCCTACGCAAACTCTGAGTAATCCACAAAAAATATATAAAAATGATCTATTGAATGCAGTCTGGCTAAGCGGGAACGTGATCGTGTTCAAGCGAAAACTAGAGTGAACATTGGCAGAGCATTTGATTCCTGGAGGGACCTTCATTCGGTTTTGGGGATCAAAACCGACCCTGAATTGGCATTCTTCTTATTGGACAGGTACGCTTGCATAACTGCAAAACATTTGACATATAGTACCATAAGGATTGATCTGTGTAATTTGAGCTAACTTGATCTTGCCTCCTAACGCTGACGAATTGCAAGATACTTTGCTTTGTAACTTTCAAATAATTTCAACAATCTTCTCTTTATACTATATATAAGTCAGGTATACAGGATAAATATAAACAAATACACTGGTTTCTTGATCGGAGTACAACATATGACATACAAAATATACAATAGTGCAACATAACAGTGCAGTGCAACAGTAAACTGTCTAGTAAAGGTCAGTAGTATGTAGCTGTATGTGTGTATCAGTATGCTATTTTAGCTGATAAGTATTTTTAGTTTAGTCTCAAAGTTTGTAGTAAAACTGTATTAATTGTCATTTGAATTATTCTACCTCATCTGTCAGCATGATGCTAATGAATCACGTTCAGTCTCTTTGTACGTTACGTCATTGTTTTGAATGGTCGATCACTTGCGTCCCTATAGAATGTGTGCACAGGTGTCATTAATAAAAGGGTTTTTTGAATCCTACATACTGCACCTTTAATGTCCTCATAAACCACATTTATAGCATAATACCCTTGTAATTACCAGTTTCTAACCTACAAAATGTCCTCTTTAACCACCCAACCCCACCAACACACACACACACACACACACACACACACACACACAAGTAATTTTGGTTCCCTGATGGTGCAAACACACATAATTACAATGAAACTTGATATAATTGTGTGGGTGAAGCAACATTTTCTTCCACAGCCATCTCTCTCTCTAACTCTCCCTTCTTTCCTACCCTTTCCCATCTTTCCTGGGAGGGCTCTATGTGCATTTTGGAGTATTAACAAAGTAATACAATCATCTTAGTGGAATGGATCAATCATTCTGCCCCTTGATGCCTTGCTCAATTGCTATAAATGTCTCCCACTCTGGCATGCAGAACACACAAACAACACTCTATGTGTTGGATTTAGCATTTCTGCTGTTGTTTCATTGACTGGTCTCTTTGTATAAAAGAGCAGAGTCTGTGGGGTGAGACCTGTCCATTGATGAAAACCCCAACAGTAGGGGTCTTCAAACATTTTTCAGGCCGAGATGGAGCATGGACCTCCTGTTTCAAATTGTATAAAATTGAGTGTACTCCATTTTAAGACTGGTCTATAACACTATGTGTATACTACCATATTAAAGGGATATTTCACCCAAAAAATGTAAATGTTGTTATTTACTCACCCTCAAGTTGTTCCAAACACATATGACTTTCTTTGTACTATGAAACACAAAAGGAGATGTTAAATGGATTGATGCATATACTGTGTATATGTTGTAATCACTGACCTGAGAATCTCTGGAACCATTTGGGTTTTTTGTTGAAGTGGATGAATATGAAGTATGCAGGGATGCCTGGTATTTAGGGGATCCGAATAAAGAGAGAGGAAGACCGTGAAGAAAGAAGTTAAGGAGAAAACAACAGGGATGAAAATAGGGACCTGAGAATGTAAAATATATCATGATAAAAGAGGGGCTTTATTGGGTGAGTGATGAGGAAGGTTGACGAAAACATAATTTTTGTGATGCTAAAGGTGCTAAAATCACACACTTAACTAATTACAATATATGAGAGTTTTTGCCAGCACACCACAGTGGGTCACCTTAAAAGGTCTCTGCATATCAGCATAAAAAATGCATGCAATCTGCAGATATGCATAACATAATTAGCAAAAATTGTTCAGTGAAATTATCCTGGATATTCAAAGGTATGAAAGAGGAAATGCAGGCTTGCCTACAACTGTCTTTATGGGATTAATAAATGTATTCTATACAACAAGCTCACATAGGCATACCTGTTTTTTTTTATTTTTATTTTTTTTTATGGTATTTCTGCTTGTGCAGAGACACAACAGCAATATCAGGACAGCAATACTGCCATATTTTTCTGATTACTTAAGAATATTGACCTTTTAAATAATCGGTTATATTAAAAATAATTTTTGAATGTTTAGTATGTGTGAATTCATAAAGGTGTTTTTTAATTTTATATTTTGTTTTGGTATAAAAAATAATTGGATTTATTTAGGACACTGTGGCAGGACGGAGGGCGGAGCCAGGTGGTGATTCTACACACCCTTATCAGGCTAATCAAGCTATCCTTCAGGGAAACAAAAGATACAAAAACACACGATGGAGATGCCCGTAAATGATCTTTCTCTTCCGCACCATCTTCTGCAGTCGGCCTTTATCCCTCTCGGAGGCTTGATTAGCCTGAGAAGGGACCGGGTGTGTAGAATCACCACCCGGCCCCGCCCTCCGCCCTGCCACAGACACGTTTACCCATAGGATAATATTATGATGGTCAATTCCATATGTAAAACATATTATGTACATGACAGTTAATTTTTGAATACTGATTACTCTTGATCATGAGATCATGTTTATTAATAATCTTCAAAATTGATATATACAGTAGTTCTTTTTAATTTTGAAAAAAGGAGAGTAAAACATTTACTCTGCAAGTAAAAGGCTTTACATGTTGAGTTCTAATGAAATCCCACATGCGTAGACTGCCATTTCACGCACATACACATTTCTGAAAAGAAACTATCAGATCAGGTGACCATTAAGTGGGACACTTGTGCTTTCATGACTCACCAGGACAATCACAGCAGGTAATGGTGTCTGTCGGTAGATGTGAATCATGGAGAAAACTTCAGGAAGCTGACCTTTTCTCGAAGCCACATAAAACATTCTGTACATCTACTCAGTCAATGCAGAAATACAAACCAAGGCCTTCAAAACTTAGTTCTGTACAACCTCATTTGTTGTCCTAAAGCATTTGAAACATAAATGTAATGAAGGTGTGTGACCAACAATTAATCTACAATAATTTCATAATTAGAATAACAGTATCATCCAATAACTAAGGACTTATATTATATATAGTCCTTGTAAATACGGTATAGTGAACAAGTCATATAGACCACTTTTATGGTGCTTATTTGTGTATCTTTTTTTAAGCTTGAAATCTCCAGTACCCATTAATTTTAACTGCATGGGAAAGAATAAGCAGATCACACTTCAGAATATCTTTGAAATTTCTCTTCAAGGATGCCATAGGTTTTGGAACAACATAAATTTGTAATTTCTGGGGGAATAATTCATTTATTTATTCATTATTGATGAATGTGATTTTACTCTAAAATGTCCAAAACTATCAAAAAGGTTCTTGGTTTATCTTAGGGGTTGAACAGTTGTACTCTTTTCACCCTTTGTTTTTGACAAGTAACAGCAGGTAATCTGGAGCAGTATGCCTCTGAATTCTCAATTTACTCACCTTGAGATAGCAAATAGTCTTCCGTTCATGGAACCAAAGCAAGACAGAGCCACAAAAATGGGAACTGCAAACAAGAAGTTTCCCATCAACTTCTCTGCAAAAGTCTGTGGAGGAAAAGAGAGAGACAGAAGGAAAAGAGTGGGGGTGGATGAGAGGTAGAAAGAAGAAGAGAGAGAAGAAGTTAAACTAATTTTATGAAACAAATAGGTAAACAACATTGATCTTCTATTTTGAGGCTTGTTGGTGTTTATGAATAATCAGTACAGTAAAAAGGCTTTATATTTTCCAGAAGAGTGAGCTTGCAGAGGGACATGCAAAGTGAAACAGGCAATAAATGAATGCATTATGGATGTCTAACAAGATGAGAAAGCTTTTAGCCTACTTTGGAGCCTAACAGGAGATCCCTGTACACAAACTATGGTGCTATCAGTTAGTCATGAGAAGAGAAACAGATAGACATTTAGAGCCAGTGGCTTTCTGTAATCACATTTACTTTACTGAGGAGGAAGGTGTTGACTATTAAAGTCAATACCGTCAATTGCTAGAACTCGTTTATAAAGCTGGTATCCCTTTCTTTTGTCTCTTGTGTCTCGCTCTTTCTTTTTCTGTCTTGGTTTCTTACATGATCCAATTACTGCTGCTACATGGAAAACCATTAGTAAGTGTGAGAAGGTGATCTCTTAATTTGTCCTCAAGATAAATGATTCTCGACTGGTTCTGCTCCAGGACCCTGATGTAACATTAAACATCAAGCGCAAGCAGTGACCCAAATATTTTGGTTCCAATCATGCAGATACATCCATCATACAAACTGGAAACATAAACAAAAATCTCCTTAAAATCAACATTAAAATGCACAGTATATTAACATGAATAATATGCTGAATGAATAACTTGACATATCTCTTGAATTTGTATGTTTTCATGCTCTTGGCAGCCAGTAATTCACTGTGGTTATTCACTGTGATTGGCACAAACCATGTTTAACAATGTTGCTCTTGCATTTTGGGTCTTATTTTATTTTATGCTGTTTTGTTCATGATTTTCGAGATTGAGGGCATGGTGTACAACCTGTCTATTACAAGTGACAAATAAATTTGGGGTTTGATTGGGCGCACTAGCCTTTGATGTCAACAACGAGATATGGGAATTTTCAACTTGAACGTAAAAATCCTGTTTATTTTGTTATTCTAACTTTGAACAGTTATACAGTATAGTTAGTTGCTATACTGGTACGTGGTGGTGGCGTAGTGGGCTAAAGCACATAACTGGTAATCAGAAGGTCGCTGGTTTGATCCCCAATGCCCCCACCATTGTTTCCTTGAGCAAGGTACTTAACTCCAGATTGCTCCGGGGGGATTGTCCCTGTAATAATTGCACTGTAAATCGCTTTGGATAAAAGCATCTGCCAAAATACATAAATGTAAATGTAGTTGCATTTTACTATTAATCTCATGCGACCCCCATGTCCACATGTGTGGACATTGTATTTTGGCTTTGCTATATTCAACCTATAATTTAAATTAATTTAAAAAGATTGAATACTGTTCACAAGATTCTACACTGTCATTTAAGGGTTACATTTCTGGCGCACTGCATCACGTGACATAACAGTATGACGTTGATTTCCAGGAAGTGCTGCTACTGGCACAGCACAAATGAAACTGCCAATGGTAAGAAACCTCTTTACAGTTGAAAACTGTTTAGTTGTAAAGAGTAGCATCTCTAGTTTCACTTGATATGTGGCTTTAAAAAATCCATTAATATTCGCGCTGATAAAGATGAATTCCACATATGTGGAAATTGGACCACGTTCCCTCAAAAGATGAAAAAAACATGTTAGTTATTTTGAATATTTGTTTTTACATTAACACATCTGTGGGTCAATTCACTTCATTTTAATATACATTTTGTTATTGTTTTATTTTGTTATCACCGTAGAATACGGTTCTGTCCATTAACATTAGAAAATGCATTTCTATATATTTAATATGCATTTTCACATTGAGAATAAATGTATTCATCCAAAAGCTGAAAAATATTGCTTTCAGAAGATTTTTATATGGAGTTATAATGAAAATAAGATGCATTTCTAATGGTTCTGAGACCAGTGCAGACATACAGCACAATGGAAGTTAATTCATTCTCTAAATAGGGAGCAAGGTTGCATCCTATAGCTTTCTATGCAACTAAGTGCATTCATGACCAAAAGTTCAGTTTCAGGCTGCAGATGATGTTTCGATCACTCAAAATTATTGGCAGATTTGGGACAATAATAATCTGTACATTGATTAAAGATTTTATTTTAACATGTTTGGCAGTGATGTGATGATGATGGCCATTACTTTTAATAAGAATTATTAATTTAGCTTTATATAAAATCATCTGTTATGTCTATAATGTCTCAAAAACATGAAAGACTAACACTCCTGGACACATAATAAACAATTTTATGAAAAATATCTGACTTTCTATGGCTTGGTATTACTTAAAATGTAACAATTTAGCAAATATTTTTAGGAAGCAATTTGCTCAATAATTTCTTTTGTGTGTGTGTGTGTGTGTGTGTGTGTGTGTGTGTGTATTAGGTGCTACTAGTTACAAATAAAAAAGGAAATGGAAAATGCACACAGCTGTCACTCGGGGGGTCTCAGGAGGTTAAGATTTTCACTGCTGTCCACAACCCTATTAAGACCCCAGACCCATTTTTGGTTGCGAGTTGCGAACCACCACTGGTCTAAATTATGCAAGATTTATCATGTCATATATACGAAAACACTGTAAAATGTTTAATGTATGGAACATCCTAATGATTTTGCCACTACTGTTGCTAATAAAAAAATGTGATAGATAGAAACACAAGTAGTGACTCACCACTGCTACTGCACTTGAGGCAAGCAGCTCCTCTGCTGACATCACAGTGAAATATGCTACATTGTCATTGTGTAACAGACCGTCACTATCGCCATGGAGATGCAGATGGCAAGGGGCACTGTCCTGGGGAATAAAAATAAATACCTAAGTCATAACTGCAGCTTCACCATGCTGAAAAATGCACAAAAATAAACCATCAAGCATCTGTGCAAATCAAATTTGTTGAGCTTTAATATTCTATCCAATCACTAACCTCTCGGGATTCTCTGCATCCTCTGTCACGAAATTCAAGTAAAACCTGTACAGGCAACAGTGTTTCCAGACAAGTCGTTATGCAAATTATTTGTTTGAAATCAGAAGATGGGCTCACCAGCCAGCATATGCACACATCCCTGACTAGAAGGCTTTCAGATGAATAGTCTTGACCTCAAAAGCATTCTCAAAGATTTTGGTCTCTACTGCAGAAGCAACCAAAGGCAAATTAATAGTATTAGTATAAGACAGACTAATGACAATGAATAGTTTCATGTCATAACTTTTAAATTAACTGGTTTTATTCAAGTCAAAAAATTTTATTTTAACATGAATTAATCAATCTGAATTTATTAGGTTACACCAGCACAACTGGTTTTTAAGGTTAGAGCAAGTAGAAATACCTTTTTGAGGTAACGATTATAGGTTACTACTTTTTGCAGTATAAGCATCATGCAAACTACAGTAATACCTTTAAAGGGAAGGTATATCCCAGGAACAATAATAATGGCAATGCACCTTGTTGAATGTGAGGAAGATCTGGAATCTGGCAGTCCAGCTTACACTCATGCTGTTTATATAATTACCATAGCTGCAATTGATAGAAATAATGTATAGAACAACTCGTAATTAATTTTACACAGAGAGACCAGGCTGTATAAAAAGAGGAATATACACAATTTAATCAAGAAGAGGCATTACTTTCAAGACATGAATTACAAATCTAGTTAAATAATGATCCCGACTGCTGTAGCCAATTTTATGGAAATTTCAGGGACTCCACATGGCCTGAAGATGGGCTCTAAAATATAGCGGCCAATGGCCAGAGCAATCACAGCCAAACCTGTAGGTATTTGAGACAAAAGAAAATTTTTTGATGAGCTCACAATCACCAAGCAATGTACCTGGACAACAAAAAAGAGCAATCAACACCTGGTAATAACTCAAAAGAGACAAAGGGATAAAGGGATGGCTAAAAAAAATCTCTCATTATTTTCTCACCCTCATGCCATCCCAGATGTGTATGGCTTTCTTTCTTTAGCAGATCACAAATGAAGATTTAGAACAATATTTCCACTCTGTAAGTCCATACAGTGCAAGTGACTAGTGACCAGGCCTTTGAAGGCCAAATAAAGGAAGCATAAAAGTAATCCATATGACTCCAGAGGTCAAATCCTATCTTCAGAAGCAATATGTTAAGTGTGGGTAAGAAACAGATCAATATTTAAGTCCTATTTTTACTGTAAATTTACAATTTCACTTTCACATCCTAGTGGGAACTTATTCACTGGGGCAGGTCATAGGTGGAGAGTAATAGTAAAAAAGGACTTAAATATTGATCTGTTTCTGGTTCTGTTTCTGTTTCATATTGCTTCAGAAGATATAGATGTAAAATCTGTAGTCATATAGTCATATGTACTTTTATGCTCCCATAATATCCTTTTTGGTCCTTCTGAGTTCTGGCCACTATTCACTTGCATTGTATGGACTTACAGAGCAGAGATATTCTTATAACAATATGTGTTTGTGTTCTACAGAAGAAAGAAAGTCATACACATCTGGAATAACATAAGGGTGATTAAATGATGAGAGAATTTTCATTTTAGGTGAACTATCCCTTAAAATCCCACATATATCAACATTATCGTATATAAGCAAAACTCAACATGTTGCTGAAAATGTTCCAGTATGGTCACCTTGAAGGCTTTCAATGTTCAGGTGTCTCCTATCTCGACAGTACCTAAAAGTACCCAGCCCATCTGACATCTTTGCATCAATTTATATTTGTTTATCTATTCCTTTGGTGTATCTTTCAGTAGATAGCATGTAGCAGCCTCCAAGTCTGCTACCTGCTAAAGGTTCTGGTCCCATTGACACCAGGAAATACAGTAATTGCATGTTCATAATCAAATCAAATCAAATCAAATCACTTTATTGTCACACTACTGTGTACACGAGTGCAACAGCAGGTGAAAGTCTTGTGTGCAGTTCCGAGCAACATTGCAGTAATGACAGTGACAAGACATAAACCACTTTAAAATAAACAACATATTTACACAACACAATTTACATAACAAATGTACACATAATTACACAACAATTTACAAATCAAATGTACACAATACACACAATATAGAATACACATACACTAGATAAGGGTATATAATAATATATATACACTAATTGAATTGGGGAGAATATATTTGACAGAATGAAGATTAATAAAGTGCTGTGCTGATTGTTGATCGTGAGAGATCATGTGTTCAAAAGTCTTATTGCTTGGGGGAAGAAGCTGTCATGTAGTCGGCTGGTGCGGGTCCTGATACTGCGATACCGCCTGCCTGATGGAAGCAGTGAGAGCAGCCCATGACTTGGCTGGCTGGAGTCTCTGATAATCCTCCGAGCTTTTTTCACACACCGTCTGTTATATATATCCTGGAGGGAGGGAAGCTCACCTCCGATGATGTTTCTGGCCGTTCGCACCACCCTTTGCAGGTCTTTGCAGTTGTGGGCTGTGCTATTGCCGTACCAGGCGGTGATGCAGCCAGTCAGGATGCTCTCTACAGTGCTGGTGTAGAACCGTGTGAGGATGTGGAGGTTCATTCCAAACTTACTCAGCTGTCTCAGGAAGAAGAGGCGCTGGTGAGCCTTCTTCACAACGGCCTCAGTGTGGACGGACCATGTGATTTCCTCAGTGATGTGGACACCGAGGAATTTGAAGCTGTTGACTCTCTCCACCAGTGCTCCATTAATGGTGATGGGGCTGTGTTCTCTGTCTTTCTTCCTGAAGTCCACCACAAGCTCCTTGGTTTTACTGACACTGAGGGAGAGGTTGTGCTCCTGACACCAGCGCGTCAGAGTGTGCACCTCCTCTCTGTAGGCTGTTTCATCATTGTCAGTGATCAGACCTACCACCGTTGTATCGTCAGCAAACTTAATGATGGCATTGGAGCTATGTGTCACCACACAGTGTGTAAAGGGAATACAAGAGTGGGCTGAGAACACAGCCCTGCGGGGCTCCAGTGTAGAGGGTCAGTGATGAGGAGATGTTGCTGCCCATTCTAACCACCTGACGTCTGCCTGACAGGAAATCCAGGATCCAGCTGCACAGCGAGCTATTTAAGCCCAGAGCCCAGAGTTTCTCATCAAGCTTGGAGGGCACTATGGTGTTGAATGCTGAGCTGTAGTCTACAAACAGCATTCTCATATATGTGTTCCTTTTTTCCAGATGGGAGAGAGCAGTGTGTATTGTAGATGCAATGGCATCATCAGTGGAGCGGTTGTTGCGGTAGGCAAACTGTAATGGGTCCAAAGAGGTGGGCAGAACAGAGCAGATGTAATCTCTGATCAACCTCTCAAAGCATTTGCGCTTGATGATGGTGGTCAGAGCAACAGGATGCCAGTCATTTAAGCAAGTGATTTTTGATTGCTTCGGTACAGGCACAATGGTTGATGTTTTGAAAATAAAAACACCAGCCAGTTGGTTCGCGCACGCTCTGATGACGCGGCCCGGAATGCCGTCTGGACCCGCGGCTTTACGTGTGCATTATGTGTGTGATTTAGAAGTTACTTGTTTGCTCTATTTTAACTCAACTGACGGGAAGGTTTAGGGGTACTGATTGTTTTAGGGTGTAAGGTGAATAAAATATGACTTCCTGTTGACTATATTATATTATTTACAACAAAAAATTCAACTCACTATTAGCACACTGTGGACATTTTGTCCTGAAACTGGAGCTCACTCGTGCCCATAAATTCAACAACACATCCAACTTGGGACACTGGGGGGCAGTAGTTAAAATTTCAGGCCGATTTCAGCTGAAGAACTTTTGACCTACTGTTGACAAATGGGCTTAATGCCGTGCACTTCCGTTCTATTGCTTCCGGATTCTTCAGCCAGCTTCACTACTTCCGGTCCACGGTAATGTAAGCTGTAGCTATGTCGTTTTTTATGCGATCGCTGCAGGACCTGCCGAGTATAACGGCAAACGATGTACATCGGATCATCCAGGCCACATCGAAGACACCAACATCAAAAAAGGACAAAGGTTTTAAATTGTATGTGTCCAGCTACATAAACAACTACGAAGGTAAGTTAACAAGCCTCTGTTTTGAGTTTACCAAAAACGATACATGCTAACGTTAGCTCATTGGCTCTTTACCAGCCAAAGTTAGCACAGTGAGGAAGCAACGTTAACAAAGTTAGCAGAGTGATAGGTTAACATCATGAATATTTTGTGTTTCTGAAATGCAATACCCTAACCTCTATGTTAATCACAGTTTCAAACAAGGAGTCAGGAGAGGTCATGGTTAGGTCTGAGTGCTTCAGATCTATGAGGAAAAGCCAGAAGCCTCACTGTCTGAGTGTAAGGGAAAGTCATCCTGCAGGTTCAGTGCAGGTTCAGTTCAGGTTCAGAAGAAACAGATTCCTTTTTTCATAGTCATATCATTGCTGTGAATTAGATCCAGATAAACACCATCATTGCACTATATGAATCATATGGTACCTGAGATATCATGTGAAATATGAATACAATTTAATTTTATGTATGGATATCTCTTGAATGTTTCTCAAACATGTTTTTATTTCGTTGCAGGGTATTAAACCTGGTCCAGTTAATGACATGGTCATTATATCAGCCAGACCAAAAGAAAGGAGACTTGCAGAAGGAATCAGGTATGTGTTGTTGTCTATACTAAACACACACAACAAATCCATTTGCACACATACATTTACGCACCCTCAGAAGTACTTATTTGCTCAACCCTTGTGCATCAATTAAAAAAAGTTACACATAGGTCCATGGTGGACAAAAATGTCTGTCAAAAAAATAAAATAAAGCTTGAGACTTAAGTGTGGTCTCATTTAAAATAAAAAAAATAAAAATAAAAAGTGAAACCAAAAAAAAGTTAGAGGTTTAAGTTTAGGAAATTGATTTATGAACATTATTTTATATAAACTATATATTTATACATCGATATTCGATATGCAATACGATAATGCTTAAAGTGTGTAAAATAAACTTAACTTGAAAATATATAAAAAATTATATAACCTACATGTTGCACATTATTTTGTGACAAGAAAACATCCCTACAACTTCTGAAAGTGAACATCAGTGTTTTACAGTAGCATAAGAAGTGTTATTTTAACATCAGTGTAAACCACTGGGTTTAGGTTATCCTACATTAGGTTTATTTAATAACAGAAACTGAATAATCAAATGTAAAAATAAAACACTGCTTAGTTTTCACTGTATGAATTAAATATATACTGATTCTTATTAAAGCTACAAAATTTATTCAGCCAAGAGCAGTGAGTGATTTTCTCTTTGTCTTTTGTTCATGACCGCAGTTATTGCAAGCCGTTGCGATATTCTTATTGCGATATATATATATACATTTGCGATTTGTCACACGCACAAAACTCATTGCCTTTGCACATGTACTTCTTAATTCTAACACATTTGTTTGTCTTTTTTCCACAGAAGCAACTTGTATAAAGGAGTTAGCTGCCCTCTGCCAGACATCTCCACTCTGAAAGTTCAGGAGGCGTACCATGGACTTAGTGCAGACGAAGCTCCCATGATCACAGCGATGGCTATCTCCAGTGATGTACCTCTGATTGAGTCCATGTTCGGTCTGGTGCAGGAGGGAAATGTGCTGTCCTATCTGCTACCAGTAAATGTTTTTGATTGCGATGTAATGTTTTTGATTGTGATGTAATGCTTAGGGTAAGTAATAAATGACTTGATAAATCTAAGCATTTTGGTGTTTTGTACGGCTTAAATTTAGTTTTAAAAGGTAAGAGACAGGAAGTAAAAATTAGAGACCAAACAAAAGCAGATTACTAACAATTATTTTTAATATCACTAAGCTTTCATAAATCTTTCATAAAGGCACTGCATATCAAGCTTTTACTCAGACATCCCTCATCAGTGCACTGCACATATAATACAGTTTTTATGTATGTTATGTGCAATGCCTTGTTGAAGGTCGTCTGGCTGAAAGACTGATATGCAGTGACTTTATGAAAGTGTATAAATATACAGTGTGGTTGCATGTTGGAAATCCTCAGATCTCAGGCTTCTTTGCCCAGGCCTTTAACAGTGGCCCATTTTCATAGTTTGTAAGGAGACAAGCCACCGTGTACAGTTGGTTGATGCTCCCAAAAATCCGTAGGGGAATCACAGAATCGAAAAACTTGTGCTCTTTGACCCGGCGAATGAAGCGCTCCACATGCACCCTTAGACGTGCTATGGCCTGGGTATCCCTAACCTCAGATGCAGACATTTGAGGCCTGCCAGAGAGGAAGGCTGGCCTGTAAACCTTGCAAGGCACGATGTCATTAATGAGGAAACCTCTGTCTACCATGACAGCCATCCCAGGTTTGAGCAGATTGAGGACACCAGATTCACGGGTAATCTGTTTGTCGCTGATAGACCCAGCATACAGCGCAGAGACAAATGTCACTGGCCCATGTGGCGCGATCCCAATGAGCCCCTTCAGAGTGCAGTGGGACTTGTAGGAGGAAAATACCTCACTCTGGAGGAGAGGGGAAGATGGGCATTGACACCTCAGCTCAGTGCAGTCAAGGATGACTGTGGTGTCAGGGTAGTCCTTAAAGTCTGCAGGCAGTTTTCTCTGTATCTCCTCTTGGGGTATCCAGATCCTCACTGAGCCGAGTACTGTGAACAGGAAGTTGCTCCATGTTGTAATGATTCTGCTGACCGTTGACTGATGGATACCATACCGGTCAGCAAGGTCTCGTTGCTTGGACCCGAGGGCAAGGTAATTCAAAAATAGGAAAAACTCGTCAATGGGCTGCAGGGAATGGGTTGTAGCATTTGACTCTGTGAGAGCTCCTCTTTGTGCTTGTCGAACACTGACCATGGATGGTAGTGAGTTCGCAATCAAGCCCCAGAAACGCATCAGTAGATCATATGATGCAAACCTAAAGAAATGGAATACAGATACACTATTAATAACGGTTCATAATTAACTACAAAAAATGTACACACATAACTTTAAATGTATCTGTTCAAAATTGAAAACACTAAGGCACATTGTTTTTCAGGCATTTTGGGAGACAGAACAATGAATAGGGAAATAATTATTTGATATTATTATGAAAATGTTGCCAATCAATACTCCCATTATTACACTTTTTTGGGATGAAAAATGTTGCAATGGAAAATCATATATCAATCAATTCCATTATGTCTTTCATAACATAGTTGAGAATTATTTTTAAACAAAGTTTGGTTAAAAAAAAATCCTGAAACCTAGAAATTGATTGGTGAATAAAAATTAAAAAATTTGTTTTACCTATGCATGTAATTTCATGTCATTAGATTTTTTTTAAACAACCTGGTGTTCTCTACAGAGGACATGGCATAAAATATGAATAAAACATAATTTTTCATTTGTTTTTATGCTCTAAACGGTGTAATGACGTAAAAAAAAATACTAGATAAAAAAAATTTGGGGGGGGGGGATGTGTGCTCCTGACTCAATGCTTAATCTCTCTCTCTCACACACACACACACACACACACACACACACACACGTTATCCTAAGCCTACCTGTCTACACGTACCTTGTAAAGAACCTGATATCCTTGTCCGAGGCAGCAAAACGATGAATGCCGAACCGCTGCCTCAGTGTAAGGCCCTCGATCTGTTGGCGTAACAGGCGATTTTCCTCCCGGAGAGACGCATTTTCCTCCAACACCAAATCAACAACTGCAGCTTCCGGTTTCGACGCGTAGTCGTGTTGCATAGGGACGCCGAATGTTCCGTGGTCCGGTGTATCCTCCCAGTCATCCTCTGGTGGCGGTGGTCTTTCCCTTCTCTCCCAAACCCCCGGTCTTGTAGGTGGAAGGGAGAAGTTGTTCCACTTAAATAAAACCGGAACAACACCCTTTTTTAACAGCCGACGACCTGTTTCTAATGCTGGTTCACGGATGTCTTCCGTTCTGAAGTGCCGGCTACATACCCGGGTGTGAGGCGTCAAGGTGAATTTGTCCCGGCGTATATTGACGATCCACTTACGCCTCAGCTCCTCATCAGCAGGAAAAGTAAAAAAACTAAGTACAGAATTGTACTTTCCGGATGCCTGGCACTGTGGCACACAGCAGTGTTCGGCAGTAGTACCACACACTCTCTGGTATTTAAACTTTGACGATTTCATTTTCAACTAGATGATTTCAACTAGAAGCAGCTACCAAAACAAGTCGACGCTTAGGCTAACCGGAAGTATTCATGGTGGCTGACATTTCAGCGGAAGTACGTCACAACAGCCGTTGGCATTTAGCCCATTCACAGTGAGATCAGTTTTCAAATACAATGAGTTTCGTTCAGAGTTTGGATTGAAGATTTTCTAGTCAACCTTTTTTGGTCTAAAGTTCACTGACATCAGCTTACACCAAAGGACAAATGTTACGCTAGTATTTCTGTAGATAACACACAGTATGTACGTAAGTGGAATCCAGCCCCTGATCCATTGCGTGAGAGCCTCAAACAAATTTGGATGGCTTATTCTTTGTCATAAGGCACTTCATCTATGCTTTTTATTCCCATGAATACCAGAGCCTGGCAGCATTATTGAGAGCAAACTTTCATGAGAGGGGGTTTGCTCTTGTTTATTTGATGTGGTGTAGGGATTGTGTATGTTTATTCTGGATGAGCACCAGAGACCTGACGATGAAGACGGTGGATGAAGGAGGCTTTACTGACCTTATAGCAATCATGTCTACCCACAACCACACAAAAGCCATTTGCAGAACAAACGCCTCCAGAATGTACATGTAATGGCCGCCAGACTTTTTAATGGAGGTACCCAGCTCAGCGTAGGATAGATCACCTGTGAAAGAGGGACATAAATAAGAAGAACTAAAGAATATTAGGGAAATATTAAGGTATAATAGCTTTATGCTTTGGCAGGATTGAGGTGACAAAGGCTGGATTGAGGCTGGACAAAGGTCATCAAGATCAAATCTTGTGGTCACAAGATTTACACAACTCTAAAGGCACATGGTTAAATCAGTTCAATAGACCATCTGTTCACATTCTGAAAGGACAGTTACACAAGCTCTTCAACAGGTCTACATGCTTTAAATACTCTGTTCAAATCCAAAGCCTGTTTCATTCACAGCCCTTGACTTTTGAGCTTAAAAATGTAAATTTAAAGAGTTTTAAAACACAGGCATCTGCACAAGCAGAAGAAGAGGCAAAAGAGTTCAGAATGCAGATATGCGTCCTCTCCAAGATAAATTGTGGATGAATGGGCAAAGTTTTTTTTTTTTAAATGCCGGCTCCATTCTTCCTCAAAGCCTGCAGTCAACGGCACACAACAGAGAGCTGACAAGTGTGAAATGACTCCTGACATACACATGAATACACACACTGTCAAACAATGCTCTTCTTATACACAAAGTAATTCTTCCTTGACACACATGAAGCCATCAACCTTCACATTGTCAGACCATGCTTTCTTCATCAACAATGTACAGCATGAGAAAATATAAGGCTCTATCTTGCACAGACACACATATATGCCCTGGTGCATTAGAGAGGCTCTCCATTCATGTTCTTAGTGCATATCCTGAAATCTATCTTGCTTAGTGACTATCCAATAAAACCTGAACATCTTACAGGTACTAATGAAATGAATTAGGGGAGATTTTCATTAACGTATTATTGACTGTTCCCTCTAAGCTATGCACGTGCGCGACCCTGTAGGCATGCACTTCAGATGTTGCTTCCACGCAGATGACGGACTCAAGTGTGTAGAGAAACCTTGAGATTTTCCTGAATCACAGATAAATGTATTTTCTTTCCAGTATAGAGCTGAAGTTTTGAGTGATATCTTAAACAAGTTGGGAATATTACTCATAAAACAACACATAAAAATACAGCATTTATCGCAGGGCGCAAACGCTATTGGTGAATGCATCAATGTGGCTGTGCACCCGAATAGTTAAATGATGTGCTTCATGGTCAATGCCCATCCTGCGAGTGATTAACATTAGCTGTGTCTCGTTTCGAAGGCATATATAGGACAAAAAATATTTAGTTTTTTTGTTTGAAAATTACTTTTTTTAATTTAATTATTTTTTCCGTTTGGTAATTTATTAAATTTAAAACAGGGAATTTTGCCAGCATTTTTTCAAAAACAAACTAGACAATAATTTAATAGAATTGGGCTATATGTTAGTGTTCCAAAAAAGCACACTGATGATTTTTTTCCTAGTATCGTGTATTTATTTTTAATTTAAAACATCTTTGGGCATAGAAATTGTATGTTATTTTTTTTGTATCGTGGGTTAATTCCATGACAGCCGTCTATTATTTTAAATGGTGTGGAAAAGAAACTTTAATACATAAACGGATGGCTACCGCAATTAAATTAATCACAAACAGTGGCCATTAATTTATTCTCTGTGCACTTGTCTATGTGCATAATGAGATATTTGTGTTGGTACTCCTGGGAATATCAAGTTTGCAGCATCGGATCTATATGCCCTTAAAATCAATCCATAATTACATACAATATATTGGCTTTAAATGATGTATACCTTGTCGTCATGATTAACACAGCTTAATGATTGGGGCAAATTATGTCATGTGACACTGCAATTTTACCATAATGCCAATTTGCTCTACAAAAAGCTTTCAAACAAGTTTTTCGGGACATTTGAAGTATCAACATTTCAATCAAATGTCAAGAATTAGGATTTGCTCAGCGAGAACAAAATTTAGAAGGAACATTTGTATTGTTTGTCCCTAAAGCATAGCTTCAGTGGGTTCACCTTGTCCACCTATGCCCAACTATACAGTCAGACAAGGATTCTATATAGCAATTCTATTTGTAGGCGGAAAACTACATTTAGAGAAATAAAAAATACAGTATGCAAACTAAGCTTATGGAAATTACGTGACTATAGCAACATTTTTGCAATGTGATAAAAGTTTTTCACAAAGTTTTACACATTGTATAGACCTTTTTCACACCCCGGGAATTGAAACGTGGAAGTAAAAGTTTGCAGGGTACATTTCGACAGCGGTGAATGGGAGATCACTGCAAATAGTATTTTAACTTTTTCAACCATTTGCTCCAAGACCAAAATAACAAATTCCACTATTATGTTTGAATGACTTTACAGAAGAGGAAAACAATATAGAGTGTGGATTTAGCAAGTCAGATAGGAGAAGATGCCAAATTTACTGACACTCTTTCAGCAACTGCAATCGAAACCCCTTCTTAGCTGTGGTAATTCCTTTTATAAAACTAATTCCAGGGTAATATAAAAATAACTCTAATTAACTTATACTTATAACTTAAAATTTACACTCAACAATTAAAAAATTAAAACATAAAAAATTGCGAGATTTATCTTTAATCATGGAGTGGAACACCCGGTCGGTTGTGCCGCATTACCGAGTTCTACCGGCTCGGACCTGACAAAACACGGAACAAGACCGACTCAACCCTGAGATTGTTAAATCTGGTGAAGATATTGGATGTTGCCCAGCCCACTGCTCTGCAGATGTCTGCTAAGGAGGTGCCATGGGCCATTAAGAGATCCCAGGAGGGGAATAGGCTAGGCCGGGGAGGATTCAGTCTCCGGGCGCCTTTCAGGAACCCGATAATCAAGTCATCTACTGCATTGTGGTGGGCCCAACCCTGTTGAGAGGCGTCTGTGGTGACCACAACATGTCTGGACACCTGCTGCAAGGGGACTCCTGTCCGCAGGAAGCAGAGGTCTGTCCAAGGGTTTAAAGTTTGATGGCAGGAGGGAGTGATTGTCACACAGTATGTGCCGTGGCGCCATGCCCATCTCAGGACTTGAGACTGTAGTCAGTGCTGAAGCGATCTCATATGCATCAACCCGAGCAGCGCGACACTGGCTGAGGATGCCATATGCCCCAGGAGCCTCTGGAGTTGTTTAGAGGAACTGTTGTGCTGGGCTCGAAGAGAGCAAGACAACTGAGCACTGATTGAGCACGCTCGTTGGTGAGGCGCGCTGTCACTGAGACTGAGTCTAACTCCATGCCAAGAAAAGAGATGCTCTGAACCGAGGCGAGCTTGCTTTTTTCCCAGTTGACCTGAAGCTCTAGACGGCTCAGGTGCCTGAGCACCTAGTCCCTGTGACCGCATAGTAACTCTCGAGAGTGAGCCAGGATGAGCCAGTCATCGAGGTAGTTGAGTATGTGGATTCCCACTTCCCTTAGTGGGGCAAGAGCTGCCTCTGTGACCTTCAAAATCTTGGAAAAGGTGGTTTATTCACAGCTCTATTCTTATCTAACCACCTTCAACATATTTGACAAATTTCAATCAGGCTTTAGGTCACTGCATAGTACTGAGAATGCACTATTAAAGATGACCAATGACATTTTAGTCTCCCTGGATTCTGGCAACGGGGCTATTTTAATCCTTCTAGACCTCAGCGCAGTATTTGACACGATCGATCACTCCATTCTTTTACATCGCCTTGAGAAAGTGGTTGGTATCCAGGGAGTTGCATTAAACTGGTTTTCCTCATATCTTAAGGAAATAACTTTTTCTATCAGTATTGATAATCACTTCTCTTCCCCAACACTGCTCACATGTGGCATTCCATAAGGCTCCATGTTGGGTCCTCTGCTTTTTTCTCTTTATATGCTTCCTTTAGGCTCTATCTTTCAGAAGTACAGTGTAGCCTGTCATTGTTATGCTGATGACACACAATTTTACCTTCCTGTAACGATTGTTGTTCCATCAGTAATCTCATCTCCTGTCTTGAGGAAGTAAAATTATGGATATCTGAAAACTTCCTCATGCTTAATGAGGATAAAACCGAGGTCATTGCTTTTGGCTCTTCGTTACATATCGCTGACTAATTGAAAATCAGTTGGGTACTTTGTCTTTAACCATGCACAGTAGAGTTAAGAACATGGGTGTCATCTTTGATTCTGACTTAATATTTGACAAGCAGATAAATGCTGTTGTTAAAGGAAGCTTTTTCATCTAAGGTCCATTGCTAAATTAAAACAGTTTCTCTCACAGAAGGACTTGGAAATAGTGATTCATGCTCTTATTACATCCCGGCTGGATTACTGCAACGCCTTATATATGGTTCTGTCTCAATCTTCTTTTTCACGTCTGCAAGAAGTCTAAAATGCAGCAGCTTGACTTCTAATGGGTACCAAGAAAAGACCCAGTTCTCGCTTCCCTACATTGGCTTCCAGTTAGCTACAGAGTTAAATTCAAGGTTGTGCTGTATGTTTATAAGGCCTTGCATAGTTTAGCCCCTCAGTACATTGCTGATTTACTTAATCAACATTCTGCATCTTTTGAACATTTTATAAGTTCTATTTAATTCTGTTATTAATGTTTGTAAAAAATTGTACAGCATTTGGTTAAGACATTTGTTGTTTTTAAGTGTGCTTTATAAATAAACTTAAACTTGAACTTCGTGAAGATGCGAGGGGGCAGGGACAGGCCAAAGGGGAGATCCATCAGCAGTGCTTCTTGCCAACAGAGGTGAATGGATCAGTGGTGAACTCAGCTTTGCTGTTGCACAACCGCTTGGCTCTGATGAAAAATTCTAACTGACAATCGCTGCCCGTAAGTCCGGGGCGGGGCATGAAAATTCTGTCTACCAACTTGACATTGGCCTTTTCTCAGGTTCAGAGTTACGTTTGGCTTCCCAGGAAGACCCCTTGTGTCACTTCATTCGACACAACGTCGAGTGAGCGACAGAAGAGGAACATAAATATTTCAGTCCTTTGCACTCTAATTGTTTACTTCTGGTTACCCTGCAATACACATTCATAAGAGGACCAAGTTCATGCAGCCTCTTATACAGAGGTGGAAAGTAATGAATTACAACTACTCTCGTTACAGTATTTGAGTAAAATTTTCAAATGTTTCTAATTTAAGTATAAATAATTAATAGTTCTTGTCCCTGAGCTGATAAAAATGAAGTATTCATCTTTGCTACATTTATTTTACACCACAATTACAAAGTACAAAACATTTATTTATTTTTTTTGGTAAGAAGAGATCGGCTTATCAGTTATAAGCACTAAATCTGTTTATAAATTCAAACGTGCTGTGTGCGGCATGACGGAAGCCCGCCAGCACAGCATCATGAGCACAGCAGCTTGCATAAACTGCTGCCGGTGTCCTCTCTTCTCTAGCTTCTCCGTGACTTTCTGCCCTGTCACTATACAAGAACTATAATACTGTGATTTTCTGCATATTTCATTTTATTCTGGAAAGGAGCCGTTCATTCAGGTACCAGGGTTTTTAAGGTAGGCAATGTTTTAACTGTGTCAAACATTAACACAATGCAGTTTGACTTTTAAATACCTTAGAAAGATACAATAGTGTCGAAAATTAACTGGGACTCAGGGCAGAAATACCTCAGGAATTGACAAAAATATCCCTGAAATTCTAAATATGGGGACAAAAACTGCCCAAGCAATGAGTTCCCGTGTGTGACAGGGAGGAGGGCGGGGCCAGGTTGTGATGCTGCACACCCGGCCCCTAATCAGGCTAATCAAGCCCTCAAGAGGGATAAAGGTGATTGGAGGTGGCAGTTCGAGAGAGAGAGAGGTAAGGGCAGCTGCCCTGCATATGTTTATGTTTGTGTCTTTTTGTTTTATTAAAAATGATATATATTGTCAATCCGGTTCTTGCCTCCTCTTCTCCATTGAACTTTGTTACACTGTGTTTTATTAATAATATCTGATATAGTTACAAATACATTCATTGCGATCTTCTTTTGACTTTTCACTGAATATAATTTTTGTCCCACCATCCGGTTCCTCGCACCATAGGGCGCAGAGACGACGTTTGTCCAAGAATCCTCTTGCAGCAATGCAGGTCTTTGGCATTTAGAAGCTGCTAATTTAGGACATGTGAGGAGTCTGATTCTCAGATTAGAGACTGTGATTTATTTGTCTATTTGTTGTGTATCTGGCCATCCACATCCCTCTCTATCCTGGTTATAGATACTTTTTTCAAAACAGTAATGCATGGAATAGCTCTCTAAAACAATAGACTTTATTCAAAATAGAATTTCAGGAGAAATGTGTTTCTTTTGGCCTTTTTTTAAAAAAAAAACAAAAGTTTACTTGCAAATGTAAAGCAACATGTAAGAACTCAATACCTCAGCAAATAGGGAAACCCCCACTGTGTTGTGATTTCTGCATGGCAGCACAACCATTTTTCTGACATTGTTCTAATAAGAAGAAAATTGTCTTGAGTACCAAATTAGCACCTTAGAATTCTTTTGTGAGGAATAGGTGACACAGTATATTTTTTTCATCACAGGTAAAGAAAAAATTCAATATATGCCACTACAGACAGTTATTTCAAACCATAATAATAATTTGCAATTAATGATTTTGGCAGTATTTTTTATCAATTTAATGCATCCCGGGTGAAAGTAAGCATCATATCTTTCAAGAACAAAAATGTCATTGTGTTCTAAAAATGGAAGTATATATACTATATATATATATATATTATAATTGTCATAAAGTAACGTGTAAAATAATTACTTGAGTAGTTTTTTTGGCAAACAACTTATTTACTTCCAATTCCCAATGCACTCTAAGTCCTCGTGGTGGCATAGTGACTCGCCTCAATCAAGGTGGTGGAGGATGAAACTCAGTTGCCTCTGCTTCTGAGACCGTCAACCCGTGCATCTTATCAAGTGGCTTGTTGAGCAAGTTACCGCGGAGACCAGTGCATTTTAAGTCCAGTCCTTCAGTGCGATTCATACCATTGAGAAAACACAGTTTTACAATGAATAAGACACCGTATAATACATAATGTGGCAGTCAACTAATAATACCACTTCACATTTTAAGAACACGTCCACGCACGAAAGCCAGAACCAAGGTCTAATACCAAGAAAAATCTCTTATATATTTGTGATTTAAATTTTGCTTGCAATAAATTTTGTTTCGTCAGGGTACACAGTTACTTTTCAAAACTTGATCTGACAATGAAAGCTCAAGCAGCATAATTTACACTTAGAAAATTCCTGATATTGCTATAACAATACAAAAAGCACTTACCAATTTGCTTGAAGTAATATCAGTACTCCTTTCCTGCTTAATTAATCAATCGCACAATCACGCAGAACATCTCATTAAATCCATCTCTTTAAAGGATCTCTTTCTCAATGGCAATACAAGCAGTGATGCCAGCAGACTTGTTAGCAAGATCTCGCATTCTTCGCTTTCAAATTACGTTCATCATTTAAAGCGTGATTGCGTCACTCAAGGCCAGCTAGAAGGCCTGTATTTGGGCATATCCTAAAGACCACACCCACCAAGAACAAATAACTCAATCTGTTTGGATGATGAATCTGACAATATGACTTTAGATTCATACTTACTGCAGTGTTGAGGGATTCTGCAGAAATTCTCACGCACTGCTTTGGCTAAGGAACATGTCTTTGGGCATTTGTGAAACAGTTGTCATTCTTTGCTTGTAAGCATCGAGGAATAAAATTTGATTGTATAAACTTTTTGTTTTTTGCTATTGGTTTATAGATGTATAATATTTATTTATTAGGCATGTCAGTACTTCTACTTGTACTCAAGTGAATCATTTCTTGAGCAGCAATACTTTTACTTAAGTAAAAAATCAGTACTCTTTCCACCACTGCTCTTGTGTGATGTAAGTGTGTTGGCATGATCACGCGAAAACTGACACAATACAAAGGGAAGTGAAGCTTGTAAAAAGATTTTCACAAGCTTTATTGGCTTTGCTTTCATTTGAACGATCCCCTATTGAACGTACATTGTAGAGCAATCAGAAGTTAAAAATTATAGTAAAAAAGGAATAAAATATTGATCTCTTTCTCACCCGAAGCAATTGTATTGCTTTAGAAGACATAACTTTAAACTCTGGGGTTGTATGCATTATTTTTGCTATGACTGTCTGTGCTTTTTTTAGCTTTAAAGTGCTGATCACTATTCACCTGCATAGTATACACCTTCAGAGCTGAAATATTTTTCTAAAAAGCTTTGTTTGTGTTTTGCAGAAGATAGAATGTCATACCTATATGGGATGGCCTGAAGATGAGTAAATTATGTGTCACATTCTGTTGACTTTTGTTCTGTGCTTCTATGTTGAAATTCCTGTTAAGTTCCTGTTTGGTTTTTGTAGTCCTTTGTAGTTCTGTTTTTTGATTGGTTTTCCCCTGATTGTCTCCCATGCCCTGATTGTTTCCCCAGGTGTTACTAGTTTTCCTTTGTGTATTTAAGCCATTGTTTCCCTCCTGTCCATTTGTCTGTTATTTCATGTTTAATTTGGTTTGCACTATGTTCCCTGTGGTTTTCCTCCCGAGCCTGGTTTTCCCTGTTTTGCGTTAAATAAAAGCTGCACTTAGATCCTCTCTCGTTGCCTGCCATTACATTATGAGACTATTTCCATTTTTGGATGAATTATACATTTAACCAGCTAACTGCTACAATTTGTAAAATGAGCCACGTAAAATACAGTAACATTGTTCTATGAGACCAAGTTGACAGTATGTAATGGACCATTTTGGGACATTTTTCATCAATTTCCTCAAGCAAGCTTTACACCTTGTTTCAGCCCAAATATTGACAGAACAATTAGAAGCTTCTGAGAAAAAAAAAAACATTCTATGTTGTCATATTTCATTAAAATATCACATAGGCTATAATGACTCACTGAATACTTTTTACTGTGGTCCTACAAATGGCAGTTTAACATAACGGGATCATGAACTAGTGAAATGCACATTTCTTTAAACAGTTTCTTTTTAATTGTATTATTTATTTTTACATTATTTTGTGGAAATGATTACCTTGACTCATAAGAGTTGCCTAACTTGCCTTGATAATTTGGCAATGGCTATTCGAGTGTGCACAAACGAGCAACTTACGCAAGATGGTTATTTCCATCAACTATTTAATCAAGTGATTCAGTGCTAAAAGTTAAAGAAACTCTTATAACTCATCTAAACATAATTACAATCATCCAGATCTCTCTCTCTCTCTCTCTCTCTCTCTCTCTCTCTCTCTCTCTCGACTACTTCACAGAAAGGGGGAGTTATTCAAATAAACATTTATGTAAGTGTCACCGGCCTTATGAATGAATGAACATCAACAGAGATGTGGTTAGATAAGCCATGTGAGTTTCGTCATCTCAAACAAATACTTTAGCATGCTTCTGAACAATTTCTTTTTTCATATTAAAATGCAACTGTAGATTATATCATATACTTGTTGATTGTTTGAAATGAGTGGGTGAAGTATAAGTCAATTTTATGTCTTTGACAGGAAAAGTAAGTGCAGCGTAGTTCTAGCGGGAAGACTCACAGCTGTACATCATCGCACCATTAGCTAGGTAACTCCTAGCCAATCACGCATCAGCCATTGCTTTATAAGTCTGCTTAGAATCTATCACATTTCTGTTTCAGTGTGCCGACACAGCAACCTCAACCACCCCATCGCCACCAGTTGAGTACTGTCCTGCACAGGGTTGCACTGCTCGCCCCTGCCTCCTCTCTCTGGTAGGATCTAACGATTCCAAGTACAACTTCTTCGGACATCCAGACGGGGCTTACGCCAAAGATAGAGATTAAATTCCTGTTTCATATTCATCAAATAAATGTCATCTTAAACTTTAGTCTAGTCTGCAAGTCTCCCTGATAGAACTGAACAATGTGTAGTTATCTTTGCATCAGGAAAAATTAAAAAGCTGGTGTGTGTGTACGAGCACATATTGGAACATTTATGTTTGCATTTGTCCATGTATGTGTTGTGTTTTAATTTCTGTGACACTCACTGAAATGAGAGAGTATCCCGCTGGCAACCCATACTACCAGCGATATTCCCACACTGCCAGAGTTTTGCAGAATACCCTTGGGAGAGATTAATATTCCTGCTCCAATGATCGTCCCAGTGATTATCAAGATTCCTTGGAGCAGGGTTACCTTCTTCCGCAGTTCTGCCTTCTCCTCAGGGGATCCAGCATGGGAGTCTCCATTGGCCAAATGTGTCTTTCTCTCCAAAATTACTTTGATTTGGGTCCCCCTTGGGATGGGAACTGACACAGTCCTTCTGGACATCTTGTTCTCTACCTCTCACACAAACATACAAACTTTAAGACTCATATGGCACACAGGCTGATAGAACTGATTCTCTTCTAACACAATAGTTGCCTCCACTTGCCTGTGGCACATGTGAGGCCTGATCTTGGTATTCTCACAGCATAAATTAAGCAAACTTCTGATATGCTGTGGCAAGTCTAAGCTAATATAATAGTACATAGCCTCTCCCTCCTATCTTTCTCACCATTCCACAGTCCCAAACACTCCCCTTTTCTCTCTTTTACTTTTTGTCTTCCTCTTTATTCCTCTTGTCCTGTAATCACAAATTTATAGCATAATGTGTGAGTAAGGAGGCGTGTCATTTCGTAGTAACAGTATTTGGTGGTGTCAGTGTAGGCCTGAGTCATAATATTTGACAGAAGTCTCTCATTCTCACCTTTCCACATGTGACATAAAAGGCAACCGACACTTCCTTGGTTACCCAAGTTGTTTAGTTCACTTTACACAACTCTGATGCTGTGTTTCCTTCCAACACCCATTTTACTGCACTTTTTAAAGTCATGTTCTGAATATCAAGTCACTTGGCATTAGACTGATGACAAACTCCTGTTTTCCGGTTCATGTACTGAAGTTTGATATTTTTGTAATATACTCTTATGTTGACATTGGGAGTGAAAGTAAATCTAGGTCAAACCACATTTCTGCATATATTTTTTTTTCTTTTCCAAATGCATGCGTGTGAGACAATGTGTGTGAGTTGTGAAATAAGTTACAGTGTTCTGAAAATAAGAATGAATACAGAAGGAGGCTGAGGTAACATTACATCAGATCAGCCCAGACAAACAGCTGACAGTGAATTCAGCATATTCACTCTTGTGGAATCATCTCTTGTAATGATTTGCAAGCTTTTCACTGTCTAGCTGAATGGTAAAGGCAGACATGTCTAACAAATAATACATACAACCAACAAAGTCTCACAAAAAAGTGCATGACTCTGTATTCATTATTTGGATCACTATGACTATGCAAAAATCCCTATTAGTTGAATGTACACTTGTAATTATTGCTCTTTAATCTCACTTCCCTTATGTTCCATGTATGCATCAGTATTAATAATCAAAGGTTTTATTGCTTGATGCAATAGGATAAAATGTATATATATTTTTTTTTACATTCTACAAAGAATATTTTTATTCACAACCACAAAAATAAAAAATAAAACTTTACTGATGGTTTAAAGGAACAGTTCACCCACAAATGAAAATTCTGTCATTATTTACTCACCATCATGTTGTTCCAACCCCATATTACTTTCTTCTGTGGAACACAAGAGTATACATTTTAAATAATGTCACATTCCCTGATTTCCCTACAACAGCAGTTGATAGGTATGACATACATTAACGCAGCTCAATGTGTCATAAAAGTAGTCTATGCAACTTGTGCGTCACATTCCAAGTCTTCTAAATCCATACAATCACTTTATATGTGGTACAGACCAGACTTTAAAGGGATAGTTACTCAACATTCTCTCATCATTTACTCACCCTTATGCCATCCCAGATGTTTATGTCTTTCTTTCATCTGCTGAACTCAAATTAAGCTTTTTAGGAGAATTTCTCAGCTCTTTTGGTCCATAAAATGCAAGTGAATGGGTTTCAAAATGAAGCACCAAAAATAACATAAGTTGGCATAAAAGCAATCCATAAGACTGCAGTGGTTAAATAAATGTCTACAGAAGCGATATGATAGGTGTGGTTGAGAAACAGATCAATATTTAAATATTTTTTTACTATAAATTATCCACCCTAATCAGTCAATCTCCACTTTAACTTTCACATTCTTATTGTGTTTTTGGTGACTCACATTCTTCATGCATATCCCTCCTACTGGGCAGGGAGGAGAATGTCTAGCAAAAAAGAACTTCACGAGATTGTGTGCCCCTATAATCTTTGCGTGAATAGTAAAGACTAGTAAGGATAGAGATAGTAGTCTGGGCCGATGTAAAAGGAGTAGTAGGGGAGGAGGTGGGTTGCTGGGAGAGCTGACGTTATGACAAGGTAAGAGGTCACTTTTATATACTGGTAATTCATTGGAAGATTAGATGGCCATGCTCCTCTCGAACTTGTGTTTATTAACTTAATTTTCTGAGTTTGTGTGCCCCTATAATCTTTGCGTGAATGGTAAAACTGGTTTGGTTTGCTGTCCGCAATGGAGGAGCTCGATGAGGTGACTCAAAACTCGAGCAACTTTATAACCCCCTAATAATATATGCAAGGTTAAGGACAGTAAGGAGGATGATTTAGTTATTATAACAATTTAGTTTTAATTATTGGTTCAGTTTAGTAGTAGAGATCCCTCTACCATAAAGAGAATAGGCTTAGAATTTGAGAGAAATAACTCCAGCAGGGAATAAACAGGGCACTGCAAAACCACTGCATCTATATCGAAAGTTATAGAAGCACAGTCACAGCGGTCTCGAGCATGGGGAATGCATTGCAGTGGCAGTATCAGCTCGAACTGGAGGATTTTAAATTGAAGGTGAATCAACCTTCCCCACGCAACACGACATGAGAGTCCAGGAATTAAGGAATGTGAAGCTCACCAATGTCAGAATGGAGTGAAGGTTTCTAAACACAAAGGAGTGGGCCCAGCGACACCCAGGCAGAATCTCACCCGCTGGTGGGGAGTGCGAACCACGATAGGTGTCACGTAGAGCTTCCAACCCCCCTCAAATCGAGGGACTTCAACGCGGAGGGTGCCTAGGCTACCTTTGGAAAAAAGGTCCTGACCTCCAGTTATGAATGAGAGCTCACACTGCAATCCACACGGGAGATCCCAATAATATAACCACAAAAAGGATCACTCATAATTTCAGAAAGGGAGCGCTCACTCTGCATTCTGAATGGGGGGAATTTCCACTGCAGGGCGAAGTAGGAGGTCAAAGTGAAAACCTCACGGAGGAGCGTAATTAAAGGATTCTTAAAAGGAGGCAAGGGCTAGGTGTAGAGGTTTGAAATTATTGAGAAGTACCATGGCTTACACCAACAACTGTCTAACGTTATTCCTGGTAGTTAGTCACATTCGCAGTGTCCATTGTAAGTTCTGCAACGCAGTTCAATAAATCCACTTCAGAAACGTTGTTGAAATAAAAGTTTAAAATCTCCGGTTTTTATTCCTTGGTTTCCGATTTACAAAAGAAAATGTGAACTGACTAATACACTTATTCTGATTGTTAATGAAATAAAATATTCTTACTGAAAGTAGTTATAAGTCAACAGTTAGCAGTTATCAGGGTAAGAAAACCGTTCGCTTCCACAGCTCTCAATAACTGCGTAATACAGAGAATCAACATAGTGTAGTGGGAGTAAGCCTTTCCTTTAAAGAGGCAGTACACTATTTTTACCAAATTATACAAACACATGAATTCTAGTATGCTTTTAACCTTTCACGTACTATTTAACATTTTTAACCTTTACATGAACTTCTAAATGAAATTATTTACCTGTTTAACATTAATTCTTATTCACATTACTATGAATGGTACTTTGGCCTCTACACTAGGTGTGTTTGCTTGATGTGTGCAAGGTCGGTTCTGATGTATGAATGGAAGCTGTCTGAAGACCATCTCCAAAGCGGTTTAATTTGGGGATTGGGGAAACTTTTCTGTGTGGCTGTGGTTGCAGCTTCTATGCAGAAAGAGTGTGAAGAAAACATATAAGCTGGCAAACCGGAGGAGGTGAGGATGTATATTAGGTTTTTCTGGAACAAGTGCCTAGACACTGCACTTTGATCTATGAAAAGGGGGGCAAGTGGAGAGGAGATTTGTGTGCTTCTAGAAGACAGGAAGATGAATGAGGATTGATATGAATGATTGGGGTTGGCAAGTAGAAAATGTAGATGAAATGGTTGGGTTTTGATTGATCAGTTTTACTATGTTTGATGATGAAGCGGATGGTATCATGGTCTAATATTTGGAGGTCGGAGAAGGTTGGATAGATGGCTGGATCGAATTTGGAATTAGTGGTTAGTTTGGAAATTCTGTGGAAGTCAAAGAACACTAGGATGAACATACTGTCTAAGGTTCTTGCTGTGTCTGGGGGTAATTGTCTAGAAGAAAGGAAAGTCAGGCATTTTGCAAGGATTTTGATTGATATGGGCTGTCTGGAGTAGGGTAAGCTGGGTACGTTTTTTTTTATTCATTTGATTAGGAGGGAGATCTGTGGATTTGCTATAGTGGGGCATTTCTGGACAAAGATCAATTTAAAGAAAAATTGGATGTCGCTATGGTAAACTCTAATGGGACCAGTGTGGATAGATTTTATTTGGCTTATATTTTTTTAATGAATGTTTTTTCTAGAGTAGCAACAGTAATGTTAACAACAGCAAAGTCACTATATAAACTCAATATCACACTAGAAACAAATCTAAAATATCAATTCAATAATTGTATTCAATGGCTATGAAGAAAGGATGGAAAGCAGGGAAGGCTGTCATGAAGGGGCTGTGTTTGATGTCAGTCAAACTGCACACACTTGGGTCAAGTGCAGGTGGACATGACACCGTCTTTGCTGCCTAATAGGGGTGTAACGGTATGATAACGTTACAAAAATTACCACGGTATTACGGTTTCTTGGTATTTAGGTGCATTGATAATATTAAAATCAGTTCAATATTTGGTTATAAAATAGGCTATTTCTGATAAAACACAGATAAATATTTCAGTTATAACCAATTCTTGAACTTTATTTTGGATATCTTCAACTTAAATCCTTTAACTTTTGATCTTGAACACCAGGACACTCTTAATCCAACCAAGGTAAAAAAAAAAAAAAAAGAAAAAGAAACGTACAGTAGTCAGATGATTATAACTAAAATATTTTGTTATTGTTTTATTTTATTATTTATTAAATTGAATTGTAATCATTTGTAATGATTATTGCCCAGGTTAACACTTCAAATATGCATTTTCATGCATTCAGTAATTTGTTGTATTTGTGATTTAGTTAAATTCTACAATACCTACTGAAAATATATTATTCATGCGCAGTTTATTTATTGGCATTTTGTCCAATACTGACAATTTCTGCCACAGTTTCACTGTTAATTTCTTGCATGCATATTTTCAATTTCCTGAACACCAAAAGCCATGCATTTTATAAACCCTATTTAGTACAATGTTTTACAAATAAAACATATTATTAGTATTATTAAACACATTGGCCTGCTGTTGTGCTGCAACTGCAAAAGAACAGTTGGAACATCGTAATGTTGAACGAGGGTTTAAATCCATTTGCTGGATTTGTGAATGTGACAGAAAGCATAACAGCATAACTAGTCATTACAAATCGTGTAAAACTACATTGAATCTTGTGTTTTTATTAAATCTAAAATTTATTATCCTTTCTACTGTATTTCCACATACATTCATCTCCGCAAATTCCATGGGATGGTGCTCACGGAGATAGTGCTTAAGTGTTTACCACATGAGCCGATAGATCATTTTTGCAGCAAACTTTAAAGACTGGGTAGCCATCAACATTGGTGGTGCTAGGTGGGTCTTTTACATAGCCAAGTAGTCCCAGACAGCAGAAATAATGGTTCAGTCTTGCCCGGACATGTCTGAATGATGCGCTCGTGCTGGACTTATGATGTGCTCGTGATGCACAGCACTGTATGTCACCTATAAAACTGAGTGACAGTCTAATGTAACATGATGAAGGTGCAATTTAAAGATTTATTTTATCTAGCCAACTTTATATGATGATGTGTAAATGTCTTAATTAAACTGATTAGGATTTTAGAAAAGTTAGAAAAGACGGTATTGAATGAAGATAAAAGATCTGTATCCAAGGTAAAACCAAGGTATATTGTGAACCTTGAAACAGTTAAATCCCTACTGCCTACATGGCAGGAAAATGGCAATGTTTATTTTTTTAATTAGATAGATTGTGTGGCATTTTGACTCTCTAGTCAGTCCCTGCTTTACATTAGCTGCACAATACACATCGTGTGTTCCACACATCTGATTGTCCAGGTGTTCAACCGCACCATTTACACAATAACAGCGGGGGATGGGAATCAGAATCAGATGACAAGTTGAAATGTGTTTTAATGATAACAATTAATTTATTTATTTTCAGTGATATAAGTCAGTAAGTAAATTGTAGTACTTGATCCCATTAAGGGTCAACCATAGACCTTTGAATGGGCGGCCTTGGGCCCTGGGTCATCTGCACCATTTGACCCCCACCCCCCGAAGGCAGGACTGTATATATATATATATATATATATATATATACACTTATAAACACATACACATACATAGTGCAAATTTAAATACAGATCTGTTATATACAGTGCAAGGAAATGTAATGTCAGAAGAGGTATGAACTGTTCATATGATAGATAGCATGAAGTAAAAACCACTATTCCTGTGCCTGAAGGTTCTGGTGCTCAGTGCTCTGAAGTGTTGGCCAGAAGGCAACAGTTCAAAAAGGTAGTGGGGAGGTTGAGGTCCAGAGTGATTTTTCCAGCCTTTTTCCTCAGTCTGGAAGTGTATAGTTCTTGAAGGGAGGGCAGGGGGCAACCAATAATCCTCTCAGCATTCTGAAATGTCCTTTGTTGTCTTCTGATATCTGATTTCATAGTTGAACCAAACCAGATCGTTATTCAAGTGCAGAGGACAGACTAAATGAATGCTGAGTAAAACTGTATCAGCAGTGCCTGTGGCAGGTTGAACTTCCTCAACTGGCAAAGGAGGTACAACCTCTGCTGGGCCTTTTTTCACAATGGAGTCAATGTGGGTCTCCCACTTCAGGTCCTGTGAAATGTAGTGCCCAGGAACCTGAATGAATACACTGCTGCCACAGTGCTGTTTAGAATGGTGAGGGGGGTCAGTGTTGGGGTGTTCCTCCTAAAGTCCACAATTATCTCCACTGTTTTGAGCATGTTCAGCTCAAGGTTGTTTTGACTGCACCAGACAGCCAGCTATTGGACCTCCCTTCAGGCAGCGACTCATCATCATCTCGGATGAGGCCTGACAGTGGTGTCATCTGCAAACTGCAGAAGCTTGATAGAGGGGTCCTTGGTGATGCAGTCATTGGTGTAGAGGGGGAAGATTAGTGGGGAGAATGCCCATCACTGGGGGGCATGATTGTACAGGTGCTAGAAGTGAATTTCCCCTGTCTCACAAGCTGCTGTCTGTCCTTCAGAAAGCTGGTAATCCACTGAGCGTTAGATGTGGTAACATATAGTTGGTGTAATTTAGTCTGGAGAATAGCTGGGATGATGGTGTTGAAAGCCAAACTGAATTCCACAAAAAGGATCCTTGAATATGTCCCCAGTCTGTCCAGATGTTGCAAGATATGATGCAATCCCATGTTGACTGCATCCTCCACAGACCTGTTTGCTTGATAAGCAAATTGAAGGGGATCTAGAAAGGGTCCAGTGATGTCCTTCAGGTGGGCCAACAGCAGTCTCTCACATGATTTCATGACCACAGATGTCAGGGCGACTGGTCTGTAGACATTAAGTCCTGTGGTTTTTGGCTTCTTTGGGACAGGAATGATGATTGCCCATTTGAAGCAGCATGGGACATCACCCTGCTCCAGTGATCTATTGAAAACCAGTGTGAAGATGGGAGCCAGCTGGTTAGCAAAGGATCTAAAACTTGCGGGTGAAATTACATCTTGTCTTTTGTTTTCGGAAGACACAACACAACTCTTCTTCACAGATCTTAAGTGCATTCAAGTCATCAGCCAGTTCTTGGTTCCCTACAGTGTTAGGGGAAGGTCTCTTGAAGTTGGAAATGTCTTTCAGGCTGATCCACACTGATGCAGGGTCGTTAGCTGAAAACTTGTTTTTCAGCTTCTCAGAATATCTTCTTTTAGCCACTCTGATTTCCTTATTCAGTATGTTCCTGGTCTGATTGTACAAGACTTTATACCCACCTCTGTAAGCATCCTCTTTGGCCTGAAGAAGCTGCCTGAGTTCTGCTGTAAACCATGGTTTGTCATTGTTGAACATTAAATAAGTCCTAGTAGGAATGCATATATCCTCACAGAAACTGATATATGATGTAACAGTATCTGTGAGCTCGTCCAGATTGGTGTCTGCAGCATGAAAAACACTCCAATCAGTGCAGTGAAAGCAGGCTTATAGTTCCAGGTCTGCTTCATTGGTCCAACTCTTTACAGTCTTTACAACAGGCTTAGCAGATTTTAGTTTCTATCTGAAGGTTGGAAGAAGATAAACCAGACAAGGGCAGTTCATGAGTGAGGTTTGCTTTGTTGTTAAAATCCCCAAGAATGATAATAACAGACTCTGGGTATTGTTGTTAGCCAGCTGGGTATACTGTTGCAGCGTGTGGCAGGATATAAACATATCAGAATAAACTGAAAATTCCTGCAGCGAGTTGAAAGGCTTACAGTTAATAAAGAGTGCTTCCAAATTAAGGCAGCACATTTTCTTTAACGTTGTTACATCTGTAAACCAACATTCATTGATGTAAAAGCATCCTGGCCACTCTTTTTATATATATATATATATATATATATATATATATATATATATATATCCATCCATCCATCCATCCATCCATCATCAACCGCTTATCCTTTACAGGGTCGCGGGGGTGCTGGAGCCTATCCCAGCTAACATTGGGCGAAAGGCGGGGTACACCCTGGACAGGTCGCCAGTCCATCGCAGATATATATATATATATATATATATATATATATATATATATATATATATATATATATATATAATGAAAGCAAAGAGGTCTGACACTTTGGTGTGTCCAATTTTGAGTGTCAAGCTCAAAAATGTAAACAAACAAAAAAATAATTGACAAAAAAGTGGTACATATAACATTCACTTTAATAATGTGGGAAAGAATAGACAAGATACTCAAAAATTCGCCTTTGTATATGACAGGAATGTAACAGGTTTGGAATGACATGTGTCATGAATGACAAATTTACATTTTTGGTGAATTATTCCTTTAAATATTAGTAAGATTTAGGCCCTCATTCCAACAAGGATAAAGTTCAACAAGTTCTATTAGGTCTCATATAGATCATATGATAAAAACATTACAATTCTTTAAACTTTAACTGGATGTACTTGCTTTGGTGCAAATAAGTTTGCTGGTATGAGACATCCTAGGAACATTTTTTGCTTTTGTTGGTATTTTTATCCTGGACTCATGAAAAGCTGGTGAAGAAATTGTAAGAAATCGTACGAGTTGGCTCATACAAAACCATTTGACTTTTACACCCATAGTAAAATATTATCTAATCAGCAAACAATGTTGTTTGGATTTTTCCTTACTCAAACCTAAACCTAACCGTAAAATCTAACCCCTTACCCAAAAACCTAAAACCATAAATTTGATAGAAAATAAAATTTGTGTATCACATTAATAAGAAAACATTGGGGGTTTGGAACAAGACACAGCAAGCATATGTTATAGACAATATATGCAATGGGAATGGGTAACCAAATTTCCCTTCTAAAATAAGTGTTGGATAGGAGGCTACCTAAAATGTAATGCCTGTATTGTATTTATTTGAAATTCAGTTTTCTGATTGGTTGATCGCTGTGGGAACAAAAATTATACCTTTCCATATGAGCCAAGTCCTATGATCTCTTACAATTTCGCCATCTCATAAAATTATTATGAGTTGTCATGAGACAATGTTAGGTATTTTGTATCAAGGCCATTGTACTGTCGAGGATAAATGCAGGTCTACAGCACTTTCATGTAATGTTCACTAGTCACTGCTTGATATTGATTATATTACAGTCTACTTTCCAGAGCACTCTGTCCACATCTGTGCTCTTGTGTTCTCTCCCCAAGGTCTAGAGCCCTGCTGGATCTGTGGAGGGAGACCTATCCACCTTTTTCACAGATGACGAAATTACCCATTTTGCTTAGTGTGTTTTTCCAATGCGGATGCTACAGACTTCCGCTTCACAGCTTATTCCCATTGCCAAGCACTGAAATAGCATTAACAGTAGTAAAAAACGAGTGAACAGTCAGTGTTTACATAACGTAAATCCATTTCTCACTAAAGGCCACGTGTGAATATTTAGTTTTGACAGCAATCCCTGATTAGATAAGTACACAATCACACACATTTACATGGTAAAGAGAGAGAGACAGACAGACATACAGCACGCAGAGAGAATCCCTGTATATGATGTGCTAGATTTACATTTACATTTATGCATTTGGCAGACGCTTTTATCCAAAGTGACTTACAGAGCCCTTATTACAGGGACAATCCCCCCCGGAGCAACCTGGAGTTAAGTGCCTTGCTCAAGGGCACAATGGTGGTGGCCGTGGTGTTTGAACCAGCGATCTTCTGATTAGCAGCCCTGTGCTCTAGCCACTATGCCACCACCACTCTGATTTAATTTGTTTTTTGTTGAGCAGTTCAATATGAAAACAGCCAAATCACTGACATTTAGGGAATTTAGAAATACTCACTGGTCACTTTTTAAGGTTCTAAAAAAAGAGGAAACATTTTCACACACTCTGTCGAGAACAGCGAGGCCTCTCCCTCATTCACATACACTCACAGTGCGACATGTTGTAAAGATGATTAATAAAACAAAGGCTTGTGTAGCAAAGGTTCAGGTTGGACAGACAAGCGGGAACCAGTTTCCACAGTTCATGTGAGTAATTCTTATTCACAAATAACCAGCAATCGCTGTACAGCTTCACTCAAAATATAAAACGGCTTCTCAGTGTCACTCAAATAAACAGTCCACTTTTCAGCTTCACAAAACACAAGACTCTCCCTTAGGGAACAGACACAAAGACTCTGGTCTGTCGGTCTCTCTTCTCTCTCTGTGAACTGGCCATCTTTTTATCTCCCCCAACTCTCACTCTGAACATAGAGATGGTAATTAGTCACAATTCATCTCAGGTGGATGTCCTTACCACTTTCTCTGTCCCCAGATGGGTGCTTGACCTCACCCTCTCCTCCACAGATTGGTTTAAATGTTTTTCATCTTTGTTATCTTCCAAAATGATGGAAAATATTTGGAATTATTTATGAATGTTTTAAAAAAAAATGCAAGTGATGGAGAACTAGTTTAATGCAACCTCTGATTATTAAATCTGGGTCCACTCGGAATGTGTCGGGGGGGGTCTTTAAGCCACCTGAAGTTGTTATAACACCCTATAACAGCGCATAATTATACAGACCCTTAGCTGCTCGCCATCACCAGTAATGTATAACAACAGAGCAGTAACTGATAACAACAACTGAGAGGAAGTCTCTCGCTGCAATGGTGCCACCCATGGAGAAGTCAGGATAAAGGTGGATTCAATGACCAAAGGCCTCAGAAACCAGTGTAACATCTTAACATACTCCCTTTGCTTTCAGTTATTGTTTAAATTCCACTGTCATGTCCAATTCTTAGTGTTCCATAGCATTATATGTTTAAAAATATGCTCCAGCTGCCCTCATATGGTCATTCAGGATTTTAGGCCTGATTATGGCAAACAAATACAAGGATTTGATTGGGAAGTTGCTATAATTATGCAATGTGTCAGTAAATAACAGTCTGTTAATGACTTCCTGGCTCAGGATATGCTATACCAATCTGTCTGATGAAATTTGTTCTAAAAAAAATTGTTAAATTGACATTGTTTACATTAAATTAACTGTATGTAACACTTTCAATTATATTAGTTCCCTGTGACTGTGATTTTGTTTTGTGTTTACATTGATGACAACCTCAAAATGTCTAACTTGTCGAAGTCCAATCCATCTGTGACTTTCTTGGGAATATTACCCATCTAAATGTGTCCTTATACAGACGAGCGAGATTGATGAGATGCAAATGAACATTCTTCACTGCACGGAAATAACAATACAGACTATTTTAGCGACAGTTCAGCTAGATGTGTTTATGAATAATCAGTGTGGTGAGGCTTTATATTTTCCATGAGAGTGAGCTTGTAGAGAGGCGAGCTGAGTGAAACAGGCTACAAATGACTGCATTTCAGACATCTAGCTTTTAGACTATTTCAGAGCCTAGCAGGAGATCCCTGCATACAGACAATGGTGCTGTCAGTTATTTGAGAGAGTAATATGATTACACCAGCAGAGAAATAGACTAGCATTTAGAGCCAGCTGCTTCATGTAATTGCATTTACTTAAGTAAGGAGGAAGGTGTTTACTTTTTTGATGGGCTTGTAACACAAATGTAAATAGACATAACAAACAATCCCCCAATGAAGCAAAATAGCTGCATAAAATGCATAACACAAACCCTCCTCAACCAATCAGATCTAACACCAAGACTTGTGTACTACTGCTGCTCCGAAGAGCCATGTGCAACGAGTGTATGGTATCTAAGTTTGTGTAACCCAGTGTAGATACTGGTTTAAAACAGAATCCTAACAAAGAAAATATAAATAAAAGAGTATTGAGGAGTTTATTTAAAAAGCATAATTAAGAATTAAAAACAAATAAATAACAGCATGTAATAATTAAAAGCATGAAATTTAGTTTATGGAAAAATTAATTGTTGCCCCTTTAAGAGCCGCACAGAGATTGTTCTACTGTTGACCAATCAAGAGACTGCGCACATACTCGTAAATTGGAAAGTGAAGAGATGAGACACAGAGATAAAGGCTGATAAAATATCTAGCAAAAGGTGAGATTTAAGATAGAATCTGAATAAAATTTTGTATTTTGAAGGTTTTGAGTTACCAGTTATTATTTTTTTATGATTGATTAATTGAATCTTAAGTTCAGCGTGAGAGTTTTGATGTCGTAACCCAATCTGCCACCATTGCTTTGATACAAGATGGCGAGCCACCCACTGGACAATACTTTCTGAGAATCCACTAAATTGTTTCTTCTCTGAAAAAAATAAACTACTGCGTGTGCCCTAAAATCAGACTGAAAATAATTCTTCAAATTTCACTAGTGCTTTCCTTATATTAAAGGCATTCCATGAGTTCACACAGCCATGGAGTTAATTGCCTTTACGTTCATCCAACGGTATGACTGTACTGTTGCATCTAAAAGTTAATTTACATTGCATTTGGACTTTGACAACTTAAAGTTGAGAACAAAAGAAACAAGACAAGAAAATATCCCTTTTATATGTTAATTGGGTTCTCAATTGAATAATTGTGTTTTGTTTTGTAAAACTATTGAGTGTTAAATTGTTTATATCAATCTAAGAGGTTTGAAATTGTATTGATTTAATGTAATTTGTGATTTAAAATTGTATTGCTTGAGTTTAACCGTGAGTAAAAACGTCTAGGTTACGGATGTAACCTCAGTTCCCTGATGGAGGGAACGAGATGTTGTGTCGAAGAAGCGACACTAGGGGTCTCTCTTGAGTGCCGAATATACCTCTGATCTATGAAAAAAGGCCAATGAGAAGTTGGAAGACAGAATTTGCATGTCCCGCCCCCAGATATACAGGTATAAATGCGGGGAAATACGTCTGTTTCATTCAGGATTCAGGAGCCGGAAATGGTTCAGCCACAACAGTGGCTCGGCTCAGCGACGTGGCCGGGAGGACACAACGTCTCATTCCCTCCATCAGGGAACGGAGGTTACAGCCATAATCTAGACGTTCCCTGTCTGTCGCTCACTTCGACGTTGTGTCGAAGAAGCCACACTAGAGGTCCAATTTAAATCACGCCAAGCGCTGAGCCGTGTACGTGTACTGCTGACACAGGAGCGGGCAGCTACTTGACATGACAAAAGTACCAGCTGTATCAGACTGCACGTACCTTTTCCCAATGCCCCATACAGTCGTCGGAATCCTTATAGTTACCCTAGACAGGGGAACAAGGCGACGCTTGCCAAACTGGGAACGGGCAGAGCCTAGCCGGGCCTCTTTTTTCTCTATGTTTCTCGCATAGAGTCAATGGCTGGGGCCCTTAAACACATTGGGGAAGGGGGTATTACCCAGTTTCCTATTCTTTCAGGGGGAAAAGACCCTGCGGAGACCACACCTGCCCAGAGAGGGGAAGGTAAGAGTAGTGACATACACCACATGGGCTTTTAGGTCACATGTGAGAAGTGGCGCGGTGGTAGATCCCACCTCTTTGGAGGGAGGAGTTGTTACAGACACGGCGACTGGGGGCAGTGGGAACTGTCCAAAGGAGTCACGGGTCCGCTCATAAGGGGACCGTACCGCGGAAAATACACAAAGGGGGGAAGTCCACATAGGAGCCCTGACCTGTGGAGCAGCTATTCCAGTACAGGGTAGATCTGAGTACCCGTGGATTGGGCAGGCAAAATCCTCCGCTTATTTGCGGACCCAGTAAGTGGGATCACCTGGGAGAAAAAGCGCATGGTTTTACCTCAACCAAGGGAAAGGGCGCTAGGAGTAAGCGATCCACCCGGTCAGTCCATCAGCGTGTTACCGAGTTCTACTGGCTCAGACCTGAGAAAACACGGGACAAAACTGACTCTACCCTGAGACTGTAAAATCTCGCAAAGTTTGCCCAACCCACTTCTCTGCATATGTCTGCCAGGGAGGTGCCTCAGGCCAGTGCCCATGAGGACGCAAAACTACTTGTTGAGTGTGCTTGGGTGCTTGGGGCACGACCTGGGTGTGATAGGCCAATGAAATGGTGTCCACCACCCAGTGGGAGAACCTCTGTTTGGAGACAGCGTTCCCTTTCCGCTGTCCACCAAAGCAGAAAAAGAGCTGCTCAGAATGTCTAAAGCTCTGCGTGCGGTCCAAGTAGGTAAGCAAAGCACGTACCGGACACAGCAACGAAGGGGCTGGATCTGCCTCCTCCCGGGGCAGCGCTTGCAGGTTCTTAGGATCACATGAGTGTCTGCCGGACCGAACTCCAGGCAGAGAAGAACTCCACGCTGACAGAGACCGCTTTCAGGTCCCCGACCCTCTTGATGGAGGCGAGCGTGATCAGCAGGGCCGTCTTTAGGTAGAGGGTCCTGAGTCCAACTGATTCTAGCGGCTCGAAGGTGGGTCTCCGAAGGCCCGAGAGGACCACTGAGAGATCTCAGGAGGGGAACAGGCTTGGCCGGGAGGGATTTAACCTCCGGGCACCTCTTAGGAACCTGATAATTAAGTCGTGCTTACCCAAAGACTTACCGTCTACTGCATCGAGGTGGGCTGCGATTGCAGATACATACACCTTCAAGATGGACGGGGACAGCCTCCCCTCCAACCTCTCCTGCAGAAATGAGAGCACTGACCTGACTGCACACCTTTTCGTCTTCGGCGCAAGAATAACACCACTTCGCGAACAAGCGCCACTTTAGGGCGTAAAGTTGCCTGGTAGAAGGGGCACCTTCTTGGTTGATCGTGTCTACAACAGCAGGTGGTAGACCAGCTAGATCTTCCACGTCCCGTCCAGGGGCCAGATGTGGAGGTTCCAGAGGTCTGGGTGCGGATGCCAGAGCGTGCCCTGAGAATTTGCCCTCAGGGGAATTTGCCCCTCAGGGGAAGGAGTACGAGGTCTGAGAACCAAGCCCGGGTGGGCCAATAGGGAGCCACTAGAGTGACTTGTTCCTCATCCTACCTGACTTTGCACAGCACCTGTGCAAGAAGGCTCACTGGGGGAAATGCGTAATTGCGCAGCCCCATGGGCCAGCTGTGTGCCAGTGAGTCTGCCCTGAAGGGAGCCTCTGTCCGGGCATACCAGAGCAGGCAGTGGGAAGTCTCTTGGGAGGCGAACAGGTCTACCTGAGCCTTGCCGAACTGTCCCCAAATCAGCTGGACCGACTGGGGGTGAAGCCTCCACTCTCCACTGGACAAGCGTTGTCGTGAAAAGGAGAAGACGAAGGGCAAGTTATGACATGTGGCGGGAGCATACGCCGCCTTGGCAATTAATGTACACTACCGTGGTGGTGCTGTCTGATCTGATCAAGACGTGTTTGCCCTGTACCAGTGGGAGAAACCTCAGCAGGGCAAAACTCTAGGCAGTTGATGTGCCAGCTCAGCGGGGCCCCTTTCCAATGGCCCGCAGCTGCGTGCCCATTGCACATGGCGCCCCAACCCAATTTGGAGGCGTTGGTCGTGACCAGGACACATCGGGACACCTGCTGCAAGGGTACTCCTGTCCACAGAAAGCAGAGGTCTGTCCAGGGTTTGAATGTTTGGCGGCAGTCAGGGGTGACCATCACACGGTGTGTGCCACTGCGCCATACTCGTCTCGGGACTCGAGTCTAGAGCCAGTGCTGAACCTGTCTCATATGCATCAACCCCAGCGGCGCGACAGCTGCGGAGGACGCCATATGCCCCAGGAGCCTCTGGAAAAGTTGTAAAGGGACCGCAGTGCCTGGCCTGAAGGCAGCGAGGCATTCCAGCACTGACTGACATTGACTGAGTCTAACTCCATGCCGAGAAAAGAGATGCTCTGAACTGGGGCGAGCTTGCTCTTTTTTCCAGTTGACCTGAAGCCCTAAGCGGCTGAGGTGCCTGAGCACCTGGTCCCTGTGGGTGCATAGTAATCTTGGGAGTGGGCCAGGATAAGCCAGTCGTCGAGGTAGTTGAGTATGCGGATGCCGGCTTCTCGGAGCAGGGCAAGGGCTGCCTCTGCAACATTTGTAAAGACGCGAGGGGACAGGGACATGCCGAAGGGGAGGACCTTGTACTGATATGCCTGGCCGTCGAACGCGAACCGCAGAAATGGTCAATGTCGAGGCAATATTGAGACGTGGAAGTACGCGTCCTTCAGACCTACTGCTGCGAAGCAATCTATATGCTGAACGAAAATTAAGATGTATTTTTGTGTGAGCATTTTAAATGGGAGTTTGTGCAAAGCCCGGTTGAAAAGTCGCAAGTCCAAGATCGGTCGTAAGCCACTGCCTTTCTTGGGTACGATGAAGTAAGGGCTGTAGAAACCCTTCTTCATCTCGGTTGGAGGGACAGGCTCTATCGTGTCTTTGAGTAAGAGGGTTGCGATTTCCGCACGCATTGATTTGGCATGTTCGGCGTGTACTGTGTTAAAGCGTGGGGGGTGCTGGTAAACTGAATTGCGTAACCAAGTCCGATGGTACTGGCCAGCCAGCGTGATGGGTTGGGAAGTGAAAGCCTCCAGTTCTGAGGGGTGGAGAGAGAGGGGCGGGTGATGAGGCTTCAGAAGAGAGATGTGGAAAGAAGGGTGGATAAGAAATTCTGGTGGAAGATGGAGTTGGTAGGTGAAAGGGTTAAATTGTTTAGTGATAGTGAAGGGGCCAATGAACCGGGGACTTAGCTTTTTGCAGGGTAGAGTCTGATGTCTCTTGTTGAGAGCCAAACCTTCTGCCCAGGAAGATAGGTCAGAGTGGGAGCCCTACGAGCGTCTGCAGTACCTTGGTGGCGGCGAACTGCCCGTAGAAGGTGGTGATGAGCAGAGTTCCAGACCCTTTCACTTTCTTTAAACCAGTGATCTACTGCTGGTAATTCCGAGGATTCACCGGACCATGGGAACAGGGGAGGTTGGTAGCCCAGAACACATTGGAAGGGAGTGAGTTTGGTGGAAGCTTGACGTAAGGAGTAAAAATACTCCACCCAGGGTAAGGGTGGTCTTGGCGATGGGAGCAAATTTTCTGAGGAAGCGACCAATCTCCTGAATCTTCCTCTCGGTTTGTCCGTTGCTCTGAGGGTGGTAGCCAGAAGATAGACTGACGGACACACCAAGATGGGAGAAGAAGGACTTCCATACCCGAGAGATAAACTGAGGTCCACGATCTGAGATGATGTCTTCAGGTATTCCGTAGTTACGGAAGACATGTTGGAACAGGACCTCAGCCATCTCAAGGGCAGTGGGGAGTCCCTTGAGGGGGAGTAGCTTGCAGGCCTTGGAGAAACGATCTACTGCGATGAGGATACAAGTATTCCCATTAGAAGGAGGCAGGTCTGTTATGAAATCGACTCCAAGGTGTGACCAGGGACGTCGAGGGACAGGCAAAGGGAGGAGTTTACCTGCAGGGAGTCGGCGTGGGGTATGGGAGATGGCGCATTCCACACATCCTTGAAGGTACCTTTGAACGTCTCGGTCCATACGTGGCCACCAGAATCGGTCTTGGAGAAGGGAGAGGGTTCTATTACTCCCCGGGTGGCCAGTCCCCAAGGAGGAGTGTAGGGAGTCAATGAGGAGTAGGCAAAGAGCATAGGGGACATATGTCTTATTTGTAGGGCAGTTGGGAGGTGCTGGTTCTGAGGCGGTTGCTTCAGCTATGTCATCGTCCAGGGACCATTGGATCGGGCTAACGACGATGTTGGGGGGAAGAATAGTATCAGGAGACTCCTGGATATCCTCTGGAGCATGTCCGCTTTGACATTCTTGTTGCCTGGGCGATAGGAGATGGTGAAATCAAAACGAGTGAAAAAGAGGGCCCAACGTGCCTGGCGAGGTTTAGCCGACGAGCTTCCCGTAGGTACTCCAGGTTTTTGTGATCAGTCAACACAAGAAAAGGAAATTTGGCCCCCTCAAGCCAATGTCTCCACTCCTCCAAAGCCAACTTAATCGCCAGAAGCTCACGGTTACCGATGTCATAGTTTTGTTCAGCTGGGTTGAGTTTCTTGGAAAAGAAGGCACAGGGATGGAGTCTGGAAGGTTTCCCCTGCTGCTGGGAAATGACTGCTCCTACGCCAGTTGTTGAGGCATCCACCTCTACGATGAACGGTTTGTTGGGATCAGGATGGAAGAGAAGAGGAGCCGTGGTGAAGGCTTCCTTGAGGCGTTGAAAGGTGATGGAAGCAGAAGGGGACCAGGAAAGTGATTTGTGTTTGGATTTCAGGAGGGATGTCAGTGGAGAAGAGAGAGTGCTGAAGTTCTTAATGAATCTACGGTAAAAGTTTGAGAAACCCAGATATCATTGGAGCTCCTTGATGGTGGTAGGAGTGGGCCAGGTACATACCGCCTCGATCTTACCTTCATCCATCTGGATCCCTTCAGGACCGATATTGTAGCCGAGAAATTGGAGGGTCCTCGGATGGAACGAACACTTTTCGGCCTTGAGGTAAAGGTGGTATTCCCTCAATTTTCCCAGCACAAGCTTGACGTGTAGTAGATGGTCTACCAGATTGGTTGAGTAGATTAGGATGTCGTCGATGTAGATGATGACGAATCGATTGAGGTATTCCCGAAAAACCTCGTTCATAAAACCTTGGAAGACAGAAGGGGCATTGACCAGGCCGTACGGCATCACCAGGTATTCAAAGTGGCCAGTAGGGGTAATGAACGCAGTTTTCCATTCGTCTCCCCTTCGGATGCGTATTAGATTATAGGCGCTGCGTAGGTCGAGCTTAGTGAAGATAGTTGCACCTCTCAGTTGTTCTAGGGCAGCAGGGACTAGGGGAAGAGGATACCTGAATTTGGTTGTTATCTTACTGAGGGAGCGGTAGTCAATACAGGGTCGGAGACCTCCATCCTTCTTGGCAACGAAGAAGAAGCTTGAAGCAGCAGGGGAGGTGGAAGGTTGGATGTAACCCTGGGAGAGAGCTTCCTTGATGTATTCCTCCATGGCAGTCTGTTCGGGGATGGAGAGAGGATAGATTTTACCTCTGGGTACTGGTTCGTCTGGTAGAAGGTCTATAGCGCAATCCCAAGGTCGGTGTGGAGGTAAACGTGAGGCCCGAAGGGGGCAGAAAACGTCTTGGAAGTCGGCGTAGCAGGAAGGAATCTCCACTGATTGAAAGCTGGTCGGGCTTTCTATCGAAGTCGTATTTAAATGGAGAAGGGGTTTCATTGCAAGTGGAGGGCGGTTAGGAGTGGGAAGGTTTGGAAAGCATTCGGGTCCCCACTTTAGGATGTCACCAGTAGACCAGCAGATGACTGGTGAATGAAGGATGAGCCAGGGCCGGCCAAGGATGATATCTGTCGTGGAGTTGTTGAGAACCAATAGGGTTATTTCTTCAGTGTGTAGGCATCCTACTTGGAGTCTAATGGGACCGACCCAATGACAGATATAGCCCCTTCCCAGAGGTTTGCCATTTATCGTTTGGATCTGGAAGTTGGGTTTGCAGGGCTTCTTTTGGAGGTGGAGTCGGGTACAGAGGGCGTCGGAAATGAAGTTGCCGGCTGACCCAGAGTCGAGGAGTGCTGGTACTGAGAGAGAAAAATCAGAGGCAGTAAGCGATACATTTGTTAAAAGAGGAGAGAACCTGACACTAGGGGTGTGTAAGTGACTCACCAGAGGCCGAGCAGGTCGAATGGGACACGCAGAAATTACGTGTCCCCCTTTACCACAGTATAAGCACAACCTCTGGGTCAACCGGCGCTGGCGTTCTGCTGGGGACAGTCGGTAGGAGTCAAGCTGCATAGGATCATTGTCTAGTTCGGCAGTAGATGCTGAAGGTGGTTTAACAGGGGTTAGTGGTTGTTGTAATATGGGCATTTCTGCAAGAGAGGACCTCATACGGTTTGCCACCCGGATGGATAGTTGAATAAACCGCTCCAGACCCATGGTATCATCAAAGGAGGAGAGGTGTAAACGGAGTCGTGGTTCCAACCCCAGGCAGTAAACTGTGAGGAGGGAAGACTCATTCTATCCACAGGAGGCTGCAAGTGTGCAGAATTTCAAGGCATAATCGTTAACAGTACTGGTACCTTGACGGAGATTATACAGCTGCTCACTAAGAGAAGAGTCTCCTGCAGGAAATCCAAAAACCTCCCGGAAGTGTCGAGTGAATTTGTCAAAGGTTTGAGTAACTGGGCTATCCGAATCCCATAGAGGTTGGGCCCATAACAATGCTCGTCCTGTTAATAGTAAAATTACGAAGGCTACCTTGGAACGTTCAGTGGGAAAACGATGTTGTTGCATCTCAATGGCTAGCGAACACTGGGTTAAAAACCCACTGCAGTACTCCGCCTCACCAGAGTAGGGCGCTGGATTGGCCACGGGACTTGCAGAATTACCAGGAGAAGGAATCGCAGAAGTGTTGGTGTTCGCTGATGGAGCGGAGGGATTCAGGCAGTGAGTGAGCGCTTGTTGAAGAGCGTTGACGAGGGTCTGAATGGGATCGGGTCCTGCCGGGTTCATGATGAAATTGTGGTCTGGTCTTCTGTAACAGATACTCAGACAAGATGGTAGTGTGAAACCCGGAGGTGTGTTTATTGAAGGGATTGAGTGGAGAGAAAGGACCTGAGTGAAGATGGGAACGGGAACCAGATGATGGAGTGGAGGACTAGGAAGTATGCCAAAGGAATCAAGGAGCTTGGTGTTGAACTCGATGGAGCGTAGGAGTAGAGAGCCAGGAAATATGTCGTAGGCTTGACGGAGCTAGGCGTCTTGAGAGAAAGACTGTAATGTCTCAAGGAGAGAGCAGGTAAGTGAGTCCGTTATCTTTGTTGAGACCAGACAAAGAGTGTCAGGAATGAAGGGCTTATAAGTGGTGATGTTGATTGGAGTGGAGATGAGTCTCAGGTGCAGGTAATTAATATTCTGGTGAGAGGGAGCGTGGAGTGAAAGTGTTGGGCGTGTCAGAAGGAACTGTGACATTAATAGCACTACAGCACTTATTAATCATGGTTAATGTTCATTTGAAAGTTGTATACGTTAACATTCGTTAATAAATTAACTGTACATAGACAATACAATTTTCATGAATGAACACTAATCTAGATTAACAATTTAAGTAAAAATAGTTAGTTCATCATACCTAATTAATTTACCAATTTTTACAAATACAATGATGTAAAGTGTTAACACTGTAATATCCAATGCAAAACTTGATAATGTGCAATTGTTAAATTAAAGATCTGTTTCATGGTTTACCCTTAAAAGATTTTATTTGGTGTAGCCTACAGGTTCATGTAAATTCAGGTTGATTTGGAAATAATATTGCTGACTAAAGTTAAACCAGTTAATTTAGAAGTTACCACATGAAGCACATTTTAGGTTACCTGACAAATATATTTCAGTTGCTTTAACAGTGATACAGTGTTACAAAGATTACATTTGTATATACAAGGCTGAACAGTGTGTTGGAAAATAAGCTTGTGCTTACATAATTTCCTGCAGTACAGTTTGGTAGGTTGTCATAATGTCCTCCAAATTTGACTGATTTGACAGTACACATCAGTAAATCACATTCATTTATCTTCTGCAGCTGTGAAAGCTGTGCATGAAATATGACCTCATGAGAAGGAAACAATCTGTGAAAATTCCAGAAGTGAATGAAGATCAATGGTTTGTTCTGTGTTTTCACAGCAGAGTGTGAATCTCTCAGTTTGTGGCTCAATCATAACCTCAGCCCAATTTCCACTTCAGCTTTTTTAGAAATGATATTGATTAGGAGTTTTCTCTGCAAAAAAAAAAAAAAAAAAAGATTTTATTGTGGTCTCACATATTTCAAAAATATTTCACTTTGAACATAATTCAGAATCTTTCCAATTACTCTATTTGATTATTTTGTACCCTCTGTGGATGGTAAAGCCACCTCTTAAAACTGGGTTATCAGAGGCATGGATTGTGTTTTTGTAGGCATTTCTTATCAAATTCAATTAATTGTTAATTGTTCCCTTACAATTCAGTACACTTGACATTGTGTCACTTAGCTGATGCTATGGGGAGTATCACACAACCTTGTTGAAACCTTTCTACAATAATACCAGGTTTGGCTATGGTGTTTATGCCCTGCCCTTTTAGACACAAAGCTTTCCAGTATAGAAGCAGGTGCGAAAAGACCATTCATCAGAATATTCTTCCTTCAAGTCTGTGATTCATCTCTCGTTTAGACAACTTCTACTACTTTGCCGTTAACATACACGAGTCAGTGGGTGGGATCTTCGTGGCAATGAGACTCTCAGCTCCCCTGCAGTGTTCCGGTGATCATTTTCTCTGCCTCACCGCTTGACGCTTTGCTGGTGAATGGGCTGCTTCAGCATCCTGATTCTATGCAGTGCTTTGGCAGGAGTTTTGTATCCTTATAAGCTATTGTTGATATCGTGTGTGTGTGTGTGTGTATATATATATATATATATATATATATATATATATATATATATATATTAGGGCTGTCAATCGATTAAAATTTGTAATCAAATTAATTACATTATGTCCCGATTAATTAATCGCGATTAATCGCATTTAATCGCATATACAAATATTTGCTGAGAATGCCCCTCATATAACAATAATTCAATATATAATGATGAAATGATTATTATTATTACTGAACATATGCCAATCATTGGCATACAGTTCACAGCAATCCATTTCGGAAGTGAATTTGTCAATCAGTTCGAGATTTATTATGAGGACTTGTTTAAGGACCCCTCAATTTCAACAAGCATTAGAAATGCTTGTGTAGCGTCTTGGGTGCGTTGCGTCATAAACATACAATTTTTAGGTCACTGTGTCAAGTTAAATATAGTTTAATACTTAGATCACATCTTGAGATCCCTTAGTTCGAATTTGCACTCCATCAAGTGTTTGAACAAAAGAATGTCTGTTTTGTGCTGTCTGGTTGTCTTCACTGTATAAACTGTGTGTAACCACACAGCTGAAATTACAGTTACTGCCCTCTGGAGTAAACAGGTGATACTACAAGCTTGCATTTCTCAGGAATCGTCCTTATTACAATCCGGGGCATTGCAATTAATTGCGTTAATTTTTTTAATGCGTTATTTTTAATAAAATTAATTGCACTGAATTAACCATGTTAAATCGACAGCCCTAATATATACATATATATAAACTAGCTGCTTGTGTCTTCACATCTTTTTTAAGATGTCATTCCATAAGTGCTCCTTATGCAAGGGACACATCCTGCTGTCAGATCAGCATGAGAGCTGCATTCACTGTCTGGACCGTGCCCACACGATCTCATTGAGACAAACTGCCCTCATTGTGAGGGCATGAGTCTCAAGATACTTCGCTCGCAAATTGCTTTCATTCTTAGGGATGATTCAGCCTCCTGAAGACAAAGTTTAAGTCCAACTACCCCCTGTGGAAGAGGCAGTAGCAGCACATCTCTGTCCGGTGAGTAGCAAGGCCTTGAAATCATGCTCCATTTATCCTTCCAAGCCATGTAGACTAACATTCGCACTGGCTGGAAAAGCAAACTCAATGGTGGACCAAGCTGGTTCAGCACTATTCCAAGCTAAGCTCCTCAAGCAAATGGATGAGGAAGGCTACGATCCAGAGATGCTCAAAGAGCTCCGCTCCACTACCTTCTTAGCACTGTGAGCCACAAAATTCACTGCACAGGCCATTGACAAGTCAATGGGCAACCTGGTGGTTTTGGATCATCACATCTGGCTGACCCTCACGAAAATGCGTGATGTGTAAAAAGACGCTCTATTTGATGCTCCGGCGTCTCCAGCTGGCCTTTACAGCAGCTCTGTAGATAGATTTGCTCAGCACTATTTCATGCCATAACGTAGCAGTACTTCATCACAACCGGCTCTCTCCCGCTCTGACTCTGACCAGCGTCTGGCTAAAAACCCCATGCCTGCTGCCTCAGCGCCACCAATACCGTACCTGCTACCATTCCGCCCCCGATCGAGCATGGACATACCAGATACCTGTGAGGGTACATACTGAGCCTTGGTGGATTCAGGTTGCAATCAAACCTCGATTCACTAATGAGTGGTGCCTATGTTTGTATGTTCCACGTTTTATCTTAAGTGTGTATGTGTGTGTGTGTGTGTGTGTGTGTGGGCATGTTTATGTGGTTTACGAGGACAAGTTTTTATGTTACAAACTGGTAATTACAAGGGTGTTATGCTTTAAATGTGGTTTATGAGGACATTTCTAGTGTCCCCATAATTTAAATAGCTTAAAAAATACATATTAAATGATGTATTATTGAAAATGTAAAAATCCAGAAAGTTTTCTGTTTTCTATTAATCATGTCATATTTTATCAGAAAATGCAGTGTAATGAACACATAATTAATATGTCTAAAATATGAAAAACAGACTTCCAAAGGGGTTCATGAACTCAGTTTAATTCAATCACTATATGTATTTGCCAATACTTAGATTGCTTAACAAATGATTAATATTCCCTAGCTCCACAGTTATAGGCTTATTTTCTGATGAACATTTCTTTTTTTCTTGTGTATTGCTATTTTCCCCTTCTCTCTTTTTTTCCTATTGTATAAGACGATCTACAAATTGGCAAATTACATATATGGTAATTTAATATTTTTATGTGATTTAGTTTTGATCGTTGTTAAATTCATAAACAAGTAAAACTATAGAAATGCTCTTTAGACCAGGGGATGTAAAAACCTCTACAGGGGCACTGCACTGTATAAAACATTGTAAACAGAAGACAGTTGATCAAAGTTATTATTTCTACATTTTAGATTCTGTCATCATAAGGTGCAGTCTAGATTGCAGACAGGCAGCACATTTTCACTGCTGCTACTGCACATCAACATTAATCAGAGGGGATGCTCTGATTAAACATATAACAAGTTGCAAAAATCATCCAGACAGCCTCTACCCACAGCAGGACAACCTCCATCTCCAGCAACACCACCTCCATTCCAAGCAGAACCATCTCCACCCCCATCCCCAGAAGCACCACCTGCATCTCCAGCAGCAGCAACATCACCTACATCTCCAGCAGCACCACCTCCACCTCCATCCCCAGCAGCACCACTTCCACCTCCAGCAGCACCACCTCCATCCCCAGCAGCACAACCTCCACCTCCATCCCCAGCAGCACCACTTCCACCTCCAGCAGCACCACCTCCATCCCCAGCAGCACAACCTCCACCTCCATCCCCAGCAGCACCATCGTCAGTAGTAGGAGTATGCGCCCAGTCAGGGTGACTTGCTCTCACTGTGGCATTTAAATAAATAAAAGGAACTTGATGGTTCACATCAAAAGAAAGCACAGGCAAAGGGTAACTGAAATTTCAGCTAAACGGTACCTGTTATACCAATCCACTGATGCCAAAAATGGCATCTTTGCTGTTGATAAATCATTCTTTAAGCCTTGCTCTCCTATACATGTTCAGAAAAAAAACATGTGGTTTGCAAAGTATTCACAATGTTAATTCACTGTGTTTTTTTAAATAAGCATTGTCATTATTATATATATTTTCATGTTATTATAATAGGTGTACATGGTTTGACAACTGTGCAAGCAATCTGGCCTGGACCCAAAAGGCTCAAAGATGTACGTTGTCCTAAGTATACGGGAGGCAATTAGGAACAGGTCTTCTTATGACAAGATCTTTGAGAAGGTCTGTGGAGCTTCAGGTAAGATACATGTTTATATCCAAACATTTCTGGCTACTGTTCAGTGATGAAAACGTCCTTCTGTAAGGAGAATGTAGATTGTAGCTCAAGATGTTGCAGCAGTTTAAAAGTAAGCATATAGTATTTTTTAGCATTTGTCACAGGACTTAAACCAAGGACCATACTAAATCATGTATATTGTAGCATACAAATTCATCTGATATTTCACATAGAAAGTTGTACAATATCTTTACCTCACTTATGTGTTTTCCATAGGTGGTTGGGCAGTTGTAATGTGACCCTGTGCAGTGGTCTACTCAATTAAATTTTAAATTTAAGAGCAGAGAGTACCAGAGACTATGCTGATATTTTGCTTAGCTGGAAGCACGTTCCAAACATTGCCATTGCCACATTTTCCTGTTTACAGATCAAGTATATAAAGATTATATACATTTTATTGTTACACTAATATGAATCTTCTTCCCAGATTGTCCTAGCCCAACTGACTCCAGGTGTAACAACAAGCCAGACAAATGAGCAAGCAAGTAGGAGGATATGGGCTGTCAACCATGTGACATCTACATTTTGCAGTCATTTTCATAAATATTTTTTTCTGGATTACTGTTCCATTTTGTATGTTTTAATGTCTTATTTTACAATTTGTGTATTTCCCTTTTACAGCTGGCTTATGTCTTGGATAAAGCCAGAAGTGACGTTTGGTCTTTGGCCTTTGATTAGTTATTGGTTGATTAGAGGCAATGGTAATTGTCCATTTCAATGCATTACTCAGCTGTTGACATAGGGCTGATAGAAATGCAGCAGCTGTTATTCATATCCTTCCATTTCTTTAACAGAATTCTAATCAGTGTTTCCAACTCACTTGCAGCTTCACAGGTCAGTTTGGTCTTTTCTGTTGTGTTTGGTAATACATTATACATTTTCATAGCCATTGTATTATGACAAAAACTGCACTATGTTTCTATTACTTCAGGGCAAAGATGTCTTTGCTGTCAACAGCTATGTGGTGGTGACCTGGCTGCACCATTTGACAATGATCCTTTACCTGTTAGTATCCTTTAAAATATGTGGTGAACACACATTACAATGATTTGCTATCTGAATTGATTGTGCAGTACACAGGGGATGAATCACAATAATCATGGTTCACCATGATTCTCATCCCAACTCACAAGATGATGCTGCAACCAAGGACTTTATTTTACTCCCTTCATAGGAATTAAGGCACTGGATTGTATGTGTAAGTTACCTATAATTCCATATGTTGATGTAATGTACAGAATTGAGGTATGGATCTATGTCATTTTTATTTTCCTCCCATTGCTGTTTTTTCCTTTTTGCCAGTCATGCACATTGTACAACGTCCCTTGTAATGGAATGTCCCTTTCTTTTGTAAACATGTACTTTTTGGTTGTTGTGCCCATAATTACACAAGTGTGCATTGTGGGCTCTTAATTGGTTCAACTACTAATGTCATGTTCTTTTACAGATCCCGAAGGCTAAGTTAAAGGACATTTTATTTCTAGACTCCATGAACTCTGTAAACTTTGGGCATGGGAGCTATATAAAGACTTTCCGGTTTTGCTTTCAGGATAACAAGTTCCGGAGTTTCCAGTTCTACGTTCCAACAAATAATATGCATGTGTTAACAGTTCATACTAACACAAATCTCTGTCTGCACCCTTATGTAAACAACTTGTGTCAATTTTCTTTATTAATTTTTAAATGAACATCCAACAAATTAATGTTTTTTACAGGTGTGAAGAATGACAGAAGAGTACTTTTGTTTGACTCCTTGAACCCACGTGGTTAGAGTTTGTCTAATGTTTTCAGGTTTGCATTGTTCCGTTCAGTTTAAACTTGGGGGCAAACTCCAAGCTTTTTATATATAGGTTTGTTTTCATTCTTATCTTTTGACCTTGCTCTGCACTCATGCCAGTGCCATTTATTGATAAATTAACTGATAAGACATAAAAGCCAGCTACACACTTCAGTCTTGGATAACTGGAGTTTACCCATTATGGCATGCATGGCAGTTCCGTTTGAGACCATACTTTAACGTTTCAGGCAGTTCTGGTTAATGTTTCCAGAATTGGTATTTTTACAATTGTGTCATGTAGTAAAATCAAACCATTGGATGTAACGAAGAGGGGTAGTTCTGTTTTAATCCCCAATTCTTGTTACATGTAAGGGGTAATCCAGGGCTAAGTGTGCATTCAAATTATACGCACAACATTAAGATGAATAACCACCCGAAGCGAAGTCAACCGATGTGAAAACAGGAGTGTTTAATGTACACCTAGGCATGGATTATCCCGCTAATACCATGGTCTAATCCACAATTTATGAAGTTGTAAAAGCTGTCATTGATTTTGGGAAGACACTGTCAGTGTCTGTCTATGCAAACAGACTGGACAGTAAATTGTTTTAATGCATACCACCTTCCAGCCAATCAGAATCCAGTATTGAGACTGACCGTGGTATAATACAATATTATCAACTTTGATTTCTTCTTACATGTGACTGCTCCAGAAGATATATTGTGTATGTGTTATTGTTTTGTTATAGAAACTTTGCAAATAAAATGTAATATAGCCTTTGGACTATGTCCTTACTGAGAGAATGTGAGGTACAGCTTTTAACTTTACATGTAAACCATTATTATCAGCAGTGAAATGTTATCATATAATACATTCAGAGTACACTATATACTGTATGTACAATATGGTCTTATTCCACTCTTAATTAACAGGGTGCACCACTTCAGTTGGAGGGACTGACTGTAGAATATTCATGTTGATGGTAAGTGATCATAAAATTGTTATACCATTATCTCTGTGTGTGCTCAGCACTCCATTTGTTAATATAACATCAGAGTTTTGATTTTGTATTTCAGTGATTTTTCAGCAGTGCGTTTTTATAAATTTCTGGATATTTGTTCTGCAAAAAGGACTGAAAACACATTTCAAATTTAAATTGCCATTTTTCATCAGTCTGACATGCCTGTAATCAGGAGGTGATGGTGCCATTAGTTACTACAGGGATTTCCTCTGGCACGGTATGATACTGATAATTATACTTTGGATGAAGTTATCATTATGTGCATTCCCAGTATGCAGGTCATTTGAAATAAAAAAATAATGCACACTGGAAAGATTTTTTAAATTTTACTGTTTTGTCACTTGCATTTAAAGGACACTCGGCGGGCACAGCGGGCACCCACCTAGAGCTCCGAGGCAAATTCGAGTTAAAAAGAGCAAAAAAACTCCAAGCGCCATGAAGGTCCATTAAAGGACACGGGATGACTTTGTGGGTTACTCGGATGCTGCCCAGTACCAATCATGGTGATGTATGACGTCAGGGGGCACTTTGGGGCCAAAGGCATGTAAAATCACTTTTTACTTAGTAAGGGGCAAAATACTGGGTCTGTGGACAAGAGGAAGACCACCGAGGAAGACTACCAGGTAAGTGGGCTCAATACTGTGTCTGTAGATGTGAGGAAGACTATGGAGGATGAATACTGGGTAAGTGGACATAATATTGGATTCATGGACACAAGGAAGAGTTTGGGGAGACTATAGGGTAAGTGGACACAAGACTAGCCCTTTGGATACTCATTATGGGAACTATGTCCCCATGGACGATAGGTGGCAAGGGGGATGCACCGGTGTGCCCCGATAGGGTGTGAAGCCCCCTACAGGCATCCATCCCGAGAGTTTGGCCCTGCCTTACTTCTAACCTCCGGTAAGGCGAAAATATCCAGTTCGTCATATATATACTAGGCAAAAGGGGTTCAAAATCTCGATACAATCCATCGCACCATGTATGCGCCCAATAGCAATTTATTTGAATGTGCCTTTTTTTCCAAAAAACCTGTACATGCCCTTACCTGTGGAAACCACCTCTCACTGTCCCAAATCATGGAGGTTGCAAGGAGAATTATCTGTGTTCTTGCCTCTTTTTGGGTACACAAATCTCATATAGCACCATATTGAAACGACCACAGGGGTAGTGGTATGCAGTCATCCCTTCTGTTTACCTGAATGCATAAAAATGTTAGTGCGGGAAGAATTGAGGGCTATGCTTCACATGGGGGTAATAGAAGAATCCCACAGTGTGTGGGCCAGCCCGGTGGTCTTAGTCCCTAAGAGTGATGTGTCGGTACGGTTTTGTGTGGATTATAGAAAAGTGAACACAGTGTCTAAATTTGATGCGTACCCAATTTGATGCGTACCCAATGCTTCGCATTGATGAACTGCTCGATCTATGCCATTTCCACTCTGTTTGGCTTACACCAATTTGTTACTCTTCCATTTGGTTTGTTTGGGGCCCCGGCAACATTTCAGTGACTCATGGACAAAGTACTTTGCCCACATGCTGCTGCCTATCTGTATGATATCATCATCTATAGCAACATTTGACAGCAGCAAATCCAGCATCTTAGGGCTGTCCTGAGGTCACTGAGGCTGTGGGACTCACAGCAAATCCGAAGAAGTGTGCAGCTGGGCAGACAAGTGCATCCCCAAATTGCTAATAAATTGCGATAAATGTATTTTTATGTGAAGCTATACCATTGTGCATTTATGCGTATTGTGTTGTCATTCAATAAAAGTGACCTTCCTGAGTTGAAATAGCCATCTCCCACTTCCTCATACCTTGAACCTCATTACACCCACACGTTTTGCACAAACACTTCCCAATGGTGAGTGGCACATTATATTATACAAATAACAAACCAAATTTCCCTCTGTCCCATTACACGGATGCATGGTGAGCCCTTATGTGTATTTCTAACTGGGTGCTAAAAACGATCGAACATGGTTGTACTATCCAATTTGCACGTTGGCCATACTGTTTCAACAGTTCTGTCTTCCACGGTTCCATTCAAAGTCACTCCAGTGTTACATTTACATTTATGCGTTTAGCAGACGCTTTTATCCAAAGCGACTTACAGAGCCCTTATTACAGGGACATTCCCCCCGGAGCAACCTGGAGTTACGTGCCTTGCTCAAGGACACAATGGTGGTGGCCGAGGGGTTTGAACCAGCGACCTTCTGATTAGCAGCCCTGTGCTCTAGCCACTACGCCACCACCACTCGAGCTGTTACGAGCTGAAATACACAATCTTCTCACAAAGAACACAATAGTAGTTTTTTCAGATAAATTAATAAGCCTGCTGTCCTGTTGCTTAAATGTGTGGCAAGACTTCATGGGTGTGTCAGAATGGGTGTTTAGAACAATCACTCACAGTCATACCATTCAGTATGCATGCTGGCCACCTCGCTACAACAGCGCTTTGCAATCTGTGGTCTGACCACAGGATGTGCCCAAATCTCACACAGAGATTTACAGTTTCCTCGCAAAAAAACATGATAGGGGACTGTCTCAGACTGCAACACACACAGCAGGATTTAAATCTTTTATTTCCTCGTTCTGTAAAAAGATGGTGGGCTTTGGCCCATTCAAGTTCTGAGATGCTTAAATCAAGCTCAACACACCCTTTTAAAATCTCAACTCAGAAACAGATAATATCGCACATCCATCTGCAGGACTGGTTTGCATCAATAGATCTGAAGAATGCATACTTGATGTACCAATTGCAATACATTACAGGTGGCTTTTTAGATTCACGTTTGAGGGAACTGTCATTCAGAGTCATTCTTTTCAGTCTCTCTCTGGCTCCCCGCACGTTCTCGAAACATATCGATGCGGCGCTCCCCCCATTGAAAATTAATGTTGTGCGTGTTTTGAATTACCTTGGCAATTGGTTATTATTAGCCAATCTGAGGCACTACTGAGTGAACACAGAGACTTACTGCTTTACCATGTGAAATATCTGGTCTAATGTCAACTGGGCAAAATGCTCACTTTTCCCCAGATAGTAAATCTCCTTTTTAGGAGTTTGTCTCGACTCTGTGAGCATGCGTGTGCACCTCACGAATGAGCATGTACAGACCATTCTTTGGTGTCTGTCTCAGTTTAAACTGGAAAAATATTGCCACTGAAGCTATTCTAGAGAATTCTGGGTTTAATGGCATTGCGTCTGGGGCCTTGGGCGCATGCATTGTTGCTGTCTGGCTGCTCTAGCACCATGGACAGCGCTAGCCTTCTACCGACAGGGTGTTGTGCTGGGTCAAATTTTCAGAAGGAAAGTGCTGACCACTGATGCATCCAGCACAGGATGATTTCTGGGATGGTAGAAATACTGGACGGACCTCCATGGGAAATACAGCTGAGGAGAGACCTTCTCTAACAAACACTAGACATGATTTGTCATTCCCAGCCAGAGCTGTAACGGCTACATGTGTAGCCTTTGAACGGAGCACAACAGATAAGCCAGAATTGGCTTATTCGGTTATGAACACCATTGTACAGGCTAGAGCACTGTCCAAGAGATGCCTTTACACATCGAAATGGAAAGCGTTCCCTAATTGGTTCTTTTCACACAGCAAAGACACACTGAACTGCCCCATACCTGAAGTTCGTACATTTCTTTAAGAACAATTGGACGCAGGGCTCACTCCGTTAATACTCAAAGTTTATGTGGCAACTAAATATGTGTATCATGCACCTTAAGCTGGCACCTCTATAGGCAAACATGATTTAATCATAAAATTCCTTAAGGGGACGGGGCGGCTAAATCCCCCTCGCCCTTCTACATTCCTGACTTGGGACCTAATTTTGGTCCTAAAAGCTCTCACGGGTCCTCCCTTCAAGCCTCTGGACTATGTTGAATTGGGTGTGTTTTCTCTTTAGACCACATTTCAGAAAAAAGGGGCGGTCATTTGAAGCACTGTCAGTTGACAATTCATGTCTGGAGTGTCAAACCCAGGAAAGGCTATGTGCCTATGTTTATAACCTACGTTGAGAACTGCTGTATTGTGCAGTAGATTCAACAGCCTTTCAGAGAGAGAGAGAGATTAAAGGAACAGCAGAAGGAATTCAGCTCTGTGAATACATCCGCTCGGCTCCGAAGAAGAAATCTGAGTGTGTGTTTGCATTGCGACACTCATTTATACTGTACGTCCGGGGGTGTGGCATGCAAATCCCACGCACCAATTCTCATTGGCCCTTTCTCAAAGATCAGAGATGTCTGGGCTCCCAAGGGTGACCCTAGTATCAACTCATCGACACAACGTCGAGTGAGTGACAGATAGGGAAATGAAGTTACATACGTAACCGAGACGTTTTCCTAAACAAGCAATTGTATTTGAATTGTGTTGTGAAAAGGGGAGACATTTGTTGACTTTGGGCATGTCATATTGGCCAACTGTATAGATGCATTAACAGGAACATATCAGGGAGTTCTCTGTTAATCTAATGGTGTTCTGCCCCAGAGACATAGCCATCAACCTTGCAGAACGAGTAATGCACGCACATACATACACGTGGAGAATACATGACACAGTAGTAAATATTGGTGTATCTTAAGAGGACTCACTTGACTTTTCAGAGATGCCTAATGTTTGGGAGTTTGGCAATTACAACTTCCTCTCTTTGGTCTTTAGGAATGTATGACTACATGCTGAAGATCTCATGGTAGATCTTAATCATCAGAATGAAAATGCAGTATAGCTTAGCATGGAAGGTGAATAAGAAATGAGGGTGGTTGAGTGTGTCTTTCAAGGAGGAATTAGATATAAAAAACTGAGACAGGCAAGCATTACTCGTTTCAAGGTTAAATTATGTGCCAGTAATGTAGCCTTAAATGCTGGTATTTAGTCCCTGGTGGGTGTACCTTTCACTGCTCTTTCTGTTGACTTTTATTGCACTTCAGGTGAGCTCTAATCCTGTCAAGTTGTTTGCTCTGAGCTGATTAAACCATTAGACACTATTGCACACAACATGCTCTTGTCTCCTGCATATATAAGATATTACCCTTTTGTCCTTTGGACTGCGCAGTATTATAAATTTTTTTTGCAAGGTATTTTTTTAGCCAAGACAATTAGGATAGTATATGATCCAGGCTGGACTCAAACCCAGGTCACCATGACCCCCAAATCAAACCCAATCTGTTCGCCGAATTCACAGTTGGCACAAACACAACATTCTTCATGGCTCTGACAATCTGTCAGTTATTTAAAACTTGCATTTTACTTATACTTGCACAACACATTTACTTAGCTATCTAGATAAGGACATATCATAGACTTCTGTTGTTTTTATATAAATCTAATTTTAGTATATATTCAGGGGTTTTAGGATTTTCATTTGCAAGATTTGTGATTTTCCAACTCTCTGAAGGGAGGTTTTTTCATATATAGATAACTTTTGGGGTCAGATTGATCAAAATAGAGATAATATATGTGGCTTCTGCTGTGGGTCTAGATGACTCTCATTTTCCCTGCACAAGTTTCCTGTGACACCAAATTTCAAAGAAGAGAGGAAATCAAAACAATCGGGGTCATTTCACAGCATTGCCCAAAATTTCCAACAAAATCCATCTTGAGCATTTAGCTTAATCCTACATATTATTTTCACAGAAAGCAAAAGCATGATGCTAAGAATCTCTGCAGATGTATATGCTGCTCACATAATGTCATTACCCGCACCAGAGTGAGAGAGTATTGCCATGGCTCTAGTCTAATCCTCTCCAAACCTGACAGAAAACACTGCCCAGATTCCACTTTAATTGAAGACATTTTATTAGATTTTTTTCTTTCACTTCTTTTTTTACTCCATTGTTTCATATGTTGGGAATAGAAGTATAGGCTTATAGCAATTTCTCTCTCATTGTCTCAGCTGTACCAGTCTATCTACCTCTACATATTAAAGGAGTCAAGGGAAAAATTAATGTAGGAAAAAATCTAGAGTGATAGACCAAGAAAACAATGAAACATTCAGGGCTTGTGTATGTCTAAACAAGGGATGGCGATACTGATCAGACATGTGTTCCCTTCTTTATAGATCAAGCAAGAAAGGAAAAACTCTAATAATTTGTCTGTTTATTTATCAAAGCAAAGTGCTCCTCAATATGAGTGCAGCCCAATCTAATACTGGAAACTCTCAGAGGACAGGGCTGCTTTAACATGGCTGGGTGAACATGACTCAGGATGCTTGGTGTTAACTTTGTGTTCACACATTCATTGCATATTCCTTTTGAGGAAACTAGACATTTTTACGGCTTGAATACTAATTAAACCTGGCTGGTTGGCATGCAAAAATAACGAGCAAACACAAATGACTGACCATAGTTGTTATAGAAAATTAAGCCATATCACACAAGCAAGAGTGTTGTTGTACTTAACATTGTCCTAAATTGAGGCCTGGGTATCTCAGCGAGTATTGATGCTGACTACCACCCTTGGAGTCTCGAGGTCAAATCCAGGGCATGCTGAGTGACTCCAGCCAGGTCTTCAAAGCAACCAATTTGGCCCTGTTGCTAGGCAGGTAGAGTCACATGGGGTAACCTCTTCGGTCGCCATAATGTGGTTCTTGGTTGGGCGCGTGGTGAGTTGTGCGTGGATGCTGAGGAGAATAGCGTGGGCCTCCACACATGCTATGTCTCCACGATAATGCACTCAACAAGCCATGTGATAAGATGCATGGATTGAAGTTATCAGACATGGAGACAACTAAGATTTGTCCTCCGCCAAGCAGATTGATGCGAGTCACTACAGCACTACGGACTTAGAGTGCATTGGGAATTGGGCATTCCAAATCGGCGGGAAAAGAGAATAAAAAAACATTGTACTTAATTACCTGTGCTTTAATTACACAACTTTGCTGATATTCATTACAACAGCATGATTTTGGAGTGTAATATTGCTTTTATACATCAGGTAGCATATTACAGAAAACATCCCATCTTAAGTCTTAAGTTATGATCTGAACAGTTTAGTTAGAATTTTGTACAAATTCATATTACTGAAGCAAATCCTAAAGTGATTTAGGATTCTTATCTCACAAAATCATATCTTATCTGTAGTTAAGATAACACACTTATTAATGTTATTCTTAAATAGCTTTTGTCCTTAACAACATTTTTGAATCTAAGGTTCTTTCTGTAATATGCCCCCATTTCTGTAAGTTTAATATTGAGTAACTTACATTTTAGAAACAAAAGGCTATTTATTTTGTCTATCTTTGCTTTCTGTTTCTACTTGAAATTACCTGTTTTATTAAAGTTTTACTCTAACGACATGCAGAGTGGTCAGAGTTTGGCAGGAAATTAGGTTCCAAGATGAGTTTGGGGATAATTAATTGTATTAATTAAAAAGAAAAAGACTGATATTTTAATTTTAAGTGACAATTCCGCTCAATTAAACTTCAGAGGAATTTACATAGCACACGGATATGATGAGGATGACTCAGAGAGACCCACATTGGATGCACAACCAATGGTACACAGTTGACGGACTGAGAGATGTGCTTTAATGTGAGGGAGAGTCAGACGATGTTCCAAGCATTTTGCCTTCTGTTGCTTAATGGAGAAATCTTTGAAACTAAGATATCTCTTTCAGAGGACATTCAGGTCACACGGAGTTTTCCAAGTTCTAAAATGTTAATACATAATAGTTGACATTAATGTCAAAATACTTCTTTTACACACCTTACCATTTTTTAGGTTTTATGGAAATCAAATTGAATGTTTGGAAGGTGGCAAATTCCACAGACTACAGAAACATTTGCAAAATTCTCAGTTTGCTTTAAAGAAATGTTAAGAAACTTTAAGTATGTCAATTTCTGTACAAAAACCTGCAATGATCAGTGTGTTGTTGTGCGTTTGAGAGAAGGATAAAGAGAGTGATTGGGAGCTGAATGGAACAGAGGTGGAACTTCTCTGCTGGCCTAGAGATTGTCAGAATCAACAAATTATATTTTTATAATTTTATATATATTTCATTAATGCTATATGTATTTTACAAAGTTTGTTCCAATCAGTCTATTAATAGTATTAACCTAATCTCATTGCTACTCTCTCATCAGTTGTGCAGTGAACTTGCACTACTTCCAGTGCAGCTCATTTAAATTAGAGCTTTTATCCAATCAGATGTTCCAATGTGCTGTCTCAGGGTGATAAATCTACCCTGAGGCCTTCAGAATTTCAAGTGAATCCCCTCTGCTGTTAACGCAAATGAGGGTGATGTTGCTGATTTTCATCTTCTTTAACAAATCAGATTTCGAGTTTGCCATGTTGGGCATATTCTTTGACCTGCCAGAGCCTTCTAGCTGGCCTTGCCACCTACATCAGCATGTTTTATGTGGCATAATCAGAGGAGGAGCATTAGCTAACTGAAACTGAAGTACAACTAGCTAGCATGTAAACTTTCTTTCATGTGAGGTTTATATTTTTAGATATAGTGCTTTAGATTTTTTGTTTAAATGCACAATGGCAAGGGAGGGAGAGAAGAAATGGATTTGGTGGTGGATTTACTGGCAATGCCTCTTTCGAGAAGGACCTTTCAAGAAAAGCTGGAATTTGTGAAAAAGGGTCTTACAACCCCACAGATAGCAGGCCTGTCCCAGCCAGGAATGGATTTGTGCTGCACTTTCAATCAACCGACTACGAAAGGTACACCTGGCTTACAGAGTTGAAGGAACATTGCAAACTGAATTGCTGGGAATGCCTGTTATTGTGTTTGGAGTCACGCTGGGTTTGCAAACCTGAATTGCCCTAAAGGGGCTATTTGAGCACATATTATTATTATTATTATTATTATTATTATTGAGCACAAGTTTTGTGACAAATTTACACATTGGCATGTTTGGCGGTGACCATCGCAGTGTCTACTGCTTCTGTCGAAAAGGAGTAGATACTAGTAATAGTAGTTTAATGCGTCCTAAAACACATTAAAACTTATTCAAGAAATAAGAATGGGCAGGCTTGACTGTCAGTACTGGCCTCCATGGCAATCGAGAAGGACCTTTTATTGGAACTGAAATGCACCGATGTACTGTACAACCATGTCTTGAACTCATGTCATTGAGGATGGACTTTGTCTACAAATGATGAGCAGCTTTGGTAAGTTTGATGGATTTTTATGAATCTTTACTAGCCGGGCTGTAAAGCTGTAGTGTTGTAGGTGCTGTACATAATACTGAAAAGAGGAGATCCTTAGACAGAGGAGATCCTTAGACATCCTGGCGCTAGGCCTGTTACTAGCTATTTATTATCATTATTGATTGCTTTAGATCGTTGCTGCTGGTGCGAATGATGTTCTGATTCAATGGCCTGTCTGTGCCTTCAAGTCAGAGTGTGACATGTGCATTTAAGCCAAGCAGCTTGGCTGGAATCTGGGTTAGCCTGTTGAATCTTGATTGTGTTATTTGTGTTTTATGGCATGTTTGCTTGCTTGGTGGTTGTATGAGTAAATGTGACTGGTTGTTGTGTTTGATCTTGTTTCTTTGGTAATTACATTGATTTGGACTATGTGATGTCTATTTGTGATGCAGCATCCTGTCATACTATGTAATAGTGGTACATCCTTGATGGTTTGATGGTATCCTCCCATAATTAAAATTTAAATTGCAGCTATGGGGTGGTTATGTCCAATTACAATAGCCAACCCAGCGTGGCTACAACACCATATCTGTCGGTTGCAAATAACAGGCATTCCCAGCAATACAATTTGCAATGTTCCTTCAATGCTGTAAGCCAGGTGTACCTTTCTTAAATATCTGATGACAAGAATCTGCATAATTTAGGTTGCTTCAAATGTTTCATCCATGAGCCTAATTTATCATCATCTGACATAATGAAAGCTGCTCTGCTGTCATATTAATGCTTTAGCATATATCACAGTCAGGAATTTGCTTTCTAAATGCTGACATGTGCATTATGTGAGGTTAACAGAAATAGCAGGGCTAGGCAGAATAGCCTCTGTTTATTCCAGTTGTCACATTCTGCATCTTATTACGCATACACTTACACACACTTTTAAGAAAGGTTTTTCATCATAAATATAAGGTATGCACTCTGACCTCATTGCTATTTAGAGAGGATTTGTATTATTGTGTGGACTCTTCTACTTTAACAGAGAGGCTGCAGAGAATGCTAGCCATCGGCCACTGGCGTGCCTTTCTGAGCGAAGGAAATGGAAATGATAATAATGTACAAGATAGAATAGAAGAAAAACAAATAGAAAACATGGCACGGCTAAACTAATTGGTGGAGTAGGGATTTGTTATGCGAATACCATGCATAATTATATTAGTCCACATTAGGAAAGGAGCATCGCAATATTACAGAAAGCAAGCTCTGAGTTGTTTCACACTGATACAAAACAGGGAGAAATCTTCTGAACATTTCTCTAATAAATCAACCAGAGTAATTATAAAATATGATGTAATACTAATAAATATTCTGAGTGTATTCCAGCTGTGGCCTTGATCAAGCATGTTCATACAGTATTGTGAGTCTTGAAAGAAATTACTGAGAAGAAACGTTGATTGTTCTGTACCTTGTAGACTTTGAAACCAAATATGTCTAAAATACCTGGAGATCAGTCTGTTAGGGTTCCCATTCATCTCAATGGGAGTTGCTTGACTGGCCACGCACAGGTGGAAGTATACATCCTGCATCTTTAATTTTTGCTCATGGGCACTCACATCTAGCAAATTTTTTGAGCCAATAATCTGGGGCTGGTTGTACCAGCCATGTGCAAATTACAAATTGAACTAGTTAAAGCATAAATAGGCAATAAATTGCAACTTACATTGAACATATGAATAAATATTCTAGCTTTGCACAGTAATCATAGATGACACGTAAATATACATATAAACTAAATATTTACAGAATCCTCCGCTCAAGATTAACGGTTAAAAACTCAGATTAAGAAATCAGCCAAGACCTCAGAAAAAAAAAATTGTGGACATCCACAAGTCTGGTTCATCCTTGGGAGCAATTTCCAAATGCCTGAAGGTACCACGTTCATCTGTGCAAACAATTGCACACAAGCCATGGGACCACACAGCCATCTTACTGCTCAAGGAGGAGATGCAGTCTGTCTCCTAGAGATGAATGTAGTTTGGTGCAAAAAGTACAAATCGATTCCAGAACAACATCAAAGGACCTTGTGAAGATGCTGGAGGAAACAGGTTGACAAGTATCTATATACACATTAAAACATGTCCTATTTCGACATAACCTGAAAGGCTGCTCATCAAGGAAGAAGCCACTGCTCCAATATTGCCATAAAAAAGCCTGACTATAGTTTGCAAGTGCACACGGGGACAAAGATCTTACTTTTTGGAGAAATGTCCTCTGCACTGATGAAACAAAAATGTATCTGTTTGGCCATAATGACAATTGTTATGTTTGGAGGAAAAAGGGTGAGGCTTGGCAGCTGAAGAACACTATCTCAACTGTGAAGCATGGGGGTGGCAGCATCATGTTGTGGGAGTTCTTTGCTGCAGGAGGGACTGGTGCATTCACAAAATAGATGGCATCATGAGGAAGGAAAATTATGTGGATATATTGAAGCAACATCTGAAGACATCAGCCAAGAAGTTAAAGCTCGTCACAAATGGGTCTTCCAAATGGACAATGACCCCAAGCATACTTTCAAAGTTGTGGCAAAATGGCTTATGGACAACAAAGTCAATGTCAGTATTGGAGTGGCCATCACAAGCCCTGACCTCAATCAGATAGTACATTTGTGGGCAGAACTGAAAATATGTGTTTTAGCAAGGAGGCCTACAAACCTGATTCAGTTACACCAGTTCTGTCTGGAGGAATGGGCCAAAATTCCAGCAACTTATTGTGAGAATCTAGTGGAAGGCTACTAAAACCTTTGACCCAAGTTAAATAATTTAAAGGCAATGCTACCAAATACTAACAAAGTGTATGTAAACTTCTGACCCACTGGGTATGTGATGAAAGAAATAAAAGCTGAAATAAATAATTCTCTACTATTATTCTGACATTTCACATTAAAATTATTTCATATTAAAATAAAGTAGTGGTCCTAACTGGCCTAAGACTGGGAATGTTCCCCTTCTGTCACTCACTCGACGTTGTGTCGAATTAAGTGACACGGGTCTTCTTGGGACACCAAACGTGCCTCTGAACTTGAGAAAAGGCCAATGTCAAATTGGCAGACATAATTTGCATGCCCCACCTACACATACGGGTATAAAGGGAAGCGGGGCAGAGTCTGTCAGTCAGAATTTTTTTTGCAACAGCAAAGCTGAGTTCACTTTTCCACTCACCTCTGTTGGCAAGAAGTACTGCTGTTGGATCTACGCAGCGTTTCCAGCTGGCGTGCTTTCTCTCTGCATGATGTGCAGTCCCCGCCCCTGGGTACTTCGACGGCACTTTCATTGCCTGAAAGAGTGTTTCTCCTCCTAAAAGAGTTTATTTCCTCTAAAAGAGTTTGAGTTCCCACTCATAAAAGAGCAGGCGTTGAATGTCCTTTTCAGGGCGAGTCTTTTTAAAGATGTCTTTCTGCCTCTGTGTAGTTCCTGGATACAGTTGATTTATTCTCTACTTCTGATGGTCATAAAAGCTGCCTCACGTTCCTGGGCTACGACCACATGCAGGCTGCGGTTTATGAATGGTTCATGTTCTCAGTGCGAGAACATACCCATGGCAACATTGCGGTCGTGGCTTTCTTTTCTCACGAGAAAAAGCCACTTCAGCCGCCTCCCACGTTGTTCCTTCTTCCCACGGGATTGAGGACAACCCGGCTGGAGATGAAGGCGATTTGGGGATAACGACGGGCTTGGTTACGCCGGGTAAATCCCTACGAACCACCCACCCCCTGGCACGCTTACTTGCTTCCGTCCGAGCCATCGGGTCTGCTCGCCCAGTCTGAGGCTGATGCGCAGATGTCCGCTATGCTTTCCCAGGCCACCGTGAGTGTGAGGTGGAAACTGGAAAATTCCTTCGCCCCCTCACGGCTACTTGATCAGTTCCGGAAGTGCATGACGCGGTCATGGAGGGCACCTTTTACTGCCCGGAACCGACCCATCTGCTCGTGCGCTCTCACTACCCTGGATGGCGGGGCGGCCCATGGGTATATGGGGGTCCCACAGGTGGACAGAGCAGTTACAATCCATTTGTGTCTCGAGAACGCCGCCACCTGGCGGGACCGCCAGGTACTCACTGACCTCGAAAGCCTACAGCGGTACTGGACAGGCCACATCTGCCCTGCATGCCATGGCTCTCCTGCAAGTCTACTAAGCCAAGGCACTCAAAGATCTACACCTGGGTATTCCCGACCCCGACGTGCTGCAGGAACTGCGCTCTGCCACCGACCTCGCTCTCAGAGCCACGAAGGTCACAGCGCAGGCACTCGGGCGGGCAATGACCACCCTCTTGGTCCAGGAGTGTCACTTCTGGCTGAACATGGTCGAGATGCATGACGTTGACCACGGCACATTTACTCAACACCCTCTTCGGCAAATCCGTCGCTGACTTCGCCCACTGGTTTTCTGCAGTGAAGAAGCAGATGGAGGCGATATCCCACATCGTGCCGTGGCACCGCCAATCCAGCGCAATGTTTTTACCTGCTTCCCCCTGATCGTACCGTTAGAGCCCCTCACGTACTTTTGCGGAGTGCGCTTTCATAATATGTCACAACTCGACCAGCATCTCCACCTTTGGAGTCAGACGTGACTGAGGTCGCCGCACGCCACTCACATCCCTGGCAACCGCAACATGACGGCAGACGCGTTGTCACGACAGGTTTCGCCCAGCGGAGAGTGGAGGCTCCACCCCCAGGTGGTCCAGCTGATTTGGGACAGATTCTTTGCCTCCCAAGACAACTTCCACTGCCCACTCTGGTACTCCCTAACAGAGGCTCCTCTCAGGACAGATGCACTGGCACACAGCTGGCCCTGGGGGGCTGCGCAAGTACGCATTTCCTTCAGTGAGCCTACTTGCACTGGTGCTGTGTAAGAAGGTTCTCAGACCTTACACTCATTGCGATAGCACCTCCCCGGAAACTTCCCCTTAGGAAGGTCCTTCTTTCTCAGGGACGGGGCACCCTCTGGCATCCGTACCCAGACCTCTGGATACTCCACGTCTGGCCCCTGGATGGAACGCGGAAGATCTAGTGGATCTCGTTCGTGAATTGATGTTCTTGCCGAGCCGAAGACCCACAGAGATGCGCAGTTTGGTCAGTGCTTTCATTCCTGCAGGAGAGGCTGGAGGGGAGGCTATCCCCCTCCACCTTGAAGGTGTTCTATATGAAGCTGCTATTGCGGCCCACCAAGCCTCTCATTGCTGTGTCCGGTTCCTGCTTTGCGTATCTATTCTAGATGTTCTGAGCAGCTCTTTGTCTGCTTCGGCAGATGACGGAAAGTGCCAGAAAAGGGTCGGAAAGGATGCCATCTCCAAACTGAGGCTACCTGCTGGGTCGCCGATGCCATTTCCTTGTGGCTACTGCTTGTGGCCTGCTTGGGTCGCCGATGCCAGTGCCAACACCTGGCCAACAGCACCTCACTAGCAGACATCTGCAGAGCAGCGGGCTGGGCAACATCCAAAACATTTGCCAGATTTTACAATCTCCGGGTTGAGTCTGTCTCGTCCCGTGTTTTGTCAGGTCTGACCCGGTAGAACACGGTAACACAGCACAACCGACCAGGTGTTCTGCTTGCACACAGCGCCTTTCGCCAAGTTGGTCCAGTTCGCCTTCTGTCCCAGGTTAGCCACTAAGAGTCACTCCCTGGATGTTCTCCTCCCTATCCATCAGGCCTGCAAATTCAGTGGAGCAATTTGCATCCAGACCCACTATGAGTCACAGGTGCTCTGTTCTGCATGGGCTTAGTTCCCTTCTCAAATACAAACTCCCGTGATGTATTTCCCGCAGTACGGTCCCCGTCAGTGGACCCGCATTTCCCTTGGACAGCCCCGCTGCCCCAGTCACCGTGCTTGTAGTGCTCCCCCCCTCATTAGGCTGGACCTACCGCCACACCACTCCAATGTACGGCTTCACAACCCTCCTGGTGTATTTGCCACATGGCACCCCCCCCCCCCCCCCCCATATTGGGCAGGATATGGCCTCCCCAGGGTTTTTCCCCCTGAAAGACTAGGACCGGGAAAGACCGCCTTCCCAGATGCATTTCATAGCGTTAAGATAGCTCCAGCCGCTTCACCTCCTATGCGAGAGACAAAGTGAGAGAAAAGGCCGTGGCTGCCAGGCTTGCTCCCATGCTAGTCATGTAGCACCTATTCTCCCCTCTGGGGTTCGGGGAACCTAAGGTCTGTATATGACATCTATAACATGATGTGCAGCCGACACAGTTGCTTCTAGCATGCAGTAGCCTGTTTGCACCTGTCTCGACGGTTCACTTAACATGGTCAGTGAATGCCGTTTATAGATGGGACCCCTTCTGTCACTTCATTTGACACAACGTCGAGTGAGTGACAGAGGGGGAACGTCATGGTTACTGTCGTAACCTCCATTCCATGAGGGAGGAAACGAGACATTGTGTTCATCCTGCCACAGCACTACACCTACCACTGTAATCGACCGTGCCTTATTCTCGGCTCCTCAGTGCAAAATCCTGACTGACAGACGCTGCCCTGCTTCACTTTATACCCGTATGACATGAAAAAAACTAAATTTAAATTGTTGAGTGAACTATTCCTTCAAAGCAAGTGAAACAATTCCTTCTGTAGTGTTGACATAGTTGAATTATCGCAAAGGATTAAAAGGCGGGGCATGCATTTCTGCCGGTTTAGAGGTACGTTTGGCATCCCAAGAAGAACCCTTGTGTCACTTCATTCGACACAACGTCTCATTCCCTCCCTCAGGGAACGGAGGTTACGACAGTAAATATGACGTTTTAATGTATTTGACCATGGTGGATGTAAACTTTTGACATCAACTGTATATGATGATTTTGACATTTATAATAATTTACATTTATGTGTGAGAACTGGCATGCGAAGTTTCAACATATAGAAAATACAGTATATAGAATACTACAATTAATAAATATCAGTTTTTCAAGTCTATTTGTATTTATTTATTGCACCTTATTCATTTTAGATACAGTTCATGATTAATATTATTTATATATATTATACAGTATACTACTTATTATATTTACATGTTTTGTTTCATATTTCAGTGAAGCGTAATTTATTGCTGCTAACAGTTATGTGATACCTTTACATGACAAAAGGCTTTAACATCAACCATAACACAATAACACAAAAATCCATGGCTTTTCAACACTTCTGTATACAACTATTAAGGCTGCAAATTGGATTAACAAAGGTAAGTGTCATATCATGCGACTACTCATTTCTTTATGGAGAGCTTACAACATACTAGCAACTATATGTAGCCAAGTGGATAACTTGTCATTTAACTAGTCATAAATTGGACGTGTCCTCTTTAAGAACCAGAGTTCCCTCTTACAAAAAGCTTCACTTATGATGCTGCACTGAGAAAAGCGCTTTGGGGACATCTTTATGTGTGACCAGCTGTGAATATGTGTGCAACACGTCAATGAACATTGACTGGAATTTATAGCCTCTGCCGGTGTAATCATTGGACGGACCTGGGGCAGGCCTATAAATAGATGCGTCACAGGAGCTTCGTCAGATCTTTTGTCTTCAGACACTCTGTGTTTGTGTGCTAGCATGAGCCTGTCAGAACTTTCTTTCCTCTGTCCAAAAAAAAACAATGACTGAAAGTCAGGGCAAACGATGTGCGTTCCCTTGTCTCCGCTCTATGGCTGAGAGGAACATGCATCAGTTTTGCTTTGTTTGTTTGGGGCAAGAGCATGCTGCTCTCGCATTGGGGTGGGGCGGGTACGAGCATTGCAATCTGCTTTCGGGCAAAATGCTTCGCGCTCGCCTTACTTACTTCCGGGAGTCAGCGTCCACACTTCATTCGTGGGGCTCTCGTATGGATCTGGCTGAGGAGCAAGAGATGGGTTTGTCCCTTTCGCTCGCACTCTCCCCAGACCCAGCTGGTCCTTCCCGTGATCTTAAAGCGCGCTCCAGCGCCTCTTCAGTTCATGAGGGAGACCTTGAATCTCTTAAGTCTGCAGATTTTGAGTTACCCACCTTCAAGCATTCCGAGCACAATAGTAAATCAGCGGAGGAATTACTCGATGAGATTACTCGTGCGGTGGCCAGGCTTCAGTTAGACTGGCCACTCCAACAAGAGACCCCCAAATGCTCAGTCAGGGTGTTCAAGTTCAAGATACTAACTATCAAGACGGTCGTGTCACAAACCCAACATCATGTTTGGCTGGTCACGATCGATCTCATGGACGCACATTTTCATATAGAAATTCTGCCACAGCACAGGAAGTTCCTGAGGTTCACTTTCGGGGGCGTAACCTTCCAGTACCGGGTTCTTCCATTCTGCCTAGCCCTATTACCCCGCACATTCCCGAAATGCATGGATGCAGCACTAGCTCCTTTGCGACTCCGGGGTATCTGCATTCTGAATTACATAGATGACTGGCTGATACTAGCGCAGTTCCAAGAACTGTCAGTTCAGCACAGGGATATCATCTTAGCTCATCTGGTTTCTCTGGGTCTGAGACTCAATGTCAAAAGAGCGTTCTCTCTCCCACCCAGGAAATTACCTATCTGGGAGTAATATGGAATTTGATCACGATGCGGGCACAATTATCTCTTACTCAAATCATTTCCATTCAGAACACCCTGTGAAAAGTCAGGCTAGGTCAAGATTGCACTGCTCGTCAGTACCAACAAATACTAGGTCTTATGGCGTCTGCGTCCACGGTGATCCCTTTGGGCCTTCTGCACATGTGACCATTCCAGCTGTGGCTAAAAGCCAGGGGGTTTCATCCAAGGGCCAGTCCCCAAGGCAAATAAGGGTTACGCGCCACAGGCTTCGTTTCCTCTCTATGTGGTTCAGACACCGGTTTCTTACCTTGGGTCCCACTCTATGTGCATCTTGTCGTCGCAGGCTGCTAATGACAGACGCCTCCCTGACGGGCTGGGTAGGGGTCTTAAGTGGTCGTCCAGCTCAAGGGGAATGGGAGGGTCGTCAGCTCGATTGTCACATTAACTGTCTCGAGTTGATGGCTGTATTTCTGGCCCTGAAATACTTCCTCCAGAGGCTGCCATGTCTTGGTGCGGGTGGACAATACAGTGGTAGTCTCTTACATAAACCATCAAGGAGGTCCACGTTCACGTCAGCTCAATTTATGGCACGTCGGATTCTCCTTGGGGCCCAAGGCAAGCTCCTGTCACTCAGGGCAGTTTATATCCCTGGATGCCCATATGTGGGAGCAGATTTACGGTCCAGACAGAAAATACAGATGGGGGAGTGGAAACTCCACCCCGAGGTAGTGGAACAAATCTGGTTGATATTTTACAGGGCAGAAGTGGACCTCTTTGCCTCTTCACCTCTTCTCCCCTCTACTTCTCTCTGAGTCACCCAGCCCCACTGGGTCTGGACGCGATGGCGCATACATGGCCCAGAATGTGTCTGTATGCGTTTTCCCCGGTTTCTCTGCTCCTGGGAGTCTTGGCCAGAGTTTGCCAGCAAGGGTCTTGCCTCTTACTGATAGTGCCGCGCTGGCCGAACAGGGTATGGTTCTCGGAGATAATGTCTCACCTCAATGGCTGGCCTTGGGCGATTCTGAACAGGAGGGACCTTCTGTCGCAGGCATAGGGAACAATATTTCATCCCCGGCCCGAGCTGTGGAACCTTCATGTTTGGCCCCTGAGGGGTACCAACTGAGGGACACAGGGCTTTCACCTGAGGTTATCGAGACCATTTTAAGTGCTAGGGCTCCCTCCACTTGGAACAAATCTGGGTGAGATTTTACAGGGCAGAAGAAGACCTCTTCGCCTCTATGAACAGTGCAATTTCTCCCCCTGGGGCTGGACGCGGTGGCGCATACATGGCCCAGAATGCGCCTGTATGCGTTTCCCTCTACTAGAAGTTACGCCAATAAATGGGGTGTCTTTGAAAGATGGTGCAGTACACATAATGCAGATCCAGTTAACTGACAGATTGCTTCAGTTCTGGACTTTCTGCAGGAAGAACTGTCAGCAGGCACATGCCCGCCACTCTCAGGGTCTATGTGCCCACCATTTCGGCTTGCCACACCTTGATGGACGGGGTGCCATTGGGGAGACATCCTCTACTCGCTCACTTCATTTGTGGAGCTAGGCGACTTAGGCCTCCTGCTAGGACCAGGACCCCTTCATGGGACTTAGCAATAGTCCTTGAGGGTCTGGTTGAGACCCCCTTTGAACCTCTAGAGTCAGCGTCTGACAGACTTCTGACTCTCAAGATGGTTTTTCTTATGGCGATTACCTCTCTGAAGAGAATTGGGGACCTACAGGCTCTGTCTGTCTTGCCAGCCTGTTTAGAGTTTTCCCCAGGAATGACCAAAGCAATTTTGCACCCCCAGTCTGTGCCCTTTAGACTTATGTCCAGACTACCAGTGGCATAAGTCATGGCAACAATTCATTTGCCATGGGGCCACAACAAAGGGGCGGCCGCCACCAAGAAGACTATGTCGCATTGGGTGAGGGACGCTATTGCCCTGGCCTACGAGCCACGCGGTCAAGCTTTGCCAGTAGGTATCAGGGCTCACTCTATCAGAGGGCTCGCCTCCTCTGAAGCCTTGACTAGAGATGTCTCTCTGCAGCATGTTTGTGATGCGGCAGGCTGGTGGTCCTCTCCGCACACTTTCATTAGTTTCTACAGTTTGGATGTTCATGACACTCCAGGCTCTTATGTCCTTGAGTCAACATCTCAAGCTCATGTCTGAGACCTCTCACGCACTTGTGAGCACACTACACAACCGTAGGGGGTCCGGACAGCCACAGTGCGGCGGCGTGGGTATTCTCGTTCCCAAAGCACTTTTCTCAGTGCAGAATCATACGTGAAGCTTTTTGTAAAGGGAATGTCTCGGGTTACTTAAGTGTAACCCTTGTTCCCTGAAAAAAGCAGAATGAGATGCTGCGCTTCACTGCCGCACTGGGATGCCCCAGGACTGCTCTTCAGAAAAAATACTGGACGATGCTCCTGTGACGCATCTATTTATAGCCCTGCCCCAGGTGCGTCCAATGATTACACCGGCAGAGGCTATAAATTTTGGTCAATGTTCAGTGACATGTTGCACACATATTCACAGCTGGTCACACCTAAAGATGTTCCCCAAAGCGCTTTTCTCAGCGCAGCATCTCATTCCACTTTTTTTTAGGTTACACTTAAGTAACCCCAGATGTTTTGTGATGCTTGTGTTTCTGTACTCTCTTGTCTTAGAGACGTGAGAACATACAGTACATTGTGCAAGAGAGCTCCCGGTTTTGTTCATCATTTGAACAATGATGACCTACATGTATGTACCATTTCAGAATACACAGTTACATTTTAATGGCAGTCAATGGAGAAAGAGGCTTTTTTTGGGAACATTAAGGCATCTACCAATGCTAACCAGCCAAACCATGGCTTGGGTCTATAAGGTGTTTTACAGACAATCTTCTGAAATACTAATATAATAGAAACTGACCAGTTTTGAATGCATATCTCAAGACTACAATTTCTCAGTTGATCATTCTTCCTCAATGCTTCATTCTTCCTCCTGCATTTGCTTCTCTCTTCAACTGGTCTTTAACCAAAGCATATAAACCCTAGTATTGCTGAAAGAAAATCCCCAAACACAGCTAAATGGATTCACAACAACACATTCACACCATTGTTCCCTCACAAACAAGAGAATTCATGAGTTATTATAAGACAAAAGGGGGGGAGAGAGAGAGAGAGAGAGAGAGAGAGAGAAAAGAAAAGAAAAAAAAGAAAAAGCTTGAAGAGCCCTAAACGCAATTAAGAGAAATTTTATAATCTCCAAATTCCAATTAAAATCTGGCTGAAAATATTTGATTGTGTCATCCAGACTATTGTGCTGTTTGGTAGTGAAGTATGGGGTCCACTCCACATGCATAATTCTGCAGATACATCTTACATATACACAGAAATACACCAACAAATGCATGTAGAGCAGAATTAGGCAGATACACACTGATAATTAGCATTCTTAAATTTTTAAAAAAACTTAAATTTTTTACTCACTTTAAATCTTGACCCTGAGACACCCTTCAATCCAAAGCCCTCCAAATCCCAAGAGCTGAGCCCAGAAAAGAGTCCCCTACATCAGCTGGTGCTGAGACTAATTGTCCCCCCTCAAATACACTTTGACCAATCTCACATCAACACTGTTTTCCAAACACCAATCAGAGTAAAGCAAATTATAACCCAATGTAAAGAAACCTATTAGGAACATTGGAAAGAAGAAACTAAAAAGCCAAAGTAGATTAGAATGTTATCTGGCCCTAAACAGAGAGTTTGAGTTGGCAAAATATCTCTTTACTGTCAGAGATAGAAAACAGAGACAGGCCCTAACCAAATACAGGCTCAGTGGCTACAAATTGGCAATTGAAAAAGGAAGATACAAAAAATTATGGCAACCAAAAGAAAACAGAATATGTGGTCACTGTTCGACAGGTGAGGTCAAGACAGAAATGCACTTCCTCCTAAAATGTGAAGCATTCAGTGAAATAAGTAATGATTATCTAAACAAGTTTAACTAAATGACCTCTCAAAATTAAAAAAATACTCATAGGAGAAGGAGACAGGGCACATCTTGCTGCCAATATGTATCAACATGCCACAACCTGAGGGACAGTGAAAGAACTGGACACACACACACAATGCAATGTGGTGAAATAAATAATAAAGCCCTTTATATTATTGTTTTTTATATATTACTAATAATTATATTATATACTGACAAAATGTATTTTGCTTTTATTTTATTTATTCTATATGATGCTTTGGCAAAAAAATTTTTTGAAACTTTCATGCCAATAAAGCCCATTGAACTGACTTTAATTGAGAGAAAGAGAGAGAGAGAGAGAGAGAGAGAGAGAGAGAGAGAGAGAGAGAGAGAGAAAAGCATTATCACTCAGCTCAGAGCTCTGATTACATTTAAACTGATTGGATTGGATTCTGGAAAAGGTCCATAATTAGTACCACCTTCCCGGACTATGACCCCCATTTGGTTACAGAAAGGATGGGTAGATTGTCATGTTCTCTCCCAACACCTGCCTGCCTGCCTAAACAGCCATCATACTCGATATTTTTGAAAAATAAAATAAAATGCTGAATAAAAATTGTTGTAGTGCATCTAGTGTTAATTGGAGCAAGAAACGGAAGGGAAAATCTGTTGCAAAAATGTACTTTACACTGTAACAAAATTATGTACATTTACGGGGAAAATTTCACAGCAAAAGTACTGTAACTTTTATAGAATTATGCAAATGTATTTTACTGATATATATATATATATATATATATATATATATATATATATATATATATATATATATATATATATAGAGATATATATATATATATATATATATATATATATATATATATATATATCAGATGTGCACATATATATAGATATATATATAGATATATATATAGATGTGCACAAGTAGTCGAATATTCGTTCTGCAATAATTATTCTAATAGTATAGATGGAATAGTATAGATTAGAATAGTTCTAATTTCGAAGTTTTGCTTTTGCTGGCCAGTGAGAAACAAGTTAAATCCTGAACACACAAACTAAAACTGGCAGTTATAACAGAATGCACTGGGTGGCACTGTTGAATGTGGACACAAGTTGATCACGATCAAACGGTTCTGTCAGTACGTTCAGATGGACACCAGAAAAGCGGGATATTGTGAGAATGTGGCTTACTGTGAGAAAGCTGGGTTCCTGTTTAAATATACTGGATAGGTGGAATACACTTTACTCTCGTATATGTGCCGCTCGTCAGAAAGCAGCGTCCACATTGCAACATAATTCCGCAACACTTTTGTAAACAACAAACATGGCATTCGAGAAAGACATGCGACATGTATAATGAGTATAGTTTACTGAGCATGTGGATATGCTTGTTTTTCACAACAAAAACATGATATACGATACAATATAAACATAATAACTATTATATTCCGAGTGTTTATACTCGTCCTGTACGTTAACTGCGTCAGTCTACTTCATTAGCGGTTTATTTTCCTTCACTTTGCGTGAGCTTAAATGCTTTCATTCTATTCTATTTTTGTTTTCTCCCATTGCTTAAAAACACAGGGCATGATATAAGCTTGTTGTGATTAAATTAGAAATGTTTTTTTAATGGTGACGCAAACTTCATGACTAAAAAAATTATTTTACATCTCTTTCTCATTAATTACCTTCATTTAAAAAATAGAATATTCGGGAGAAAAAAATCAAATTATGAGCTTAAATATTTGAATACCAAATTATTGATGTATGCCCATCCCTAAAATATATATATATATATATATATATATATATATATATATATATATATATATATATAAAACATTCCTGTAGTGTAATACAGTCATTTAAATAAGTCACATATGTCAGCTGTAACTAATAATACAATTTGTACTCTTTAATAACAGTGTCAAATATGTTCCCCATCAAAAGCTACACTCTGATGCTGCGCTGATTTAGCGCTTTGGGATCATTTTTTAGGAGTGACCAGTTGTGAATATGTGTGCAACACGTCAATGAAGTTGACTGGAATTTATAGCCTCTGCTGGTGACATCATCAGGATGCGCCGGTACCAGGGGCTATAAATAGATGTGCCACAGGTGCATTGTCAGGTCTTTTGTCTTCAGACTATTCTGTGTGTGTTGTGCTTCTCAAGCCTGTCAAACTTTCAACTTTCCTCTGATAGGAATTAGATGTAAGCAGTGTGCAGAAATCTTTTTCTTTTCTTCTTTCTTCTGTCATTTACATTAAGTGTGAAAGAAAAAGAGAAAATGAGTGATAAACAAAGCAAACGGTGTGTGTTTCCCTGTTTACGCCATATGGCTGTATCAGACACACACTAGTTTTGTTTTGTTTTGTTTGTTTGGGGGAAGAGCATGCTGCTCTTGAGTTAGAGCGAGGCGGGTGTGAGCATTGTGATCTGCTCACAGTGAAAATGTTGCGCACTCATCTCACTTATTTCCAAGAGCCAGCCCCACCATTTCGTCATGGGGCTCACGTATGGATCTGGCTGAGGAGCGAGAGATGGGTTCGTCCCTGTCACTCGCTCTCTCTCTCTAGATCCAACCGTTCCCTTGCATGATCTCGAAGCTTGACGATTTGACTCATTCATGGAAGAAAACCTTATACTTCCCATGTCTTTGTGCCCTCAATGTCGAAATATTCGACTATCATGGGTGCTAAGGCTTGGGGGTATACGACGATGCCACGGGTAGAAGAGACACTCGCGGGCTTTCTCTCGCCCACAAAGCCATTTAGGACCACCTCAACGCTTGTGGGGAAGGCTTATAAAGCTGCAGGTCAGGCTGGTGCTGCTCTACACAACATGGCGGAGTTACAAGCGTACCAGACTGATCTATTGAATTGTGAATCGCACTCCCCCTCATAAAGACTGGGGACCAGCTCGTCGCCCTCAGAAGCCTCCAAAGCAAGACCTCAGGACCATTATCTCCAGAAAGAGAAAGCCCTAACAGTCTTGCGCCCAGCCTTGCCCCCCCGAGACATGGCGCATGAAACATCCACCTGTACCTTCCCGATACCCCTCGAAACATCGTCCGGTTTCTGGAGTTAGCGGTTTCCAGCTAAATGTTGGGTGTACCATTGCTTCCTGTCATAGTCAAGGAAACGGAACACTTGACTTCCCCTCAACAGGAAGTTTCAAAGTTGATACCCATCTCAGAGAACCTGGCAGCATGGAAGCTACTGTCGGGTGTTTCTATGTGGGTCCTAAGAACAGTAGAAAAAAGCTACAGAATTCAATTAATTTGCCGTTCTCCGCATTTCAACGCCGTGGTTCACACTACCGTGAAACCGGAACAAGCATGTCTACTGTGGAAAGAACTGCAAATCTCTTGGTCAAAGGGGCCATAGAACATGTTCCCCTTCCAGAGAGAGAGTCAGGTTACTACAGCAGATACTTCCTGTTTCCCAAGAAGGATGGGGTATTGCGTCCGATTTTAGACCTTCAAGGCTTGAATCGCTCAGTCAAGGAGCTCAAGTTCAAGATGCTAACCGTCAAGACAGTCGTGTCTCAAATCCAACATCCCGATGTATTGGTCACAATCAGTCTCATGGATGCATATTTTCATTTAGAAACTCTGCCACAACACAGGAAGTTCCTGAGGTTCGCTTTCGGGGGCGATGCTTTGCAATATCAGGATCCATTCAGCCTAGCCTTATTCACACAAAGTGCATGGATGCAGCACTGGCTCCTTTGTGACTCCGGGGCATCCGCATTCTGAATTATATAGATGACTGGCTGATAATAGGACAGTCACAAGAACTGGCATTACAGCACAGAGATATCGTCTTAGCTGGTTTCTCTGGATTTGAGATGCAGAGACAAGGAAAGCATTATCTCTCCCACTCAGAAAGCTATGTATCTGGGGATCGTATGAAATTCGATCATTATGCGGTCAAAATTGTCTCCCGCTTGAATCGAGACCATTCAGAACACCCTGAGCAAGTCAGGCTAGGCCAAGGTTGCACTGTTCGTCAGTATTAACGAATACTAGGTCTAATCTAGTCATCTAGACGCATCTGCATCCTCGTTGATAATTTTGGGCCTTTTGCACATGAGACCGTCTCAGTTGTGGCTCAGACCCAGGGGATTTCATCCATGGGCCAGTACCCTAAGGCAGATAAGGTTTACGTGCCGTGCGCTACGTACCATTTCTATGTGGTTCAGACCCCAGTTCCTCACCTTGGGTCCCACTCTAGGTGCGTCTTGTCGTCGCAAGTTGCTAACAACAGATGCCTCCCTATCGGGCTGGGGAGCGGTCTTAAGTGATCGTCCAGCTCAAAGGGAGTGGGAGGCTCATCAGCTCGATTAGCACATCAACTGTATTGATGGCTGTATTTCTGGCCCTGAAATACAGCATTTGAGAGGCTGCCATATCCTGGATGGATAACACAGCGGCAGTTGCTTACATAAAGCATCAAGGAGGTCTATGGTCATGCCAGCCAAACAAACTGGCTCGGCAGATTCTCCTTTGGGTTCAGGGCAAGCTCCTGTCAATCAGAGCAGTTTATATCCCTGGATGCCTGAATGTGGGAGAGGACTTACTGTCCAAACAGAAAATACTGACGGGGAGTGGAAACTCCACCCCGAGGTAGTGAAACAAATCTGGTTAAGATTTTACAAGGCAGAAGTGCCTTCTCCTCCCAACAGACAATGTCCCCTCTACTTCTTCCTGAGTCACCCAGCCCCCCTGGGTCTGGACGCGATGGCACGCGTTTTCTCATTTTCTCTGGTTTCTCTGCTCCCAGAGTTATGACCAAGGGTCTCGCCTCTTACTGATGGCGTCACATTGGCCGAACAGGGTATGGTTTTCGGAGATAATATCTATCCTCGATGGCTCGCCTTGGCCGAATCCGGACAGGAGGGACCTTCTGTCTCAGGTGCAGGGGATGATATTTCATCCCTGGCCTGAGTTGTGGAACCTTCATGTTTGGCCCCTGAAGGGTACCAACTGAGGATCACTGGGCTTTCACCTGAAGTTATCGAGACCATTCTCAGTGCTAGGGCTCCTTCCACTATGAAAAGTTATGCCAATAAATGGGATGTCTTTGAAAGGTGTTGCACTGCATGTAATACAGATCCAGTTAACTGCCGGATTGCTTCAGTTCCGGACTTCCTGCAGGAGAAATTATCAGCAGGCACATGCCCCGCCACTCTCATGGTTTATGTGGCCACTCTGTCGGCTTGCCACGCCTGATTGGCGAGGTACCATTGGGAAGTATCCTTTGCCTGCTCACCTTTGTTTGTGAAGCAATGCGACTGAGGCCTCCCATTAGAACTAGGATCCCTTTATAGGATTTAGCTATAGTCCTTGAGGGTCGGGTTGAGACCCCCTTTGAACCTTTGAACCTCTAGTGTCAGCTTTTTACAAGCTTCTGACTCTAAGATAATTTTCTTATGGCTATTACTTCTTAAAGAAGAATTGGGGATTTGCAGGCTCTCTCCATCTTGCCATCCTGCTTAAACTTTGCCCCAAGAATGGAGAAAGTAGTATTGTGCCCTCATCCTGACTACCTGCCTAAGGTTCCTTTCTCAACCGTAAATCCGGTTACTCTTGAGGAATCCTGTCCTCCACCGTTTACAACGCTGGATCAGGTGAAATTTCAGACTGTGTCCAGTCCGTGCCCTTCAGGTTTACATCCACCGCACTAGCCAGTGGCGTAAGTCAGAGCAACTATTCGTTTGCCATGGGGGCTGTAACAGGGGGGCGGCCGCCACCAAACAAACAATGTCACATTGGGTGAGGGATGCTATTGCCCTGCCCTATAAGGTGCACAGTCAAGCTTTGCAAGTAAGTATCGGGCTCATTCTATCAGGGGGTCGTTTCCTCTAAAGCTTTGGCTAGAGCTGTCCCTCTGCAGAATGTTTGTAATGTGGCAGGCTGGTCCTCTCCACATACATTCATAAGATTGTATAGTTTGGATGTTCATGCCACTCCATGCAACCTACCAGTTGCAAATTTCTCTGAGACTTATCTTTATAACACAGCAATTGTATCATAGTAAACTCCACACATAGTTAATTCTAAAAGGATAGTTTAGTGTAAAACATATTGATGATTAGCTGACAGGTGGTCAGTTCATTAAGTGATGAGCTGTTTCCTCACAAAAGCAGTTTATTCAGCAAACTGAAGCATCACCTCCACAAACATCCATTCAAAAAGAACAGGCTCTTGTCTCCTCATCAGTGTAATGCTATATATAGAATGTCTATGGACATTGGGACTACCACGCTATGCTATTTTGGGCTAAGCTAGTAGGCTCCACTTAGAAGGGCTCAGGTTTAGCGCATAATGAGAAGAGCGGAGTCGTACTTTTTTTGTTGTTTTTTTACCATCCATGCATGTATGTTTAGGGAGTAATGTTTGTTCCCTTTTGTCACTCACTCAACAGTGTGTCGAATGAAGTGACACAAGGGGTCTTCCTGGGATGCCAAACGTACCTCTGAACCTGAGAAAAGGCCAATGTCAAGTTGGCAGACAGAATTTGCATGCCCCACCCCGGACATATGGGTATATAGTGAAGCGGGGCAGCAAGTGCCAGTCAGAATTTTTCTTCGGAGCCGAACGGTTGTGCAACAAGCAAGCTGAAGTTCACCACTGTTAGGGAGAAGCATTGCTGTTGGATCTATGGAGCATTTCCAGCTGGCATTCTCTGCCTCTGCACACAGTGCAGTTTACGCCCCTGGGCACTTTGACATCGCTTTTCACTGTTAAAAGACTGTTCCCCTACTAAGAGTTTGATTTTTCTAAAAGAGTTTGAGTTTTCCACTCACAAAAGAGCAATACAAAGCTGCATTGAACATTCTTTTCAGGATGCGTCTTTTTCAAGATGCCTTTCTGCCCCTGTGTTGTTCCTGGATGCAGTTCTCGGCGGTTCTCGCGGCTCACAGCCACGCGCCGCCCCGGTATCATTTTTCCCAGAAGTGCATGAAGGTGGATAGGTCCCCAAGGTGGATAGGCCGGTTGCGATCCACCTGTGTCCCTAGAACACCGCCACCTGGCAGGACCGCCTGGAACTCCCCTCCAGAGCCTGTAAGTCATCATTGACATCCAAAGCCTACAGCACCACCAGACAAGCCGCCTCCACCCTGCATGCCATGGCTCTGCTGCAGGTCCATCAAGCCAAAGCACTGAAAGATCTGCACCTGGGTAGTCCTGACCCCGACGTGCTGCAGGAACTGTGCTCTGCCACCGACCTCGCTCTCAGAGCCACTAAGGTCTCAGCGCAGGCATTCGGGCGGGCAATGGCCACTCTCGTGGTCTAGTAGCGCCACCTCTGGCTGAACATTGTTGATATGCACGGCGTTGACAAGTCACGATTTCTCAATGCCCCCATCTCCCAGCTTGGCCTCTTCGGCAACACCGTCGACGACTCGGTCCAGCAGTTCTCGGCAGCGAAGAAGCAGATGGATGTGATTTCTCACATCATGCCGCTGCGCCACCCAACCAGCACGCCCCGTGCCCTGCCTGCTCGCCGGGGGCGTCCCCCTGTGACCAAACAACAAGTAGCTCCACCTCAACCTGGGCCCAGATCTCAGCCCCAGTGTCGAGCACCTCACAGGCAGCGTACGCCCCCTGTCTCCAGGACCACTTCCAGGACAAGGAAAGCTCCGAAGTGCTCCTGAGACGGGTGACCCAGGCAGTCAGATGTTTGCTCCGGAGATGGTACCATGACCACTTCGTCCCCAGGTGGAGGGCCGGGAGGAGAATCCTTGTTTGCATTTCTTTCGTTTGCCGCACCACCTTCAGGCTGCGGTACCCACATTCTCAATAAAAGAGCGATTTCCTCACTCCCTGGGTCATCCAGCTGGTGCACGCCGTTCACACGGCACCCCGGCCCCAAAACCCTACAGTCCCGGCACCCCGGATGCAGTTCCCTCGCCTCCAGCCCTGCGACTGCTCAACCTCGGCAGGTCAGCGCTGACGAATTCCAAAGACGCCTCTCTAGGACCTCTTCCTCAGTCTCTAACACGCCCCCTGTTGCTAAAGCAATATTCAGCCCCACTGCGAATGACACAGCAGAAGCCAGCCAAGACACTAAGGAGACGGAGACCAAGTGTTGTAATTATTTTGGAAAGATTGGAAAAACCCTATTCCAAAAACTCAGGCTGTGACATGCAGTTGAAAAGCACCCAAGCCTAGGGACGCTCTTCTGCCTCCCGACGCGCTATTACCTTCTCCTCCCTGCCGCGAAGCCCTGCCCGGTACGTCAAAAACTATCGTCCCTTTAGTGCACTTTGCACAGAGCTTGGATACGTGGCTTTCACTTCCCAATCCGCTATGCGATTCAGTTCACCCGACTCCCGCCTTGTTTCAGTGGTGTTCGCTCCACTTCCGGGAATCGAGAAAGCCAGCGCCTTAAGAGCAGAGATCACGACCCTGCTCCTCAAGGATGCGATAGAGCCTGTTTCTCCAGCCGAGATGGAGACATTTACGCCCTAAAGTGGCGTTTGTTTGCGAATTCGTGTTCTTCCCGAGCCGAAGACCCGGAGAGCTGCGCAGTTCAGTCAGTGCTTTCATTCTTGCGAAAGAGGCTGGAGGGGAGGCTGTCCCCTTAAACCTTGAAATGTATGTTGCTGCTATCACAGCCCACCACGACTCAATAGATGGCAGGTCCCTAGGTAAGCACGACTTGATTATCAGGTTCCTGAAAGGTGCCCAGAGACTGAACCCTCCCCGGACTAGCCTATTCCACTCCTGGGATCTCTCAGTAGTCCTCTTAGGCCTCCAGAGACCCCCCTTCGAGCCGCTTGATTCAGTTGGACTCAAGGCCCTCTCCCTTAAGACGGCCCTCCTGATTTTGTTAGCTTTTATCCAGAGGGTTGGGGACCTGCAAGCGTTCTCTGTTAGCGACACCTGCCTGGAGTTCGGTCCGGTACATTCTCACGTTATCCTGAGGCCTCGACCGGGCTACGTGCCCAATGTTCCTACAACCCCCTTCAGGGACCAGGTCATGAACCTGCAAGCACTGCCCCGGGCGGAAGCAGACCCAGCCCTTTCGTTGCCGTGTCTGGTTCGTGCTTTGCATATCTATTTGGACTGCAAGAAGAGCTTTAGATGTTCTGAGCAGCCCTTAGTCTGCTTCGGCGGATGGCAGAAATGGAACGCTGTCTCCAAACAGAGGTTAGCTCACTGGATAGTTAATGCTATTTCTTTAGCTTATCACACCCAGGCTGTGCCCTCCCCCTTGTGGGTTTGAGCACACTCTACAAAAAGTGTGGCATCCTTGTGGGTACTGGCCCATAGCACCTCCTTAACATACATCTGCAGAGCAGCAGGCTGGGCAACACCCAATACCTTTGCCAGATTTTACAATCTCGGGGTTAAGTTTTGTCAGATCCGAGCCGGTAGATCTCGGTAACACGGCACAACCGACCGGATGTTCCACTTGCACACAGCGCCCTTCACCAATTTGATCCAGTGCGCTTTCTATCCCATGATAGCCACTAAGCGTCGCTCCCTGGATGTTCTCCTCCCTAGCATTCTGCGAATTCAGCGTATTCAACGAATTCAGCGTTTCCCTTGGGCAGCCCCGCTGCCTCGGTCGCCATGCTTGTAGAGTCCCCCCTCAATAGGCTGGACCTACCACCATGCCATTTCCCACGTACGGCTTCACAACCCTCGTGGTGTATTTGCCACATGTTACTTCCCCCTAGTCTGGGCAGGATGTGGCCCACGCAGGGTCTTTTTGCCACTGAAAGAATACGACCGGGAAAGACTGCCTTCCCCGACGCATTTCATAGCGTTAAGATAGCCCCAGCTGCTTCATGTCCTATGTGAGAGACATAGTGAGAGAGAAGGCCGCTGATGCCAGTCTTGCTCCCATGCTAGTCATGTAGCACCTGTACCCCCCTCAGGGGTGCGGGGAAATGTGACATCTATTTGGGGGCGTTGGGGAGGGCTACGTGCAGCCGACACAGGTGCCTCTAGCACGTAACATGGTCAGTGCGTGGCGTTTTTATATGGGACCCCTTGTGTCACTTCATTCGATACAACGTCAAGTGAGTGACAGAATGGGAACGTCATGGTTACTGTTGTAACCTCCGTTCCCCGAGGGAAGGAACGAGACGTTGTGTCCCTCCTGCCACGGCACTAGACCTACCACTGTAAACAGCCGTACCTTATTTTGGGCTCCTCTGTGCAAAATCCTGACTAGCACTCACTTCCCCGCTCCCCTTTATACACGTATGTCCGGGGCGGGGCATGCAAATTCTGTCTGCCAATTTGACATTGGTTCAGACAATCTGACTCAGGTTCAGAGGTACATTTGGCATCACAGGAAGACGCCTTGTGTCACTTCATACGACACAACGTCTCCTTCCTTCCCTCTGGGAACGGAGGTTACAACAGTAACCATGACATTTCCATTTTTTGTCTTTGTCTTTTTTTTTTCTTTCTTTGAAAGAATTACAGTTAATTTTTTCTTTCTTTGTGTGATTACAGTTAATCACAACTAACTGTAAAGAACACAAAAGGACTTTAAAGAAGAGGTTGAGAGAAAATGGATTGCTTTGTTTGGATGCACATCACAGGAGTCAAACCAACTTATACTCTTGTAAAGTTTATTGAAATCGACCATTATGTGCTTATGCTCTTTTCTTTTTTATCCTTTTCTGTTACATCGTCCAACCAGAAGAAAGCTAATAATTTCTTTATCATTTACATGGGTAACAATTAAGTATGCATTAAAGAACCATATGAAATTAATTGTAAATCTTTTGTCTTGTTCAATAACTGAATAAATATATGTTCAAAGTAACATGTACATGCAGCATCATTACAACATAAATGTTATTGGAGTGCTCGCACATAAACGCTCCAGACAAATGTTTCAGTTGCATTAGCCATAACAAGCAGTGTTCTGCTGTGAAGCACATTTTTCTCAGTGTGAGTGTGTGCAAAGACAATGTAATCATTAGACACAGGAAAGCACATTCCTGAGTAAATGAAAATGACAGTAAAGTAGTATTTAAACAGGAGCTGGTTATAAAATACAGTACTTTATATAAAACAGTACTTCAGTGTATTTGAGAAAATACAGCAACGTAGTGTATTTGTAAATTAGAATTATGTTACCATAATAATTTTTTTATTTATTTACAGTAATGTACTAATAATAATAATAATAATAATTCCTTACATTTATATAGTGCTTTTCTAGGCACTCAAAGCGCATTACATAGTATTGGCAGAATCTCCTCAACAACCACGTAGACATAGTGCGCCAGTACGCTCACCACATGCCAGCTGCAACATCTGTGCTGCCAGCAATTTACTGCGTCTTTTTTCAGTGTAGTTATAATTACGTTCATTCTATCAGACTAGTTTAATAAAATAAAAAAAATTAATAATAAAAAGTGCCATATTCTGTAATAATAAATTACTGTGATTGGTCCATCCAGTCCATCGCTGCCAGCACTTAGCAGAGTAATATATAACACATGACCACACGCTCACACTTTCACATCAGCAGCAGTCTAGATGACAACGGCTTGTACTGAGAAAGTTTAATAGGCATTACATTAACAATGCATAGCAGAATGTTAATAACATAGTCAAACAAGATGATATAATATGCTCCTACCAATGACATCACAGGAAAGTAAGCTTCATCACATCTGACCAATCAGAAAAATCATCCAGACCCTCATTTCTTATGCTTATTGCCAGTCTACTGCAGTTTAGTTCTATGATGCATGCAGCAAATTTGCATTCTGTGCACAGTATACATACTACATACTGCAGTAACAGAATGAATAGGATTTTAGTTTGCTATTCCAAACAAAACCAACATAACGTCTCTTTCTCAATGTAAGATTCCAGTCTCTCCAGTTGCATGATTGCTAAAGCAATATTCAGCCCCACTGAGAATGACACAGCAGAAGCCAGCCAAGACACTAAAGAGACGGAGACCAAGTGTTGTAATTATTTTGGAAAGATTGAAAAACCCTATTCCAAAAACTCAGGCTGTGACATGCAGTTGAAAAGAAAGTGAGAAAGAGATGGAAAATGAAAGATGGGATGAAAGAGACAGAAAAGGAGAGGAATATCAAGGGCTCTTTTTTAGAAATAGCACAACAGACGCCTCACTGCCTCATGCATAGACGGCGACAGAGACAGAGAAGACCACCTCAAAAAAAGTCAAATTAAATGTTTGAATTGGAGTGTTTCTTCTCAAAGCCTCACCTTGTCCATCCATTTGAGAAACCAAATGCAGGAGCAAAGAGAAAGAGAGAGAAATAAATCTTCCTGATAACATGAATAAAATATCCCCACCATCTACTTCTCTGGCCGTTGGCAAAGAGCCAAACAGAGATTTATAAGGCAAGACATCTCTCTGAGATAGTTGTATAGAATTTGGTTGACTATCCAAATAAAATGATTAAATAATAATGTTTTTTGATTATCATGATGACATACAGTATTTTACCTAAACCCATGTGATTTATTTTTCTTAAAAACTTTCTTAATACAAAATATAATCAAATAGAATGTATAATGCAATGACAATTAGTGGTGACTGAGGCTAACATCCTGCCTAACTTCTTTTTTGTTCCATTTGTAAAAATTCTAGCATTAGGGATAATGCACAAACGTGACAGCATGGCTGTCCGGCATCGTTTTGTTGTCCGTTATGCATAACGCGGTGGCTCATTTTAGCTTATCACGGCCCATTTCATGGCCGACCCACCAGCCCCCTTGTTCCCTGAAAAAAGCAAAGCATCTCGTTCCGCTTTTTTCAGGGAACAAGGGTTACACATGTAACCTGAGACGTTCCCTTTACAAAAAGCTTCACTATGATGCTGCGCTTTGCTAAGCGCTATGGGGAACACGCCGCCGCACTGGGGCTGTCTGGACCCCTACGGTTGTGAAGTGTGCTCACAAGAATGCGAGAGGCCTCAGACATGAGCTTGAGATGTCGACTCAAGGACGTAAGAGTCCGGAGTAGCAAAACATCTAACCCATAAAATTTGATGAATGTGTGCGGAGAGGACCAGCCCGCCGCATCACAAACTTGTTCAGGCATGAGCTGAGATGTGGACTCAAGGACGTAAGAGTCCGGAGTAGCAAAAAATCAAACCCATAAAATTTGATGAATGTGTGCGGAGAGGACCAGCCTGCCGCATCACAAACTTGACCAGTCATGAACTCGAGATGTCGACTCATGGGCATAAGAGCCGGAGTGGCAAGAACATCCAAATGATAGAAGTCTAATGAATGTGTGCAGAGAGGACCAGCCTGCCGCATCACAGACTTGCTTATACATGAGCTTCAGATGTCGACTCAGGGGCGTAAGAGCCTAGAGTAGCATGAACATCCAAACCATAGAGCCTGAAGAATGTGTGCAGAGAGGACCAGCCTGCCGCATCACAAACTTGTTCAGGCATGAAAGATTTAAGCCATAAGATCTAAGAATGTGTGCAGAGAGGACCAGCCTGCCGCATCACAAACTTGCTTTGACATCAGCGTAGATGTCGACCCAAGGGCATAAGAGCCCGGGGTAGCAGGAACATCTAGTAACATGACCATAAAACCAGATGAATGTGTGCGGAGAGGACCAGCCTTCCGCATCACAAGCTTGCTTAGACATGAGTGTAGATGTCGACTCAGGGGCGTAAGAGCCCGGAGTAGCATGAACATCCAAACCATAGATCCTGAAGAATGTGTGCGGGGAGGACCAGCCTGCCGCATCACAAACTTGTTCAGGCATGAAAGATTTAAGCCATAAGATCTGAGAATGTGTGCGGGGAGGACCAGCCTGCCGCATCACAAACTTGCTTAGACATGAGCGTAGATGTCGACCCAAGGGCATGTAGCGTATCAATGAATCATGTAACGCACATTCTTGCTAAAACCCAAAGAGCTTTTGGCCTCTGAACTCAAAAGATAAATTAGGCCTTCGGCTCCAGCCAGTCTGCAATAGATGGTTCGATGACAACTTCTATGACACCCTGAGTGTGAACAGACAACACACACCAGATGTTTCCCTGCCGTTGCGAGCTTCAAAGAGATCCTAATCTTACCCTCCCAAGTCTAAGAAGGGAGAGTAAGAGACCTCTCCAAGCCACACATATACCCACACATAAGAACTTTTCAGGAATTGCCTCATTTAAAGACCTTACTGAGATATATTTGATATGTTTTTACGTTTGTCTGTTTGCCCGTGTCCTATTGGAATATCTATGATGTTATCGTAGTATCAAGGGAATTATAAATACTTGTAATTACGCATTGAGATGTAAACTTGAATTCCTATCATTGTTACATGTAGTGTTTGATGTCTTTGTACTCCTCTTTGTCTGATTGAGCCAGATATATGTATTAGGTTATGATAAAATGTGTCTTGTTATGTTTAATCATCTTCGGAGGAAAAATGATGAATTTCGGCCACGGCCATAACTTATGCAAATTAATTGGCCTGACAAGACAAATAAACTTTCCCGCTCAAGATTTTCTGAACAACGATTGCACAGTTCACTTCAGAGAGGCGTGGATTAAGTTTTCCTTAAAAGAAAGGAACTCCAGTTTATACGTTGCTTAGTTTCTTCTTTCGACTGGGTCGTCACTTTTTCTCTTCAGTTTTCTTTTGTTTGTTTTTATTTTCCTCTTCGTAATTCTCCTTTGTTCATTTCAAGAGACTCTTAAAACTTGCCGCAACTCTGTTCGCCTAAAGGGACCAGGAGCACGCACTTCGAAGGACACAAACACACACGCCTTCTTTCCTCAGCAACCCTGAGAGAACCATTGTGCAAGTATTTATTTCTTATCAAGATTTTTTATGCTGTAAGGTTTTGCCCATTTTAGGGTAATTTTGAGTTCCTTGCTGTCTCTGTTTTAAGATTCAACTTGTCTGTGATTTTACACAACTCTCCCTCTTTCTCTCACTCTCTTATTCTAATTCTCTTTCATTGTTTTGTTGTTTATCGTGTTGTAAATACATTTATTCCGTGTAACTGTAGTCACCGATATATACGTAGTTTTCCTGTATTAAATACTATATTCATTGATTGACTCTGCCTATCTGTTCATGATTTCGAGGTCCCTGAGATGTTAAAACTGTTGATACTTTAAATAGTATTTTTGTTTAGAAAAGGGAAGCTGTTTTTCGTGGCCAAGAGAAATAGTCTGCCTTTCTAAGTTATACGAATAATTTCTTAAGGGTTAATAAAGATTTTACGGTCAGTTCGCTGGCGAGCAGACTATTAGATGACAAATTAATCCCCTTAGGAGTTATCTCAAGAATCGAACGATTCTAGACAATTGATATATTAATGTTTAATTATAATCCGTTGTGATTGAATGTTGATATATATAATTGCTCTAGTTTTGCCTGCCTATATGTGTAACAGCGCAACCCGTTACGTTTAGTGGCCCATATAAGGACCTTGGCAACGTATTCCCTTTTAGGGATAATTTAAAACTGTAAGTGATAACTCATAACCCGTATGATCAGTTATTGATTATGAATTATTGATTATTGATTATACTATTCCCCTTATTTGAGTTTTGACACCTTACAGGCATAAGAGCCCGGGTAGCATGAACATCTAGTAACATGACCATAAAACCAGATGAATGTGTGCGGAGAGGACCAGCCTGCCGCATCACAAACTTGCTGCAGAGGGAGACCTCTAGCCAAGGCTTTAGAGGAGGAGAGCCCTCTGGTAGAGTGCGCCCTAAAACCTACTGGCGAAGCTTGACCGCGCGCCTCGTAGGCCGGGGCAATAATGTCCCGCACCCAAAGTGACATAGTCTGCCAGGAAGTGACCGCCCCCCAGTCATGGCTTCCAAGTGAAGAATTGCTGCCCTGACTTTACGCCACTAGCAAAAGCGGTGGACATAAGTCTGAAGGGTACAGACTGGACAAAGTCTGAGAAGTCTTAGTTGCTCCGGCGTTACAAACAGCAGGGAGCAGAAGGCTTAGAAAATAACCGGCCAAGGGTCGCTAAAGGCACCTTGGGCAGGTAGTTAGGGTGAGGGTGCAAAGAATGCTTTTGGTCATTCTGGGACAAACTCTAAACAGGCCGGCAAAAGAGACAGAGCCTGTAGGTACCCAAGTCTCCTTAGAGATGTAATTGTCATAAGAAAAACCATCTTAAGAGTCAGAAGTCTACCAAACGCTGACTCTAGAGGTCTAAAAAGGGGGTCTTACACTATGAAGAGGTCCTAGCAAGGATGCCTCTTAGGGGGCACCCCACCCACCAAGGCATGGGAAACCGCAGTGGAGGCCACATAGAACCTGGCAGTGGCGAGGCAAGTGCCCGCTGACAGTTCTTTCTACAGAAAATCCAGAACTGAAGCAAACTGGCAGTTAGCTGGTTCTGTAATATGAACTTAGGGGGGGAAACTGGGTGACTCGGGGAGAAGGAGAGGAGACGTTGCGCTATCAACAGAGGCGAAGAGGTCCTCTTCTGCCCTGTAAAATCTACCCAGATCAGTTCCAAGTGGAGGGAGCCCTAGCACTTGAAATGGTCTTGATAACCTCAAGAGAAAGCCCTGTGAACCTCAGTTGGTACCCTTAGGGGCTAAGCATGAAAGGTTTCACAATTCGGGCCAGTGATGAAAAGGTCCTTCCTGTTCGGAATCGCCAAAGTTGAGCCGTGGAGAAGAGGCATTCGAGAAACATATCCTGTTCGGCCAGCGCAGCGCCATTAGAAGGAGGCAAGACCCTTGCTGGCGAACTTTGCCAAGACTCCCGGGAGCAGAAAAACCGGGGGACAAAAACACATACAGACAGATTCAGGGTCATGTATGTGGCTTTAAGTCCAGACCCAAGGGGGCTGGGTGACTTAGGGAGAAGTAGAGGATACATTGCGCTATCATAGAAGCGAAGAGTTCCTCTTCTGCCCTAGATTTGTTCACTACCTCAGAGTAAATCTGCTCCCACACACACACACGGGACGAAACTGTCCTGAGTGACAGGAGCTGCCTTGGGCCCCAAGGAGGATCCAACATGCCAGAAATTCAGCTGACGTGAACGTGGATCCCCCCGATGGTTTACGTAAGGGGCTACCACTGTATTGCCCACCCGCACCAAGACATGGCAGCCTCAGGAGAAAGTATTTCAGGGCCAGAAATATGGCCATCAGCTCGAGACAGTTACTGTGACAACCGAACTGACGACCCTCCTATCCCTTTAAGCCGGACGACCACTTAAGGCCGCTACCCAGCCCGTCAGGGAGGCGTCTGTCGTTAGCAGCCTGCGACGACAAGATGCACCTAGAGTGGGACCCAAGGTAAGAACCGGGGTCTGAACCACATAGAAAGGGAACGAAGCACGTGGCGCGTAACCCTTATTTGCCTTGGGGACCAGTCCTCGGATAAAACCCCCTGGCTTCCAGCCACAGCTGAAGCGGTCTCATGTGCAGAAAGTCCGAAGGGATCACCGCGGACACCAATGCCATGAGACCTAGTATTCAATGATACTGACAAGCAGTGCAACCTCGACCTAGCCTGACCTTGCTCAGGGTGTTCTGAATGGAAACAATTCGTGCGGGAGACGATTGTGCCTGCATCGAGACCGAATTCCATATAACCCCCAGATGCATCAAGACGATATCCCTGTGCTGAACTGCCAGTTCTTGGAACTGTGCTAGGATCAGCCAGTCATCTATAAAATTCAGAATGCGGATGCCCTGGAGTCGCAGAGGAGCCAGTGCTGCATCCATGCATTCCCTGAATGTTAATAGGGCTAGGCCAAATGGAAGAACCCGATACTGGAAGGCTTTGCCCCCGAAAGCGAACCTCAGGAACTTCCTGTGCTGTGGCTCTATATGAAGATATGCGTCCATGAGATCGATGGTGACCAGCCAAACGTGATGTTGGGCTTGTGACACGATCATCTTGATAGTCAGATCTAGGACTTGAACACAGAGCGGTTCAAGCCCCAAAGATCTAGAATCGGACGCAACCCCCCACCCTTCTTGGGAACCAGGAAGTATCTGCTGTAATAGCCTGACTCTTTCTCTGGAAGGGGAACATGTTCTATGGCCCCTTTAACCAAGAGATTTTGCAGTTCTTTCCACAGTAGACATGCCTGTCCTGGTTTCACGGTAGTGGGAACCACGCAGTTGAAAAGGGGAGGACGGCGAGCAAATAGAATTCTGTAGCCTCTTTCTACTGATTCTAGAACCCACATAGAAATACCAGGCAGAAGTTTCCACGCTGCCAGGTTCTCTGAGATGGGTACTATTTCTGACACTTCCTGTTGAGGGGATGTCGAGTGTTCCGCATCCTGGATCAAGGCAGGAAGCAACGGTACACCCAACTCTTTGTTGGAAGCCTCTATCACCCGAAACATCAAAGGCGGCGGGAGTGAAGAGGTTTCGTGAGGGTATCGGGAGGGCCGAAGTGGATGATACACGCACCCCGTCCCGAGGGGAACTACCCCTACAAGGCTGGGTACAAGACCGTCAAGGTTTCTTTTTCTTAGAAATCACGCCCCTGAGGTCTTGCATTGGGGCTGCTGAGGGTGATGAACTGGACCCCAGTCTTTACGAGGGGGAGCACGATTCGCCACGTTTTGTTTTAGAGCTTCCCATCTAGAAGGACCGGGGCGGGGCTGGGTGGCCAACGGCCCCTCACCCTGAGTGAGGTGCCCACACTCAGGTCCTTCAACAGATTTATCCTAGTGCGCTTGTAACACTGCCATAGTGTGCAGGGCAACACCAGCCTGACCTGCTGCCTGATAAGCTTTCCCCACAAGCGTGGAGGTGGTCCTGCACAGCTTTGTGGGGAGAGTAGGTCTCTTCAGCGATGATGCCGAGCCAGGCGAGAGAAAACCCGCAGGTGTCTCTTCTACCGGCGGCATCACCAAATACCCCCGAGCATCAGCACCCACGATAGTTGAATACACCAACGTCGAGGGCATGAAGACACAGGAAGTATAAATTTCCTCCATAAGGAAAATACTTGTTATGGAGGTCATAGAATAAAGGAAGGGACTGATATAGAGTTCCATTCCCTCTTTTATTTATTTAATTATTTTGGCCACCTGACAGAAATTTGCCTAATAGTTTGGAGCATTTGGGGGAGCCATTTATAGCCTGGCCACAGGTGCGTCTAATGACTACATCAGCCGAGGCTATAAATTCCGGTCAATGTTCATTGACGTGTTACACACATATTCACAGCTCGTTCACGACTGGGTCGTTCCCCATAGCGCTTAGCAAAGCGCAGCATCATAGTGAAGCTTTTTGTAAAGGGAACTGTCCCTTTAAGAGTAGGGAATATTCTAAATAATAAACAATTTTGTAAATGTCAACTGACCTCTTACACATGGAATGTGTAATGGCTCAACATGAACAAATGTACACAACCATGTTTGAGTACATCTGCTTGACACCTGGTTATTCATTAAACAGCTATGAGGAATTAATTTACTGGTCTCAATTAAATGGTGATGCCTCCATGACCAAGTTTAACAAATGAGACTGAGGACAACTATGTACAAGAAATTTAAATGTGGTGAAAAATCCTGTATGTTTTCCTGACATCTTTTTTGTCCAGGAATTTTGCTCTTCTCTCCTGGGGGGCAAACTTCTCAGTGACTTTCTGATTTTTCAGTGACTTCAGAAGTTTCTTCTCCATGGGAAGCATAGCCAGAGCATTAGGGAGATCCTGTGTCAGGGTCATGATCCTCTTCAAAGTAGAGAAGCACCTCTCTGATTCTGCTGTCGTCATGAGTGTGGTGATAAGGATCTTGAGAAGACAGACTCTGAGAAAGTACTCTGAAAGTTGTCAAAAACTGGTACAGAGGCACTGTACCCCTGCTAGCCTTGAACTCACTGTTCTCATTGATGAGGGACAGTTCTGTTTTGAGCTTGGCCTTGTTCAGCATAAGGTGTGCCTCCATTGTTGTTTCAAGTGCTGCATCAGGGAACGTCACACTGTGTTGTGGGAACAACTCTTCATGCAACAGTGTTGCGCTGATGAGGTGCTGGGTGAAGGAGAACCACTCCTTGGCATGCATCAGGATGGTATCACATACCTGTATAATATACATCATCAGCTTAAATTGACAATAAAGCTATTTTGATGAATGTGATTCTGACTGAATACATACCTATGTCCAAGTCAATGATATAATAACTACATTTTTAACACCAGTTTTCTTAATAGCACTTTACAGTATGTTTACTTCTGCTCTTTAACTTGCTGTTGGTTTCCCCAACAAAACAAGGTCTACAGGGGCATGCCAATAAATAAACCACCTATATTTTGTTACATGTGAGGATGCCTTATACACTGAATTCCTTTCCAATGTGTGTGGATGACAAAAAATCATCATGCTTCTTGTGACTTCTCTGTCATAAACCTGGAATCTACGGAGTGAACAAAAATATGAATGCAAATTTATATTGCAGACAGCATGGTGCATCATTCGACCGAAGTCAGCTGTGGTAATATGCCATTCTGTGTCTGATTCATTTTTTTTTTTTGTTTACCTATGTAGCCAGCCTCTTTTGTTCTCCTGGTTCCAGCATCCACTGTCGCATTATGGGTGGGGCTGCTGTCAGCATGTGTGCCCTGGTGTTCTCGTGTTTCCTTACTTTCTCAGACAGGTGCTTCATATCTCTCACTCCTGTAGCTGTCCATGCTGGATCTGTCCCTGTTGTTTTAGAAAGCAACACGGAAAGCAAAATAATGCATTAGCATAACAGTACCTACATAGCCAGGACTTTTGGTGTACCAACTACGAGAGAAGCCTTGTGTGTACGGCTTCCCTTTTTTGCTAGCCTGCTGTCTTATTGCGAGGTCAGGTTGATCTGGGGCCAGCTCTTTCACCTCTAGTTTTTCCAGCAAAGTTTTCCTCTCAAACAGACTTTGGAAGAGAGATTTTAGAGAGTTAGTGTTGGGTCTGGAAGCATTAATTGCACTCGCCATTTTCATGTAGTTAAATGGCGCACCTACAGACTAGTCCTATAAATAGTGATAAAATATCACCCTTTTCAGATTAGATTTGAGGATGCTGATTGGCAAAATTTGATGTCCTATCTTGAATATGTACATATTTTGAATCAGCAATTGGCTAATTTGCTACATAGACCCGCCTAGAAGCACTGACAAAATGCGCATCTCTGTGGGTCTTCGGCTTGGGAAGAACACCAATTTGTGAACAGGAGCCACTATAGGGCGTAGAGTTGCCTGGTGGAGGGAGCTCTGGCTTGGTTGATCGTGTCTATGACAGCAGGTGGTAGATACACTAGATCTTCCGCATCCCATCCAGGGGCCAGACGTGGAGGTTCCAGAGGTCTGGGTGCAGATGCCAGAGGGTGCCCCGTCCCTGAGAAATAAGGTCCTTCCCCAAGGGAATTTTCCAGGGAGGGGCTGTCGCGAGGAGCGTGAGATCCGAGAACCAGGTGCGGGTGGGCCAGTAGGGGGCCACCAGGATGACCTGTTCCTTGTCCTCCCTGATCTTGCACAGCACCGATGCAAGAAGGCTCACTGGGGGAAAAGTGTACTTACGCAGCCCACGGGGCCAGCTGTGTGCCAGTGCATCTGTCCCGAGAGTGGCTCCTGTCAGGGAGTACCAGAGCGGGCAGTGGGAGTTGTCTTGGGAGGCAAAGAATGTGCCTAATAGTTTGGTATTATCTGTGCCTTGCCAAATCGGTCCCCTTTGAGCTTGACCACCTGGGGGGTGGAACCTCCACTGTCCGCTGGGCAAAACCGGTCACGACAGCGCATCCGCCGTTGTGTTGCGGTTGCCAGGGATGTGAGTGGTGAGCAGCGACTTGAGTCATGGCTGGCTCCAAAGGAGGAGATGGCAGGCGAGTGGTGACATATGACGAAAGCGCACGCCGCCCTGGCGATTTATGTACACTACCGTCGCGGTGCTGTCTGAATGGATCAAGACGTGCTTGCCTCGGATTAGTGGAAGAAACTTCCATATGGCAAGAAATACAGCCATCAACTCTAGGAAATTGATGTGCCAATGCTTCCGGGGTCCTTTCCAGCCCCTGGTATGTCCGGGGGTGGGGCATGCAAATTCTGCCTGCCAACTTGACATTGGCCTTTTCTCAGATTCAGAGCTACGACTCGGCATCCAAGGAAGACCCCTTGTGTCACTACATTCGACACAACATCGAGAAGGGGAATTCATGTTAGATCATCATTTCTTTTTTTCTAGTTAGACCTTTGATATTAGGGTAAAAATCATATTCTTGATAATAATTTTTTTTTTATTGTTCTCCTGAAAAAATATCTAAAAATCCTTAAAAAAAAGATCAATTTCATTTATCTTGTTTTAGAAACAACACTGCATAAGATATTTAGTTTTTTCAGAATGTATTTTTAACATGTGTATTTTTTCTTAATGTACTGGCAGAGTTTTTATTGTCAAAACAAGTGAAGAAATCTACCAGTGCTGAAGAAGTAATCCAAAGTATTTAGAATACATTACTGATGTTAGGCCCCTGTGTGTGTGGTTATTTTCCATTGTGTTAATCTGTCGCTATACAGAGACATTCCATTGGTGGTAGACCGCCGACTAATGTTACGTTATGAATTATTGAGTGTTATACATTGTTTAATCGTTTGTACTAACTTGCCTAAATTGTGTGTTTGTGACTTTGGTACGTCTGTTTTGCTTTGCTCTATTGGCTTTCGCTAGTTGTGCTTCCCTTTAATCATTCTGTTTGATATCGTGTTACTAGGGAAAACGGACAGGTAAGAAGGCCACGTGACGTACATCGAGCATACGTAGGATTTTACAATTGTATATAAACACTAGTTAGGAGTGAGTGCCACCCCCTGTACATTTGGCTAGGTAGAATAGTTTAATTAGGGCGTCTTGGACACTGAAGATCTTTTGTCTTTTATTTCTAGGCAGATTAGAGGTTTTTGAGTAGTCAGTGGACTTTTGCTTATTTTCGTTTGTTTGGCACCACTCGTCCCCCCACCACCTCTGTCCTAGTATTATCAGGTATTGTAAATATTGTATATATCTATTTTTCCCACTTACCACTTGCTCACCCTGCACTAGCACCTGTATAATAAATCACTTTTGCAAAACCATATAACTGTAAGTATCATTTGTTATCCAGCACATCAGATACGTGTTAATGTCATTTTAATGCTACTCCCCTAATAACTCTAGACGAGCATTGGGGTTGTAACAACTGACCTTGAGTAATTGAGTAATCTAATTTCAAAAGTAACCCTCCCAAACTTGGTGACTGACTCACGCAATTTTCTCTCTGCACTGTTCCAGAGCTCTGGCGATCTTATCTCTGGAGTGCACTGGCGTGAACAGCAGCGGTTCACATGAAAGCACACTTCATTCGCACGATGCCCCACACAGATGCACGTGTAAGTAAGGCATGAGTACCATAACATTTCCTTTGAGAGCAGGTCCGAGTCACCCGACATTCATAGAATTTTCAATATAGGAAAAACCCTGGAAAAAAAAATGTTACCTGCCCAAAGTGGCTAGTAGAGTGACTATCACCCTCCACGGATGAGTTTTAATCACTTTTGGATGGTGTTAATTCAAATCCTGGACGGGATTCTTTAATGAGCATAAATACGCACAACACACATTTTGGGTAAAATAGTTGGATTTGTGTCATTATATGGCTAAACTATGTAAGAATATTAAAAGGTATAGTGATACATTATAAAATATTTTTCCTTCAGAAAACACTATAAATATTAACAAATTTCACAAATAGGCTCATGCCGCATCTAGGCTTTCTTTCTTTTGTGAATCACAAAAGGATATATTTTAAAGAATGCCACAATTGCTGATGTCCATAGAACAGCACTGGATAATGAATCACTTAAAAGCTTGTAATCTATGTGACTTGTGTATCATGCTCCAAGTCTTCTGAGGGCATAAATTGGGATAACTTTGTAAGAAGAACAGACCAGAAAATAAGTTCTTATCATGTCATTGATCAATTAATGTGTACAAAGCCCAAATCACAACCTGGTCTCATTAGAATCACTTTACTATACATACACTATTGCAAAATTATTTCTAAATTGCTCGTCGTGTGTATTGCAGAAGTTTCTTGGTGAAATGAACACAGTGAAAAATAATTGTTTAGAAACTAATAATCTGCCGTTTTAGCCATGATTTGTGTAAAAGGGAATAAAGGTATTGTTGTTGTAGCGCATCCAGTGTTCATTTCACCAAGAAACTGCTGCAATACCAACAACGAGCCATTTAGAAATCACATCAAAGTACAATGCATGACTTGTAAAGCAATAGATTTTAATGTTTGCATTACATAACCAGCAACATTTACAGTTTTTAGTAGCTGTTTAAGCATTGCATTTGAGATGCAAAAGGGCCAAAGTACAAGTCCTGAAGGGCACACGAGTTGTCACGCGAGTCAAATGTCATAGATGCCCAACAAAATTACTTGGTTGCTTAAAATATATATATATATATATATATATATATATATATATATATATATATATATATATATATATATATATATATATATTATCTCACATTTATTACACAATTCGGTTTAGGCTTAATGTTTAGGTTTGTTGATATAAAATTAATGGTACATGGATAAAAAAATAAAAAAAATCCAATAACTGAAACACACGGTTTCGGCCTCAGTGTCTCCTTTAAACACCCACTGTTCTCATTGGCTAACATCATGCAGCCCCTTAAATTCCGCCATATTTCTCAATCGGAAGAGAACAAACAAGCTCTCCACAACATTATAAAATTAAATTACAGGGTTTACACACAAAGCACATCCAGCCCATTGCATCCAAATATTTTAGTTCACTCAAGCAAATCACCATAACTATCAAACATTTATGACATTTGAAATATTCATGAATAAAACTGTTTACTCACAGTTGTCAGTATTTTTAACTGCCACACTCTTCAATAACTGTTCCTCTGCAAAGCTTGAATCATATTATGAATGGTTCACAAGCAGTCCACACTGATATTAGCCACTAGGGCTGAAACGATTAGTCCACGTTATCAACAACGTTGACAATAAAAAATTGTCGAGAGAAATATTCATTGTCAAATAGTTGTTTTAAATTGTAATGATGGTGCGTGAGAGCAGCACTGCAGTTTGTGCCTGATTAAGAAGAGGAAGAATTACACAGCTCACAGTCCAGATGCACACAAAACTTTTCAAACAGCTTCAGGTGATCGCAAAGTATGATCGCAAAGTATGTGAATTATAATGCAAACATACAAAATAAGTAAATACGGAAGCACTCTCGTTAAAATTTGCGTGCCAAGCGTCTTAAAAGGAAACACCCCGTAGTTACATCTTTAATACTGTTATATTTAATGTATTATAGCTTTCTAAAAGTTAAAATAATACAGAAGCAGATCATGTAAATAATTACAAACTCCAAAACTGGCATTTCTCTGTGTGGTCAGTGCCTCTTCTATGAGTTATGCAAATGTCCCGATCTAAGAGGGAGAGATTGAAACTGCACTAGCTGATACACAATCTGTTGCGTGGACGCTCGTTCCTCAAGTGTGCACGCTTAATGCAGCTAGATTAGGCGTGATGTCACTGTGCATTTCTTATTATGAAGAAAAATGGCAATATGCAGCTTTATTAATAAGAGGGAGTTTGTTTGAACAGACAGGTGAGAGAGGTAGTCTTCACCCCATTATACACTGCATATTTTAAAAGTATTTTTAGATACTATTCACCTGAGAAGCAGCATATAAGATATTCAGACTTGCTTTTAGAGAATAGATCTTGAATATAAGTATATTTTGTTTTTAATGCACTCGCAGAAGTATAACCAAATTTAAAAAAAATACACTTGTATACAAAAAAACACTTATATTTAAGATGTATCCTCTTAAAGCAAGTTTAAGTATCGTATATGTTGCTTCTCATGTAAATGTATCTTGTTTTAAGGATTTTTAGACAATTTAAAATTGAAAACAAGACAAAAAACACTTGATAACAATAGGATGTTTTGTAGTGAATTTCTTTACTGAATTAAACTTAATAAAAAAAAAAAATCACCCTTTAATTCAGTTAATGTCATTTAGAGGTATATTTAAAAGATGATTTTGTCCTCTTTATTGTTAGTAAGCATGTTTAGTACAACATTTTAAGTCAGGGCACAAGCTGAATAATCAGTTAAGAGCTAATGATTAATTGTTGCAATAATTGCCAAATAGACGAATAATTGTTCAAGGGTTGCACCGATACCACATTTTCTCTTTCAATCCTTTTCCGATAACGGAATTCTCAGTACCGGCCGATACCAATCCCAATCCGATACCAGTGTTGTTGTTGTTTTTTTGCATAATCAGTTTAGAATATCTTTACATTACTGTGTGAAACTAATTGGTAGTACTCTTTAATATGTAAAGAAACACAAACCTCTAACTACACATTATTTCAATATAAATGTATAGATTATTAAGAAACTTTATTATTAACTAGTATACTGGATAATGGAGCAGCAAAATAAACAGTACTCCAGTCTTCAAGTCTTCAGTAGAAAAGAAACCAGTGTTTTATTTTTGATTTTTGTTTTCCTTTTTTTTTTTTTTTTAATGTTTAAACTTACATCTGGACTTTAAAGGATTCAGATCTCTTTTTTTGTTCAATTTAGTTGTAAGATATCAGTCCACTTTTCATTCACACAGTTATTTTTTTTGGAACCCATTAAATTTAAATATTATTATATTACACTAATACTAATGATGGCAATAATATTAATAATATATATATATATAATAATGATAATAATAATAATAATAATAATAATAATCAGTTGTTATTAATATTATTATTATTGACTTTTAATTTTAATTTTAAATACAACAGTAACGTATTTAAATCGTGCACTTTTTAAACTCTCACACTTTTATATTGACATTCTAAATTTTCAAGGAAGTCCTGTATGTGTCTGTTTGTAGGCAAGTTCAAAGTAGTTTAATTAACTTCTTATTCACTTCTTATGGTAAAATGCACCTCCGTTGCCATTCTAAATGCATATTATAAGTGAACCAAACTATTGAGCATCTACATCTGAGATGCTGTTCATGAGTAGCGCTCAAATATTGCGTACCTCTGTGAAAGCTAAAAAATAGCAGCGTGTCTGTGTAAACAGAGCAGTGCCATTCAATAATGCACTGGTGCTGTGTATACTATATATTTACTTATTAAACACAGCTTTTTGTGATTCACAGAGCTATCACGTCTTCAAGTGGCTTTGAATAAAATGCACGAGTCATATGAACTGCTTTAATGGTGTTTTAATGGTTCTATTATGTAATTTTTTGAGTTTGACAGTAACAAACATTACTAACACTGTATCGGATTTGGATCGGGCTCGTCAGACCGATACACGATCCGTCTGAAAGCTTCAGTATCACTAAATTGTTCTAATCAAAATCATCATTAGTTGCTGTGGCAGCGGGGGCGTGGTCAAGCGTCCGTCCGGGGAGAGAAAGCGGTAAGGGCACTTGCACCTGAGCAAAATTATGTCTAACACCTGTCTCTAATTTCAGTGAGCATGGGGAGAGCGGCATAAGAGTGGCCACAGAACCTCCAGGGAGAGAGAGAGAGAGAGAGATTGTTACACATACACGACAGTCCAGTGTTGTCGTGAACCACATTCAGTCCACTTTGGTTGTGAACAAAGTTTAGTTGTTTGTTAAGGAGGAAGCTCTGTACGAGTCTGTGGTCATTAAAAATATTGATTTAACAAGCCTACGACTATGTGCCTCCTTTACAGTTGCAGCCCTATTAGCCACACAAACACAGTCCATAGCATGGTGAAACATGACACTCACACATAGGTGCAGATCGCTTGAAACGCATTCAATCAGTCAAAGATGTCCAGCTAGTGCTGGTTTACATACTGTATACCTACAATTAAAAATAGTGCAGATGGGTGCAAGAACAGCAAGATGCAGAGCAGCTGGAGGAAGCTGAATGGAGTCTCCTTTATTGAGGTGTAACTGATACTGTGTCTTTTAAAAGCGGCACAATAAACATGACAATGTCAAATACCTCTTTGTAATGCATGTTATATGCACAAAACACTGCAGAATAGTCCAGATGGGTCCCCTTTTGGTGTTCAAGAATAGTTGGTAACACTAGGCCTGATTATAGTACAGATACATTTTATGTCTAAATATCAAGAAAATTTTTATTTTCCATATCATGACCCCTTTAACACAATTAGCTCTGTAAAACAACTCCCTTATATCATGCATTTTGTAAATGTTTTTTACATGTTATATTTATTGTATACATATTAATTAAATGGCTTCCTAATTTATGAGAAGGGTGTGCTAGACATAACTGGATAATTTGCAAACTCCCCCTCTCATCGTTTTATGTTAGCAAGACACAGGACCAGCCAGGGCTGGATTGGTAATCTGGCATACCAGGCATTTTCCGGTGGGCCGATGCACTTTGGGGCCAATGAGGGGTGGACTGGCCATCGGGAGAACCGGGCCAGCCGGCCGCAAAAGGAACCAAATGGGACACGATAAGCTGAAATGAGCCGCCACGTTATGCAGAACGGGCCATAAATATATGCTGAAGTGGGCTGCACTATGAAGAAAAGGACAGCAATTTGGAAAATTATTTGGCAAAACCAGTGTGTGATATCTGACACCTTTCATCAAAATTTGTAAAGTTACCATCAGAATCAAAACTTATTATGCATCACAACTTACAAGAATATGGCATTTCAAGCTGTGATTTAAAAAAACACAACAACAACAACAACAAAACTGTGGATGACTGACAAGTGTGAGCTAGCAGTGTGCTGGGCTGGCGAGAAAGATACCGAACATCACATATGAGTTTACACTTGCAAAACACATGATTAGATGTTTTTTTTAACCAGAAAAGATGCAGTGGCATGCTATTTATCTGACCTTTATGACACAACCATGTTGGTATTTTCTACAGTGTTTTTTTTGCCTGTGAGCAATACATGATAAAGTACGATAAAACATAATATCAAGTATCAGCTGTTGCTTTGTAAGTCTGCTTAAAATCTATCACATTGCTGTTTCAGTGTGCCATCACAGAAACCTTCATCTTTTGAGTTCCGTCCTGCATGGGGGTAGGCTCCTCACCCCTGCATCATATCTCTGGCAGGATATGATGGTTCGAGTAGCAATTTCTTCGCCAGACGAGGCTTATGTGAAAAATAGACATTACATTCCTGTTTCATATAATCATCAAATCAATGTCATGTTAACTTTACTAAGTTTGAAAGTCTTTCTGATAGGACTATGATTACAGGTATTATTCAGGGATATCATGTGAAGGCCCTTGACTTTGTTTATTCACTCAGACATTATTTGAGTCACTCCTGCAAGCCATTGTATGAACGGGACAGTTCGAGTTACACATATTAGTAAATACGGTTGTCAATTCCAAACACTGTCTGTGTGAATACAGCCTATGATGTTGTAGCTGTTTTCTTCTCTTAATGGAAACATTGCCTGTTTGGTTCTGTCAGGAGACATGATGTTCAATTTCTCACTCTGATTGACTTGTGGGCTCAGCTGTCTCTCCTCAGCTCAGCTAATGTTAAATGCATGCCTGATGTCTACATGACTGCAGGGGGATCAATATTAGCTCTAGGCCTCCAGGATGGGCTCTGAACCATCTTTAACCCCAGTCTCAGGTTTAGGCATCTCCCCTGACTGCCCCTGAAGCCAGTCTGGAAACTCAGAGACCTCAAGGCAAGGCACAGTCAATAACAGACAGATTTAGAATTCAGTCATGGAGAGAGAGAGAGAGAGAGAGAGAGAGAGAGTGACCAAAGGAAGAACAAGTCTGTGCTCACTGTGACACTGGTGAGGTCGAGACAGAGACACACTTTCTCCTTCACTGTGAGAAATGTACAGAGATGAGAGAGAAATACTTTGATAAACCAGAAACAGATCAGGTGCAGATGTTACTGGGGGAGGACAATCATGCACTAGTTGAAGCAAAATTCATTTTTGAGCTGCACAACCTCAGAAACCAATTACTGTGTTTCGATCACAGTATTTCTTTTATGTTCATCATGTCTTGTTAAATACGTATTTTATATTGTATAATTGTGGAATAATGAAGGCCACTTTTAAACTTCTTTTGTTGGTGTTGCTGCAGCTGTTCCCTGTTTGAAGGATGTTCTATAGGAATGTGTCTCTTGTCTCTACTCTCATGTTTCACACGTAGCTCAAATGTATGTCACACCCATATAAGGTAATGAACTATTTCATTGGTGGGGGTCCAGTGGAATGTGGTTTTTCCTGGACCATATAACAAAGTGCTGAACAATAAATGTTGAAGAAGGATTTGATAGCATTGGGTGTCTGTGTCATTTCTTTCTTCCCTCAGCTGAGCCGTATCGAGACGGGGATTGCAGATCAAGAAAATAAATTAAATACATTGGATGACAAAATTATCTAACAATTTGGGGGCTTGTCCGGGATTTCTCCAGACAGGTAAGACTGATTTAAGTATCAAGTTTTCCTGTCTGATGAGAGATTGAATAAAACGTAGTTTAATTTGGCTCGATATTAACTCCGTTAATAACTCTGCTCGGGGGCCCCTTCAGAGGGAAGATTTTGCCCTATTATAAATAGGGAAAACCCCACGACCGCAGCAGTAGTTTAAAGGATATCCTTATTCTGGTATGAATAAGAAGAGGACGGAAATTGTCCTATGGAAAAGACGGAGAGAATTTGATCTGCATTATTGTACTGCATGAACCGTGTCGATCGGGAAATTGTTTGTATTATTATTATTAAAAGGGTGACATTATGGGACAGGAAAACAGCCGTCCTCTATCGAACGAAACTCCAAAACAATGGATGTTTTGCAATAAACAAGATTATAATACTGAGCCATATATCAGCAATTTGGCTGGGTGGTCAGAGAAAGGAGAAAGGAAAAAGAAGAAAAAAGAAAAAACTTAATTAGATCAATTCATGAGTAAATCAAATCTATGGTTAAAAAGGGTGAAAGGACCCTCAGTGGGATTATAAATAAATAAAATACATAAAAGAGTCATACAAGGTGTGGAAGAAAATAAAACCATTCTGGGACAAAGGTCCTGAACGAAAAGAGACTAATCAAATGCATGCAGCGGTCTCTGTTTCAAAACAAGCCGCCTAAATATGATATTGTCGTGAACAAAGCTTTAACCCCTAACCTCCCAAAGACACCATGCGCACTGTTGTATCCCGATTTAACACAATTTAAACGCAACTCATTCGCTGCAGCCACGGACGGATCTAATTCAGATTCAAAGAAAGATACGAGTGAAGATACAACAGCTGCAATTCCTTTTATCTAGTGCCCAAACAGATATAAAATCGTTTCACTAACATCGTCAGAAACGCTGACTATAGGCAAAGAATTACCATATATAAACCACATACCTTTATCATCGATACGGGCGCATCTAAAATTTCATCAACAGCGCATTGCTATGAAGGCTCTATTACGGGACGCACTCTAAACTCTGTGGGAATTAATGGCATTCCTGTGAAGTGTCATATGACACCAAAATCACTCGTAACATCTCTAGATAACACAAACTTGTTTAAAATGCACGATTTCATGATTTTGCCTGACTCTCCGTTCTGCCCACTGGTCTGTGATATGATGCATAAAATTGGAAAAAAAAAAAAAAAAAACTTTTGATTCTAACTCATTACAATTGCTGTTTCCCTCAGTATATTGTCAGTCTGTGTATACAGGACATTGCAGAGAAGTTTGCAGCTCAACGTCTGTCAGCACTTCTGCTGCAAAACAGGAAATGTTCAACGTCGACCCAGCGCTATGGGCCGCCCACAAACATGAGGCGGGCCTTATTGATGTAAGACCATATGTTGCCAAACTCCGCTCTAACTTGCCACTATACTTCAAACAGTGTCCTCTGTCAAAAACAAAGGTATTAAAAGGTGTTAATACAGTGTCTGAAACATTGTATTTTTAAACCCATTCACACATCATATAAATCACCAATTAATCCTATAAAGAATCTAATAATACATGGCGATTAAAGCAAGAGTTGAAAAAATTAATGCCAATGTCTCCAGTGGTGTCGGATGTGTGCACTACTATTAACTCAATTCCAGCAGACCACACTGATTTTACTATTATTAATTTGTGTTCTGCATTCTTCAGTGTCAGTCATGGCTGATACGCAGCCGCTGTTTGCATTCACATATGGAGGCCAACAGTAACAGAATGACCCAGGAATTTAGAGACTCGCCTGCCGTGTTCTCTGCTGTAGTGCACACTACTTTGAAGGACACCAAGCTGCCACCTGTCTATTGCAATATGCTGACGACTTCCTGCTTTCCGGCCCGAACATCAAGTCATGCACAGCCGCTTCAACTATTGTGTGCAATGTATTAGCAAAGGCTGGCTTCAAGACATCAAAAGAAAAGATGCAATGGGTGAAACTGAACTATCAATCTGGGTCATGAACTACAGAAAGGAACAGTACGTCTCTCCACAGATAGAATGAAGACGATTACTACCTTCAAATGCCTTAAAAAGACGCAAATGCAAAGCTTCTTGGGTTTAGTGAACTATTGTCGAGCATGGGTGCCAAACTGCTCGTTATATGACAAAATACTGAGAGAAGCAACACTCTCAAGGGCTGAGGAATCTATCAAGTGGACTGCTGAAATGGACATTGCTACCAAATCATGATGAACCCTTTCATTTGTATGTGCACGAGGTGGCAGGTGCAGCAGCAGCGATCCTCGCTCAGTCCCATTGCGGAACATATAGACCAATGGCATACTTGTCAAAAATTTTAGAGGCAGTCGCCAAAGGCCTCCCTGCATGTTTACGAGCAGTGACTGCTGCGGCGTTGATGGTAAAACATGCAGAACGTATTGTACTCTCACATCCATTAGTTGTTCACACCTCTCACCAGGTAGGAACAATCATGCACAACATTACCACATGACAGCACAACGTTGATCAGGGTAAGAAGTTATTTTATTGGCTACTGCTAATCGGACAAATAAACCAACCTCCGATATAAACGCCCTGACTTTATCATTACACAAATTGCTGACTCAAGGTGAATTTTACAACGATTCACACGATTGCATCAATTGCCTAAAAACATGTACTTTATACAGGCCGGATGTTTCATCATCCGCCCTGGAGGAGGGAGACCATTGGTATGTTGATGGGTCCTGTTCCAAGCCAAATGATTCCGTATACTGGTGTGGTTATGCTGTAACAGAACTTCTGAATCGAATTATTGAAGCTTATTCGCTCCCATATAAATCTGCACAAGCTGCTGAGTTGTTTGCGTTGATCAGAGCATGCCATTTGGCTAAAGGTAAATCAATCAATATATACACAGACTCGAAGTTTGCTGATGAAGTAGCAAAGTGGGCTGCAAGGGAAGTTATGGTAAGTCCAGCCCTAAATCAAGCTGAAGAGACTTTTTCAACACTGGTAAAAGACAATGACATTAAATTGTTACAGGCAAAGCCATCTGAATCTGACAACATTGGGCCTCAAATTAAGTGAAATCAAACTTATTGCATAAATGGGGTACAAAATGCAGTAAAATTAATCCTGGACTCATGTCTAACGTGCACACATAACAACAGACACAAGCCTAGGAAGCACGACTCATTACCACACTCGGAACTGCTGTTCTAAACAGACAGAAGATTTCCCGTGTGTGAGGTAAAATTATAAAATGGTGCAAATTTGGCAAAATAAATAATACAGAGATTCGGCTGAATGAGCTCAGAATGTCATCATCCTCTGTTGTTAATCTCTCCATTTGAAATACTAATGGGTAGGCCTTTCCCCAACCCCTTGGGTCAGAGGCCGCGCTGGCTTTCTCTCCACAGGTGACAAGGAGGTGGTGATTGCAGAATGTGTGGATTCCCTCATTAAAATATTGAATGACATAAATGGTGATATCTCTCTCTCTCCCTCTGCCTGCAGAAAGCACTACTCATCCATTTGTTCCAAATCAGCAGGCTCTGGTAAAGTGTCTGAAACCAACGAAGTTAGGTGAACCAAAGTGGGCCCAAACTACTGTACTGCCAGTGACCTGAACATAGGTGCTGACTGACCTTCAACCACAGTAGATCCACGCAAGCCGCGTGAAGCTTGCTCCAGAGGAGGGCCTTACTGATTCAAGGTGAACGTGAAAGCACTGGAGGAGCTGAACACGCAGCGCCAGTGCCCAACTGGGAATCTGTGAATTAGGAGGACCTGAGGAGGGACCCGGAACAGTCAACATGAAGACATTCCTACTGACACTCTGCATATGGCAGGTGGTCGTGCTTGCCTATGCCCGTTCAGTATCAACACAACAGCAAGGAGCCACATGTGTAATTCCAATTCCTAGAAATAATGTATGATGATTTATGTTTTATGGTAATGTTACAGGAAGATGTTTCTGTTATGAAGGTACGGGTAAACACCCGGAAACGAAGGTACCTAGAAGGTGATGCCTCAAGTGACCATGAAGTGTATCTAGATAGTGTTGGACAGCCAAGAGGTATTAAATGTTTGGATTACCTTTTGACTAAAGATGGAGGAGGAGTATGTAAAATGTTTGGAGACAAATGCTGTACATACATCCCGGGTCACACTGATGATGATGGTGAATTCATGAAGGTATGAAAGGAAATGGATAAGTTGAATAAAGAATTAGCTGATAACATTGGGGAAAATGGGGACAATTTTTCAATATGTTTGGGTGGTTCGCACCTTGGATGTCCTCCATTATATCGATTTCTGTATGCATTCTACTTATGTTATTATTTGGCCTATGTTTGCTACAATTACTAATGCAAAAGTTGAATGTGATGATAAACAGGCATAATATCACCATGTTCCATTATGTACGTATTCCTGATACTGAGGTTGGTTGAGAAGGCTGCGTGATCCTTTCAGGATCAAAATGGGCAATGTGGAATAATGAAGGCCACTTTTAAACTTCTTTTGTTGGTGTTGCTGCAGCTGTTCCCTGTTTGAAGGATGTTCTATAGAAATGTGTCTCTTGTCTCTACTCTCACGTTTCACACGTAGCTCAAATGTATGTCACACCCATATAAGGTAATGAACTATTTCATTGGTGGGGGTCCAGTGGAATGTGGTTTTTCCTGGACCATATAACAAAGTGCTGAACAATAAACGTTGAAGAAGGATTTGATAGCATTGTGTGTCTGTGTCATTTCTTTCTTCCCTCAGCTGAGGGGGATTGCAGATCAAGAAAATAAATTAAATACATTGGATGACAAAATTATCTAACAATTATGTACAGTATATTGTTATTATAGTTTTTTGTTGTTGTTTTTTTTAACTGCAGTTTTCCTGAGAAACCACTGGAAGTCGCCATAATGATTCTAATTGCCTGTTTTTTGTTTCTGGCAGTGATGGGAAGATCGGATCATTTTACTGACTTGAATCTTTGAGTCTTGTTCAGCAAAATTAACAAATATTTATTCAAATAATTTCATTCATTACATTTATTTGAGCAGAATTAAATTAAAATGTTACTTTTTTAATCTGCAAGTTCCCTGAACACGTCTATTTATGCAAACTTTAATTATAGTCCCAACAAGGAAAAATGTATAATGTGCCAGTGTCACGTAATCCCTGTAGACTTTTGTTTTGTGTGTGGCCTCCTCCCAGGCCTCCTGACCCTGTCCCTGTCCTGTGGCCTCCTACCAGGCCTCCTGACCCTGTTCTGTGGCCTCCTCCCAGGCCTCCTGACCTAGTCCCCATCCCGTGGCTGCCTCCCAGGGACCCTGACCCAGTCCCTGTCCTTTGGCCGCTTCCCAGGCCTCCGGACCCAGTCCCTGTCCCGTGGCCGCCTCCCAGGCCTCCTGACCCAGTCCCCGTCTTGTGGCCGCTTCCCAGGCCTCCTGACCCACTCCCTGTCCTGTGGCCGCCTCCCAGGCCTCCTGACCCAGCCCCCGTCTTGTGGCCGCCTCCCAGGCCTCCTGATCTAGTCCCCGTCCTGTGGCCACCTCCTAGGCCTCCTGACCCAGTCTCCGTCCTGTGGCCACCCCCCAGGCCTTCTGACCCAGTCCCCGTCGTGTGGCCACCTCCCAGGCCTCCTGACCCAGTCCCCGTCCTGTGGCCGCCTCCCAGGGCCCCTGACCCGGTCCCTGTCCTGTGGCCGCCTGCCAGGCCTCCTGATCCTCTCCCTGTCCACCTCCCACACCTCATGATCCTGGCCATCTGCCGGGTCAGCTCTGATCCCCCTGGTTTCCTGGCTGTCCGCCTGATCAGCTCTGGTCCCCTTGGTCTCCTGGCCCCCCGCCTGTTCTGCTCCCTGACCTTACCTTGCTCCTCTGCTCTCCTTGCCACCTGTGCCCCCCTGGACTGCCGGTTTTCCCCTTACGCCCCCCCGAGCCTCATGTTTTTCCCCTTCACTCCATGGACAACGTTTTTTTTTGTTTTGTTTTTGGAGCATCTGGAATCCTCTCCCTAAAGGGGGGGCTCTGTCACGTATTCCCTGTAGACTTTTGTTTTGTGCTTTTATGTTGAAGTTATTGTTTAGTTCCTGTTTCCTGTTTGGTTTTTGTAGTCCTTTGTAGTTTCATTTTTTGATTGGTTTTCCCCTGATTGTTTCTCATTCCCTGATTTTTTTTCCCCAGGTGTTCCTTGTTTTTCCTAGTGTATTTAAGCCCTTGTTTCCCCCAGTCAATTTGTCAGTTATTGCATGTGTTGTTATGTTCTGTTCTAGTTTCTCTGTGGTTTTTCTTTATTCTGAGTTTTCATGTTTTTGTTAATAAAAGCTGCATATAGATCCTCAATCTCTGCCTGCTCCGTCACAGCCGGGGACAAATTATAAGAAACAGAAATTATTAGTTCATCTCTCGTCTCTTCTGGTGCGAGTTGTTAGTTTTTTTTTTTTGTCACGTACAGCTATATGTGCATAGTGTATATGGTTGTCACGTGACAAAAGAATGAATGACTCGGACCAGAAGACTCAACAAGTGACCTAATCATTTTTATTTCCAATGTGAGCAATGCATAGTGTATACGGCTGTCTCGTGACAAAAGAATAAATGACTCGGACCAAAAGAGCTGAAAGGTGAACTAATAATTTCTGTTTCCTGTACAGCGCCCATGCGGTTTTCACTTCAACAAACGGAGGTTGCACCATGCACATGCACGGCCAACACAAAATGAACAAATCATTCTCTGAGACTACTCGTTCTTCTGAGTAACCTAAAAGATTTGTTTATTCATTGCTGTTTTCAGAGGTAAAACTACAAAACCTCTAGTTTAAGATATCAGTAAATATATAAAACAAGTAAAAAACCATGCGAAAACGTCCAGCCTTCTCATTTAAAAAACGCATTTACGATTCAACCATCAACGGTCGTCAGAGCGAGTGGAAATATCCAGTGTTGAACTCAAACGATGCCACAATCGACACACAGTGTTGAACGTTCACCAACAGAAAAGACAAACTATCATTACCAAAATAATTTTATTTTCCTTGCAAACAGTGCTAACATTAGAAGATAGCTCAACAGTCATAGACACGTTCATTGGTTGTCATGGAGATCACTTACCTTGCCGACAATAAAGGGGATACGAAAAAGGCTTTCAAACAGTCATTTCTCTATGAAAATCCAAAATGTCTCTGTGCAGACCTGACATCTCAAAACAAAAGAACAAATCTAATATTTTATACAGAGAGGAGCAAAATGTGGAAAAACACTGTAAGTGGACATTTCCCTTTCACTAAGAAAAAGGGGATATGTAAAGTCTGTCAGTTCTGCATTTTTGAAACTGCCAATTATACCTCCCATTACCACACTATTAATTTGTACTACAGTGGAATGATTTTGATTCAAGGGAATGAAGGCAGCCTTGAAGAATTTGAAGCATCTTTTCCACATTTACACAAAAAGTTGAGAATGAAACACAATGCACATGTGACCCAACACAAGTGGTCCATGGTCTCTGAGATAAACGAACTGTCCTACCTTCAACGGCACATTCTGGGCTCCTTGGTCATGCCGTTCCTTCCTCCGTGCGGCAGCCGCCTGCAACCGTTCCCTGGCCCCATGGAAGGCCACGGTTAAACGTCTCTGATGTTCCTGCACCCACTCACTCATTCTGCCACCTTCTGGTTCTAGTACTCTACCCAAAAGGAAATCAACAGGTAGTTGGGGCTCCTGACCAAACATTATAAAATGTGGGGACTCACCCGTCGACTGATGGATAGTGGTGTTATAGCTGAACACCAATTGAGGTAGATACTCAGGCCAGCGGCTCTTCTGCTCGGCCGAGAGCGTCCGCAACAGATCGTGCATTGTGCGATTAAACCGCTCGCACTGGCCATTTCCCTGTGGATGGTAGGGTGTTGTCCGGGTCTTTTGGACCCTGTATAGGCTGCACAGCTGATAGATAACAGCACTCTCAAAACTGCGGCCTTGGTCGGAGTGGAGACGAGCAGGGACCCCGTACCGGAAGAACCACTCCTTGACCAGCACGTTGGCCACTGTCGCCGCCTTCTGGTCCCGGGTAGGCACCGCCTGTGTGAATTTAGAAAACACATCAGTTATAATTAAAACCTGTTCCCTACTATCTCTGGAAGGTTCCAGGAAGGTGAAGTCCACTGCTAGGATCTGGTTGGGACGGGACGCTAGCAGGTGTCCCATGGGTGCATAGGGCTTGGGGCGAGCAGACTTGGCGAGGGTACATCTCACACAGTCTAGGCACCACTGTTTAATGTCGTCCCTCATCCCTGGCCAATAGCACCTCTGCCGCACTAACTCGGAGGTGCGTTCAATGCCCTGATGACCGTGATGATCGTGAAACTGCTTCAGCACTTCTCCCTTTAGGCATCCTGGCAGCAGGAGTTGATAAACTTCCTCATCCCCATCAGGCCGGTGAATCCGGCGGTACAACAGACCAGCGGTTTCCACCATGCGATCCCAGTGGCGAAATAGTACCTTAGTTGGTCCAGGCAGACGTTCCCAGGCTGTAGAATTAGGGGGTTGCTGCACCCGCCAGAATGGAAGGAAGGCACTGTGATAGTAGGATCCGCCTCTTGCAGAGCCCTTAGGTCCTCAGTGGAATGAAAAGGAAAGACAGACATGGTCTCTTGGGTCACCTGAAGACACTCTTCGAGGCTCGAGCCACGAGCACAGGTAGAGCAGTTCCTGCAGCCGATGACCCTGAAACAGAGTTGGAGCATTCTGCAGGGGGCTGTCTGGACAGAGAGTCTGCATTCTTATTTGAGCGACCAGAACGGTAGCAAATGGTGTAATTGTAGGCCGACAGCTCAGCTACCCATCGTTGCTCGGTCGCGCCCAATTTAGCTGTATCCAGGTGGCTCAAAGGGTTGTTATCGGTCCAGACTGTACACTGTTGACCCCACAAGTACTCCCGGAACTTCTCTGTCATTGCCCATTTCATTCCCAGGAATTCCAGCTTCATGGAACTATAGTTTTTTTCGGCAGGGCTAAGACTCCGGCTGGCGTAGGCAATTGGGCGAACTCTACCATCCTGTTCTTGCGAGAGCACTGCTCCAAGACCCATATGGCTGGCGTCCACCTCAAGAATAAAGGGGAGAGTGAAGTTAGCAAAGGCCAAGGTAGGTGAATTCACTAACCTCCTCTTCAACTCCTGGAAGCTCTGCTCAGAGGAGTCTGTCCAGGTCCCATCCAGCCGTGGTCCGTGGCCCTTCTTCATCTTAGTCCCTGCCAGTTCAGCTACCAGACAATGTAATGGAGCTGCCAGTTTTGAAAATCCCTCAGCGAACCGCCTATAGTAATTTGCAAATCCAAGGAAGGACCTCAACTCCGAGACATTGGTAGGGTGGGGCCAGTTGGCAACGGCAGACACCTTGGCCGGATCCATAGACACCTTCGCGGGAGATTAAGTGGCCCAGATACTGGACCTCCTTCCTAAAGAAACAACATTTCTCCAGTTTTGCCTTCAATCCCTCTTTCTGGAGTCGGCTCAACACCAGGTCTAGACGGGTCATGTGGTCATTCACGCTAGACGAGAACACAATGATGTCGTCCAGGTACAACAAGAGGGACTGACAGTTTTGGGCTCCAAACATCCTCTCCATTAACCGCTGGAAGGTGCCTGGAGCATTGCATAGCCCAAACGGCATTCGATTGAACTCAAATAGCCCAAAGGGTGTGCAAAAAGCAGTCTTTGGGCGGTCTTTCTCAGTCACTGGTACCTGGTTATAGCCACTAGCTAAATCCAGCGTGGAAAACCACTGTGCCCCAGACAATGCATCTAAGGACTCCTCTATGCGGGGAAGTGGAAAGGCATCCCTCCTTGTCTTGTGATTAAGTTGTCGATAATCCACACACATGCGAAGGCTGCCGTCCTTTTTCCTTACCAGAACAATGGGAGAGGCATAGGGGCTACTACTTTCCCGGATGAACTGGCTGTCCAAAAGCTGCTGTAAGTGGGCCTTCACCACCTCATAATCAGAAGGGGGAAGACGCCTATACCTCTGCCTAACAGGCTGATCATCTAACAAGGGAATGTCAAGTGACAACAGATTGGTGCAGCCAAGATCACCCTCAAAACTGGAAACACAGACTCATGCTTCAAAAGGAAGGCCCTCACACGGCCTTGTTCAGACTCTGAGAGCACAGATAGATCAATAGCCTGAATCTGCTCCTTCACATTATCAACCCGCCCAGTGTGAGCCTTAAGGGTGGCCGTAACAGTATTAGTTCACTGAACAACCTCAATAATGCCTGTAGGGAGGCTTTCGACGGTGACATGGGCCACCACACCTATTAAACTACGGGGGTAAAGTGTAGCACGGGTAAATCCAACATTAACAATGGGAATAAAAGCTGTACCTCGCTCTACATGAACTAGGGCAGGTGAAACAAGAAGACCCTCAGGTAATGAATTGGTAGGTGGTTCAAGAAGAACAGCCGAGGCGCTACAAAACTGGGGAGAGCAGGTGGCAGGCACCAACTTAACAGTACCCCCAGGTATGTGAATGGGCCTACGACCCCGAACTTTAACAACCCCTGTCTTAGTTCCCGGGAAATTGAACTGGGCTAGGTGGCAATGCTTCAGGGCTCTCCGCCATGGAGGTGAAGCGTGAACCACTGGTGGGAGGTCAAACAGAGCGGGGCCATGCTGGCCAAATAGCTCATCATAACATTCTCGAATTATATTCATTCCCAACACACCAGGCATTACAGATGGACAAGGCTGACCTGGGGGGTCCTTGACTACTAACCAGCCACGATGAGGAATTACCCTTCCCAGCAACTCGACGGTTAACTCTGCATAGCCTGTGTAGGGTATTTCTAAACCATTTGCAGCACGAAGCTGCAACCAATGACAATGCTGGAGCTAATCTTGGAAATTATCTACAAAGAAACTTCCCACCATAGTGGACACCATGGACCCTGTATCCAATAAACAGTTAACAATTACTCCCCCTACCCTGACAGTTACCTTGGGACACTGTCCAATAAGAGATGACACAGTATGGCGTGCCAAAGTTTGACCCTGAGAGCCCATACTGCCCCCACCCAACGTGTGGCTCTGCACATTGGAGGGAGCTAGTTTTCCGGCATCGGAGAAGGGGGAATGGAGTCAACCGAGGAGTTTGAGGAACTAAGGGCCGTGCTGGACCCACTCGCTCGTTGTCACACTCTCTTGCATAATGACCCGGTTTTTGACATCGCCTACAGATGACGGAGGAAGGGCGGCTGGACCTAACATGGCGTACAGGCCCCTGCAAAACAGTCAAGCTTCTAGTTAACAGATTAATCTGTTCCTGTTGTTTCAGCAACATTGACCTCAGTTCTGCCATTTCTGAACTAGCCGGATTCACAGGGGGAGAGGGTGTACACTGGCCCCTAGAGGTCTGCATAGCACAGAGAGAAGGGACTGAATAACTTCTACCTCGAGTAACGTCGCTAGGCCCACCCTCTCGCTCCCACCGAATGGCTGCAGCCCGCACCTCCAATATGGACAGCCCTGGGGTCTGACGTACCAACCGCTTTAATTCTCTACGAAGATCAGAATTAATAACATGTTCTACAAACTGATCACGCAGCAGCAAGTCAGATTGGGGCACTGATTCAGGGGACGTTTGTTTAACCTTATCCATTAAAGAGAGAAGAGCATGAGAATACTCCTGTAGGGACTCCCCATCAAGTTGTTTCTGGGAGAAAAACTGCTCTTGTAAGGCAACATAAGATGTTGAACATCCATAAAGATCTTTAAGGATAGATACAATTCGCTCTGGATCTTCCCTCTCTTCCCTAGGCCTATAGCGTATCTCATCCTTTGCTTCACCATCCAAATGATCAAACATAAAATAGGCCTGTTCATGTGGACTCAAATGTCTTACACGCACACAAGCATTCACTTCTTCCACCCATTCATCAATACCCATGCCTGATCTGCCCCTGAACACAGGACATTTCCTTTCCCTAGGGAGATAGAGCAATCGCTCCTTGTCCACTTGAAGTTGTCACACCTGCTCCCTCAGTTCCTGTAACTCTTCAGCCATAGCTGAAACAGAAAGGCTAGGTTACTTCTGGGGTGGCCACAAGAAAGTGCGGTGATGCGGTGTCTCCAGGTAGAGTTATCAAATCCCCCGATGTGCCAGCTGCTGCTTTGCCTCTATTACAACAGTAAAAACATATGGGGGAAACAAAAAAACAAAAACAAATGAAATACACGTCTCTGTATACTAGTCCTGCCAACTACGCCAGATTGTGACCCAACACAAGAGTCATATGACAAAGGTATTGACTCTAGGGTGCTCGACTACGCCACCTGGGGCCTTTCACACCAAGATTTAAACAAGAGGGCTCTCCCACACAGCTAATGAAGTAATGACAGAGACGTGATATTCCAATATAAAAATACAACAATATTTATTAACAAGTAATTCAATACAAACAGTCTGAGGTTTGTTTTCTCAACATAGTGTGAGGCGATACAAATTAGGCCCCATAGGCCAGCCAAAATGTGGGTAGTGGCTGCCACCAGACATATCAAAACACAAACAATAATGGCTTCAATGGATCTGCTGTTTGGAAGGGGTTACCTGTACTAGAAGAGGAGTGAGACCAACACACCACCCGTGCTGCTGATTATGTTGCCTATTCACACACACACACACACACACACACACACACACACACACACACACACACACACACACATACAGGCACAGGTACTATAAAAAAACAGTAATCACTGCAAATAGTGAAGTGCACATTACCACTACAAATACTGTGTGCGATGCGTGAAGAGGAGGACTCAGATCCGGCGACCTACTCCACGAAACAGCTTCAATACTCTGGTTGGATCAGGAATAAGCAAAGCTAGATATTAGCATTACCACAGCAAACTAATGGGGCAGCCAATACCACACCTATTGCTGACATACCTCAAAATAAAGAAAATAAAATAACAAAAAAAAAGGCAAAAGCTACCATTACATTAAATTTACAAAAGGCAAAGCAGCAGTGACAATCTTTCTAAAGAAAGAAACAACCATAATTAAAATCCATCATGTACAATAAATATAACCCAGACCAGTATCAATCAATGAGTGATACATGTACAATAACCAACATTTCCTTTTACCTCTAGGGATACAACTTTCCACATAAACGGAAATGGGGCTCCACAGTTACCTCCCCTGCATGCAAACCTACATAAAAATCACACACAAGCATAGTTCACATACAAAATAATCCATCATGCATTAAAGTTATTGGTTAGTCACATCCCAAGGGTTTACAGTGAAACATGGTCATATTATGGTAGATCAATTTACCATAAGCATACATATAAAACACGTTACCTAGAGAACATTACTCTATTACTGTGAGCCATACAGCCAATGTTACCTCAACACGCATTCCGATAGGCAATGACAGAGCGCGCGTGCATAGCGTCTTCCAGCCAAGCCCGTCGGTAGATCGACAATATGCTACCCGGAAGCGTCTGGTACACAGTCACACCTCTGTTGTCAAACAGTTACACTTTACACACCACTAACTTAAATAACATGTTTGCAATAGAAATGGAGTGTTGACACATACCTTTCATAGGCGACAGCACAGCGAACCCAGGGTAAAGAGGACGTACGAGCCGAGGAATTACTTAGTCTTCCACCCGATGTGCCGGTTTTATATGAAGTGCTATTGACACTAATAACTAGCCGCTTACAAGCCAACTAGAGGGCGTGGCTAAGTGGGAAGAGGGATACGGCGAGCACAGAAGGACAACCTTGCTACGGCCGTTACTGTGCCGGTTACACACAGATGAAGAGGAGGAATCTGAAGAGGAGAATTAACTGATGGCCTACTCTCCAGTTATTGTATCTTCTGTTCCATTTGATGAGCTGCTGATCTCAGAACAGGCCACATGAACATCAGCTTATCTCCAGTGTCTCCCAGAGACAATGGCCCTTCTTGAAACATATGACATAATTAAAAATACGTACACACAAAATAAATGTGCTAAAAATAAAAAAGCTAAAATGAGCTGCTGCGTTATGCAGAATGGACCACAAAATGGTGCCGTGATATGCAGAAAAGGACAGCAAACTACTGGAAGCTTGCTTCTAAATCAACTAGGCCAATTTAACTGTTACACTTGTGTAAAATCACCATGCAACAACTGCTTTATGCAGCACAATGAGCTAGTAGCTAACAGCTAGCGGTTGTGTTATTGTTTTGGTCAGTTTGTGTCGTGTTTAAGATGATGTAACGGCAGTAGATGTGGCACAACTATGACGATCATCCTATAATCCCACCTCCATTGAGGGGCACTAATCTGCAGTGGAAATGCAAGCTCAGAAAAGTAAAGTGAGTAGAGTTGAGGCGAGTCGAACCGTAATGTGCAGTGGAAAAGTGCCATAAGTGACCAGTGAACCATTGAAACAGGAAGGCATAAAAAGACATGGCAACCTAAAGAAGATCCAACATGTGTCCGTTGTACATCAGGTGAAGTAGAAACAGAGGTATACTTCCTCATTCACTGTGAAATATACTCACACCTCAGATATTTGTTATGTATGAAATTACAACAACCTATCCCTGAGTTTCATTCCCTCAGTGAAAATGACAAACATAAAAGGACCCACTTCACCCTTAGCGGCCAATCACATTAACAAATACCACAAACTACGAAATGAACACACATCCAGCCTGTTTCAGCAGTTTAGTTTAACTACTGTTATTTATTATTATTTTATTTATTTACACTTTACTGTTTATGTCGAGCACATTTACATGTCTTTGTTTCCTTAGTTGGTTCTTGTCTAGTTTATTTTTTTCTTATTGTTCATGTCCATTGTACTGTATTCACTTATTTGTTTTTCTTGTAATGCTTTGGCTATATGTACTTACTGTATGTCATGCCAATAAAGCATTTTGAGAGAGAGAGAGAGAGAGAGAGAGAGAGAGAGAGAGAGAGAGAGAGAGAGAGAGAATTCTCTAAATAATTTTGCTGGGTCAACCAGGATTTGATTTTACGGCTGGATCATATAATTTGGACTTACATTGCTTTTAAACAAACTTGGAATTGTGGAACAAACACTTCTAGAGATCTCACAGCATTTTAAGGACTGCACAGACCACACCAGAAACAAATCATCACAGAACAAGGAAGTTACATGGACAATCTGACAGTGTGCATGAGTACCTTTAAAAGACTGAAATATTGGAAACTTAAGATAAACCAACAATTAAGTTTAATACATAAAATTAAACCAAACAAAGTGAGAGTTAACTTAGGTCTGTCTGTCTACCTGCTAAACAACAACCCAAGATTTTTTTTCTGGAGGTGCAGAGTGCAAGGTGTGAAAGTGTCTAAGGCAAACAAAGGGCTGAATGAAACACTGAGAGGCCAATAGAATGAGAATGGCTAATCCAATCATAAATGCTGACGTCTGCATAGCCTCACACCTGTCTACATTTCAAAGGCCTAAAGCAATCATGGTGACAATGGATGGATGTGCCTCATCAGAGTAGTGGGACCTCAACACTCTGGCTATCACATATCCTGACGATGTAACCACCGAGACTGCAAGAAAGAAATATAAAAATAAATTAATCAGAGAATTCCCAGAAATTCTCAGAGCAGATTTAATGGAAATACATGACAGAAGAGTAAAAACAGACCTGCTCTTTTATACAGAGTATACAAATGTCTGGCACTCAGCACTCTAAAGTTTTAAAAATGGGTGAAAATAGAGCCATGAGACAACTGTATCTTGACACTACACCAAAGTTCAAAATCTACCTTTATCACAATGGCACTGTAATGGTCCAGGGCTTAGAGGACAGACTTGAGCAATTTGAGAGAGACTTTGCTGAAATAAAATCCTAGCTGAGAAGGAAAAGTATTCTCTCCCCCCAACAAAATCAGCAGATGAGGTCACAGCTTCACCTTCATTAACAAAAACTGCCCCTCAAACACAAAACCATCAAATTCCTCACCACACCCCAAAACTCTCTTGGAAACCTCAAGTCAGGAAACTACAACAACCAAAAATAGAAATTCTTATAGACTCAAATGATAAGTTCTAGTACCACCGAAAGCTCTCCCCTAAACACTTGGTTGGCAAATTCTGGTGCCCCAAAACACACAGTGCACTCCAAATCCTCTGTCAGTCCACTCTGCACAACCCATAGAACATCATCACCCATACAGGAACCAACAAACTCAATACCCAGAGGGTAAGAGTTGCAGAATGTGTCAAAAGAGTGGCTAAGAAAGCTTGCAGGGAATTCCCGCAGGCCAACATCACAAACTCCACCCTGCTACAAAGGAAGGACTACCCTGCTGACCTGATCAATAGTGTCAACCAGAGGATAACAACTGCATTTTCCAGGCTTACAGTCATCAATTTTGCCCACCACCCAAGTCTAACAACTGAGGATTTATATGACCATGTGCACCTAAGCCAGGAGAGTGTAAGAGTATTCGCTAAAAACCTAAAAGATTCATCACTCGGCAGAAATTCCTAATCTGCACCCTCACAACATCGGCGTAAAAGTTCCAACAGTCATTGCAGTAACCAACATTCAACTACACAAAGGGGCCCTCAAATCAGACACACTCCAGTAAGAAGAGAGCAACCAACCAGAGCACAACACACTGAAGCCCAACCAAAAACCTCTCAGCCCAGCTCCAGTTAACAAACACTGACCCTCATACACAATAGCAGGAGGCACCTGACAGAACAGCACAGCCCTCACTTATGCTGACATAGTGAAGGGTAAAATACAAACTGACTCCTCAGACATTAGAGATGTGAGACATCTTCTACATTTCATCTGTAGAATACTGGGGAAAGCCATCTGGACCACCAAAACGCCTAATTTTATTTCACAATGACTTATTTCACTATAAACTCTTGGAATATCCAAGGCCTCTATTCCACAATTTTAGGTGCCAAGAACAGAGTTTATGAAAAACATTTATAACCAGGACATAATTTTTCTGCAAGAAACATGGTACAGATCAGACGTGGACTGTCACTGCCCTTTAGGATACAGGGAAATTGTATTGCCATCACTTAAAACTGAAACATGAAACACTTTTGCTACAAAGAGACTTTAAAAAACAGCCTATCAATCATGATAAAAGGCTCAAAACATGTTTGGTTTAAACTCAAAAAAGGCACCATAGACTGTGATAAGGACCTTTACATCTGTGCTGCCTACATACCTCCATCAGAGTCTCTGTACTACAAGGACAATAATTTGTATCAGCTTCAGATGGAAACCAGCCAATTCCAGGCCCAGGGGAATTTACGCGGGGACCTAAATGCAAGGATAGGTTAAGAATCTGACATTGTAGATACCCATGGGAATAACCACATACTGAAAGCCAACACACATCTAACCCCCACCACTACAACATGGAACAATCCGGAGAGTACAGTCAACAAAAGAGTTTGTGTGTCTCTGTCGAGGCCTGGGTCTGTATATGCTTAATGGTAGGATCCGAGGGAATTCTTTAGGTTGATTCACATGCTCAGCTCTTGGGACTAGTGTAGTCAACTATGCCATTAAAGACATGGTCCCCTCCTACATACATGCATTTACAGTCAGACCAAATTCTTCCATATCGGACCACTGTCAAATTAATGTGTTCCTAAAAAATCCAACACCATAGAACTGACCAAAAGCACAGCAACCTGTTTAAACTAAACCCAACATACAAATGGTCCCCAAAATGTGAACCCAAATTCAATTAGCTCCAAAGAAATGTCCAACCAAATCAATATATTTCAAATAACAGTTTATGGCTAACAAGATTCCGCAGTATAACAAATAAATTATATTTATCAAAGTTGCTCAATCGAAGCAAACCTACAACGTACAAACAAGAACATTAAACAAAAAATTGGGGATGAAATTTGGTTTGATAAAGAATTTAAAATGAATAGAAAACTACTCAGACAGCTCTCTAACCAAAAACACAGAGAGCATTAAAAAGCTAAAACCAGACAAAATTAGTGTGAAGCACTCAGGTTTTATACAATTACAAAACACCCCAAAAGCAACAACATCTACCCCCTTAATTAAATTGAAAACTCAATTAATGATAATCAGTTCTGGGGAAAAAGTAACAAACAACAAAGCCAGGACATAGCCATATAAAACAGAGAATTATGGAAGGCTATTTTAAAAACTTATTTAAATAATTTTTTCCAGAAAATCTCACACCTGACCATAAAAACATGCAAAATAAGATGAGTCAATTGGAATCTACAATAAGAAATAACCAAAACCCTTTAGACTCTCAGATTATCAGAGAAGAACTGACAGATGCATGTATAAAATCCAAAAAGGCAATGTTTAGACAACATTAAAACAGAAATGCTGAAGCACAGCATGGCAGTAATACAGGAGGCCTTGTTCAAACTTTTAAATCTTGTTCTGCAAATTGGCTACTTTCCTGATACTTGGAGTATGGACTTAATACACCCATAATATGAGAATGGAGAATATGTACGATACCTATCAAGCATTTTGACAACAGGTGCAGAGTTAAAATTGGCAATACAAGAACAGAATTCTTCTCTCAAGGGCGTGGAGTGAGTCCAACTTTGTTCAACTTTTACATTAACGAGTTAGCAGGACTGCTGGAACAATCTGCAACACCCGGTCTTACTCTAAATAATTCTGAAGTTACATTTCTTCTCTATGCAGATGATCTGGTGCTGCTGTCAGCTACTGGACAAGGGCTACGGCTGCACCTGTATCTGCTGGAGAAGTACTGTCAGAATTGGGCCCTGACAGTCAATAATAAAAAAATATTTTTTAAATTATGATCTTCCAGAGAAAAGACAGATTACAGGACACCATATACACATTCACACTGGGAAACACTGCAATAGAACACACCCAATACTAAGACTACCTTGGTCTAAAAATCAGTGCTTCAGGGGGTTTTGGTCTGGCAGTGAATGCACTAAAAGAGAAAGCTAGAAGAGCATTCTATGCTATTTAAGTGTAAATTTACCCAAATATGCATTCCTGTAACAATTTGGTATAACATATTTTATAGTATTATTATGCCTATTGCTCTGTATGGATGTGAGGTTTGGGGTCCACTCTTTCTGGCAGAATACTCTAGATGGGACAAACATTCCACAGAATCCCTGCATGCAAAATTCGGTAGAAACATTCTAAGAGTTCAGAGAAGAACACCTACTAATGCATGCTGGGCCGAACCAAGCAGATACCCCCTAATTATGCATATTGAAAAACTATCCCTCAAATGCTGTACACACCTAAATTCAAGTTCCCCAAACACACTGCAACTTGAAGCCCTTAAAACCCAAGAATTGAAGCCTAAAACCAGTCCCCTTTGTCAGCTGAAGCTCACAAACCAACTAACAACTAAAAAACACCAGTTTCATACCATCACTGCTGAACAAAACTGATGCAAGTGGCTAGTGGCAATCCTATATTTTATAGTTTTGCTTGATGTTACACAAGCATATTCATGTATCCACATTTATGTACTCAACTATAATCAGAATATAATCATATACTTCACATTCATGAAACCAGCTTAAATGGCACTATCACTGTATTAAGACGTATATATTCCTTGTATGTCCATCCTTGTATTCCTGGGTTGTAGACGTTACCAGGCACAAGCCTTATATGTTCAATATGTGTGAGTGTTAGAAAATGACTTCATGATGTTCTCTACCCTTGTAAATGGTTTGTTAAATGGTTTGTGCTTTCTGTGACCAACATTCCTATGAGAAACTGGAGTGCTGTTTGGGACAAAGTATATACATTTTAGACTCAGTATATGAACTTGTTGCCCTTTTGACCTGATGAGGTTTCAGAGCTGAATTCAGAGAGCTTGGTGCTAACATTATTGTTTCAAGCAATGTGCTGACGGGAATCTTGCACATACGCACATACAATGATAAAACACTTGTGTTAGTGCCAGTGCGTCAACATACAAGGCCACCACAGACTTCACACATCATGCAAGAGGGTATAAAGACCTTAAACTTAACTTTTGGTCATCAGAGAGACTAACTGCTCAGCTCTCTGTCTCTCCGCATCTGAATTCCAGCTTTGAGGCCTTATCTTACTATCCGTACTTTAACTTTAACTTCTTTCATTTAATTACTTAGTTCATTAGACAAAAACGAGACATAGCATTGTTAGATTAATTCCATGACTTAGTCCTTGGATATATCCTTAATATATATCTACTTAACATTAAAGAACCAAATGTATTTTTCCCCCTTTTATATTACATTTATTCTCATTAATTCATGTGTATTAATTTGACTAATGTACAAATAAAAATGTGTTATTTCTTCTACAAATAATCTGATTTATTAAAGTCATTTTCCATCTGCTGGATCTCAACGCATCAAAAACCAAATCATAAAAGAAAGCAACAATTCATATTTGGACCATTGGGACAAATTATGTAAAAACCAAAGCAAACTGGAATGTTATCAGACCCTAAACAGAACGTATAATCTAACAGATTATCTTGACACTCAGTGATCACAGTCTGGCCATAGAAAAAGTCAGACACAGACAAACATGTCTTCCAAAGGAAGAACAAGTCTGTGCACACTGTGATACTGGTGAGGTCGAGACAGAGACACACTTTCTCCTTCACTGTGAGAAATATACAGATAATATACAGAGGTGAGAGTGAAACACCTCTGCAAACTCTCAAACCTCATGCCACAGTTTTCCAGTTCAGCAGAAACAGATCAGATGCAGGTGTTACTGGGGGAGGACAATCATGCATCAGTTGCAGCAAAATTCATTTTTGAAGTGCACACCCTCAGAAACCAATTACTGCCTTAATGTTCTTCAGTCACAGTAATTTTTTATGTTCATAATGTCTTATTAAATGTTCATTTTGTATTGTATTGTATAGTGTATATTGTTGTTATAGTTTTTATTTTATTAAACACCTGGCACCTTATTTTAATTCTATTTTTATTGTCATTTGATACTGTTTCATTATTGTTTTATGTCTTGTCATTATCTGTTCCCCGTCTGTCGCTCACCTAGGGGTCTCTCTTGAGCGCCGAATATACCTCTGATCTATGAAAAAAGGCCAATGAGAAGTTGGCAGACAGAATTTGCATGTTCCGCCCCGGACATACGGGTATAAAGGCGGGGAAATGCATCTGTTTCATTCAGAAATTTTCTTCGGAGCCGATGGTCGTGTATGCAGCGAGCTGCGAGTCACACACCTGTTCCACTTACCTCAGAGCGATCTGCTGTTGGATCTACGGCGCACTTCAGCGGCTTTCTCCTTCTCTGCACAGCAGAGCAGTTTGCCCCTGGGCACTTCAACAGCGCAACTAAGAGTTGTATTAAAAGAGTGATTTTCTCTAAAAGAGTATTTTCCTCTAAAAGAGCAATACACAGTGGCGTTGAACGTCCTTTTCAGGATGCATCTTTATAAAGATGACTTTCCGCCCCTCTGTAGTTCCTGGATGCGGTAGAGTGCTCTACGCTTCAGACGGCCACAGGTGCTGTCTCGTGTGTTTGGCTGTGTGTTTGAGGTTCATGGCAACGTTGCAGTCACACCTTTCCTTCAACAGAAGGAACGCCACTCCAGCCACCCCTGCATCGTTCCTTCGAATTCCATCGCCCTGCTGCTCCACCCCGCTGGGTACGTCAAAAATAATCGTCCCGTTAGTTCCCCTAGCACGGAGCTTGGATGCATGGCTTTCACTTCCCAACCCATCACGCTGGCTGGCCAGGACCTTCCGACTCATTTACACTTTTCAGTTTGCCAGGGGCTCAAGTCGCTGCACGCCACTCACATCCCCGGCATCCTCAATCTGATGGCGGACACGCTATCACAACAATGCTTGCCCAGTGGAGAGTGGAGGCTTCACCTCCAGTCAGTCCAACTGATTTGGGAATGGTTCAGAAAGGCTCAGGTAGACCCGAACAGAGGGTCCCATTGGGGCAAACACACTGGCACACAGCTGGCCCACGAGGCTGCGCAAGTACGTATTTCCCCCAGTGAGCCTTCTTGCACAGGTGCTGTGCAAGGTTAGGGAGGACGAGGAACATTTCACTCTGGTGGCTCCCTATTTGCCCACCCGGGCTTGGTTCTTGGATCTCGATCTCCTCACGACAGCCCCAACCTGGAAAATTCCGCTGAGGAAAGACCTTCTTTCTCAGGGATGGGGCACGCTCTGGCATCCGCACCCAGACCTCTGGAACCTCCATGTCTGGCCCATAGATGGGATGTAGCTGATCTACCACCTGCTGTCGTAGACACTATCAACCAAGCCAGAGCCCCTTCTACCAGGCAACTTTACACCCTAAAGTGGTGCTTGTTTGCGAATTGATGTTCTTCTCGGGGTGAAGATCCATAATGGTGCACAGTCAGGTCAGTGCTCTCATTTCTGCAGGAGAGGTTGGAAGGGAGGCTGTCCCCATCCACCTTGAAGGTGTATGTAGCTGCTATTGCAGCCCACCATGAAGCAGTAGACGGCAAGTATTTGGGTAAGCACGACTTGATTATCAGGTACCTAAGAGGCGCCCGGAGGTTGAATCCCTCCTGGCCAAGCCTGTTCCTCTCCTGGGATCTCTCAGTGGTCCTCTTGGGCCTTCAGAGACCCCCCTTTGAGCCGCTAGAATCAGTTGGACTCAGGACCCTCTCTCTAAAGACGGCCCTGCTGATCGCGCTCACCTCCATCAAGAGGCTCGGGGACCTGCAAGCATTCTCTGTCAGCGACACTTGCCTGGAGTTCGGTCCGGCAGACACACATGTGATCCTAAGACCATGGCCGGGCTACATGCCCAAGGTTCCTACCACACCCTTCAGAGACCAGGTAGTCAACCTGCAAGTGCTGCCCCGGGAGGAGGCAGACTCAGCCCCTTCGTTGCTGTGTACCACCGTGCCACTTCCCACATGTGACCTAAATGCCCATGTGGTGTATTCACCACTCTTACCTCCCCCTCTCTGGGCAGGTGTGGTCTCCGCAGTGTCTTTTCCCCCTGAAAGAATAGGAAACTGGTAAGACCCCCTTTCCTGGTGTGTGAAAGGGCCCCAGCCATTGACTCTATGCGAGAAACATAGAGAGAAAAGAGGCCCGGCTAGGCTCGGCTCGTTCCCAGGTTGACAAGCGTCGCCTTGTTCCCCTGTCTAGGGTAATTATAAGGATTCCGATGACTTTGTGGGGCATTGGGGAAGGGTACGTTCAGTTTGATACAGCTGGTCGTTTTGGCACGTCAAGTACCTACCCGCTCCTGTGTCAGCAGTACACGTTCACGGCTCAGCGCATGGCGTGATTTAAATTGAACCCCTAGTGTTGCTTCTTCGACACAACGTCGAAATGAGTGACAGATGGGGAACATCTAGGTTACTGATGTAACCTCCGTTCCCTGATGGAGGGAACGAGACGTTGTGTCCTCCCGGCCACGTCGCTGAGTAGAGCCACTGTTGTGGCTGGACCATTTCCGGCTCGTTTTATGTATAAAAGCTTTGGCAATATTGTATGTAAAAACTATCATACTAATAATGTACCTTAAATTTAAATAGAGAGAGAGAGAGAGAGAGAGAGAGAGAGAGAGATCACTCAGCTACTAAGTGAGAACTGCCTTCAGATCATTTTATTGACGATTAGAAAAATGGTGGTCCCACTGAGTGGACAGATTATTCTTGGTTTGTACTCTGTAGAGGCCTTTCCTGTCTTGAAGTACAGATTAATGTACATACACGTGCACAGATTACACAAACACAGTTTAATTCATAAATGAGAGATGTAGGGCTGCTTTGGTTCTTAAGGATATTTCTCACAAAGCAGTAATAACCTATGCCTTCATTAGCTGAGTTTTAATTTGTGAATAAGAAGGTAGTTAACAGTAAATTAACATATACAGGCTTGCAGAGCACATTGGGACTCACCAGCCTCAAACAGATATAAGCTCATACCAGACACATGCTGTGGGCAGTGAGACTGGGCAAGCAAATTGTCATTGCACAATTAAACAAAACTAGTATGAGACGACGCACTTCGCCATGCATGGCACATTAAGCTTTTGAGGGGGTGGGTGAGTGTGTGTGTGTGTGTGTGTGTAGAAGCACTTTGTCATGACCTTCTTAGGAGTCCCTATATTTAATACAATTTTGGTACTATAATGATACAAAACATAAGTTTTGATGTCTTATGAATTTGTATTGCTGTGATGTCTTGTCTTAACTATAGATTGCTGAATCTCCTGTCTGCACAACACATTTTCCCTTGGGTACTAATAAAGGAACCTTGACCTTGAAAATCAGATATTGTGACTGAAGGAAGGAGCTTCTGATTGGTGTTCTCATTTTAGTAAGCATGCTTACCGTGGTCATTGGTAGTTGCAGGTAGATCAGACTGACCTCACAGTGAGATCTGAAAGAGTAGGCCGACTTTTCTTTATCTAAAATAAACTTTTTTCACTTACAGAAATTCAGAACACTGTCCTATGTGGCCAAAGCAGTAAATGTTCTTGGGCGTATGGTCAAGTCAATTCATTTTTATTTGTATAGTGCCTTTAACAACACACATCATTTCAAAGCAGCTTTACAGAAGATCAGGCATTAACAGAAGATAAAATTGTATTATTTATAATGTTGATGAGTCATCATTGTGTGGTTTGATATTTAGGATTGCTAACCATGTTTAAAAATAAGTAATTATATAATAATTGTTTTTATAACCCCAGTGAGCAAGCTAAAGGTGACTGTGGCAAGGAACACAAAACTTCATAAGATGTTGGTTAATGGAGAAAAACAACTTTGGGAGAAAACACTGTGGGGGCCAGTTCCCCTTTGACTAACATCATGAATATAATGTCAATATTTATTATGTATAGTGCAAATCATGGTTTAAAACTATTAAACTAAGTGAGTGTTAAGTGTCAGTGTTTAAACATAGATTTTGTATGAACTGTAAGATTAATGACTAATGTCTTTGAAGTCCATCCATGTTTAACTGCATAGGTTCACATAGATGCAATTGTCCAAGTTAGTTGGCTGATAAATGGTTTTGTTGGCAATTAAATGATAGTCTTTGTATTCCATTTCAAGGTGGTGATGCTGGCAGAGATCAGTGAGGTACATTACGGTTTAACCTGGTCTGTAATATCGGTGAGGTCTCAGTAAGTCCAAGGTTGGGTAATACAGCAAAGCTCCAATTTATGCTGACATGGGAGCACCATTTTCTAGGTTTTCCTGTCCATGAAGTGAGTTGAATGCCTGTTTTACCCAACCCAACCCAAACCTATACCTAACCTTAAACATTAGTGTATGAAACGTTAGATGTGAAAATGCAACATCCGCAGCATGGCCGATACTGATTACTACCTGGTCACAATAGGATTCGATCCACGTTGTACCCCCATGACGTGACGTGCATTCAGATGCAACAGGCTGCTGGGTGTACCACAGGAGAAAGCAATTGAGCTGGAGCTGTTGAGTACATGTCTGTGAGGACATGACGGCGGTCCATAAATCAGCATAATGTCACTGATCCTAGTGTATCGGAACTATCAGAAACAACATGCCGACCTCCCGTGATCATGTTGATTCAATTTGAATGAACATACAATGTTGAATGAAATGGCAGTAAACAATGGAATCATGGAAAGCATAACATAAAGTGCTCATACCTGAGGGTGGCATCAAAGTGAATAAATGAATAACTGTCTGTGCTGCTCACCTGAGAGGAAAGATGACAAATTTTAACGAAAACATTAGTTTATATTAACAATTATATTTAAATATTACATATTGTAATTTTTCTTTTCACCCTTCTGTTAGGTAAGCACTGCTTACCTTGCTTATATGCAAGTGTACAGATACATATTTTCCGATTATTTAGTGACTTAGTAATTTTATCAATGTTAAAATGTTCTTTCAGTTTAATGGGCAAAGACAACTGTAAGTCATTAATAGGTTGATTTCCCAAAAAGTGTAAACACAGGCTCTGTGGCACTTTAAAAACATTGCTTTATTTGCTGGTACATTGTGAATGGTAAAAAACATAATAACATTAGCCAACCTAGTTACATAGAATCACGTTACTATACCTAGATTTTTGCAAACTGATTTTTACATGGCTTGCTGTACGTATCGTGGTAGTTTACTTGCGATATGAACACTTGAGGTGACAAAACAGCAACTAGATTTATTCCATTCACACGAACCAAGAGTAAATCTGCAGATTATCAGTTCCTAAACGTTTTGCCCTGTTCCTCACGCAATGCTGTCTATGACAATAAAACACTTTTACTATAGCCCATGACTTGAAAGGCACCACATTGCAATGTTAAAATTACCTAACCAACTACATTTCTAAGCTTCTTCAAGTGTGCAAAAGGACTGAGGAGCACCCGAGTTGACGCATAAACTGTAAGTGTCATAAAAGTATAACAAAATGTGGTTGCTTCAACAATTGTGTTTTTCGTCTCACATTTGCTTTTTTATGACATTTTCGGTTAGGTTTAGGGTCAGGGTAGGTTTTGTTGATTTAAATATAAATAGAGCATTACATTGAAAAACCTCATCTATTTGGGAGAAAACTTGCTTTAGCGCCACACAGTGGACATGTGGATATCTGTACGGTGCCACGAATTATCATTTGGCAAAAATGTTGCCGCAGTCACATCATTTTCATGAGATCAGGGTGACATTGTCCCAACTGGCTCAACTAATGGAATGAGTTTGCATGTATTTTCCCTTATTAGTTTAACAATTCCCTTTTGGTGGCACTAGAGGATCGGAAATTACAGACTACTTATTTAAACAATTCAAGCTTAAAATGGCCTAGCACAAACTACTCTAATTGCACAGAAACCAGATTTGGAAAAAAACAACAACAACAAGCTTGAACCAGTTGCATTTTTATTCAGGTTTATGGTGGCTATTGTTGGTTTGGTGCTGGTCTACCTGTTTGTCCACCCAGCAGAAAACAAGTAATTATTTATACCTTTTTTTTTCATTTGGTAACACTAATGGCAAAGACATTACACATTTAAAAGTGTGAATTTTGGTAATTCCACAACCAAGTTTTAGAGGTGTTTCAGAATTCAGTTTAATTTGATCTGGTGCCCAGCACAATAATGGAAGGCGTAAAAGGGTCACGCAGGTTCAGAATGAGTTGGCGCAACCCATTTAGTGATCCAGCGCATAGATATCACTAGGGAGCTCCTGTGAGCTCCATCAATACACACACACAAACATAGGCCCACTCATAAATTGAGCGATTCCTGATGTGGGAAGGTGACAGAGATCTTTGTTAATATTTTAGTAGAGGAGTTCAAGAGGAGGCAGGTCACCCAAAGTCCCAGAGTTTTCTCCAGAAAGAGACTAAAACTCTCACAGAGGTTAAAACACAGCATTGTTCTTTACCTCACAAGTCAAACTACCAAACTGATGGCACAAGGCCCTGACAAGTCTAGCAATCTGATTTTAGACACTCCAATGTCATTCACCTGATTATTTCCAGACTCACACTGTCATTTAAGGGGTATCAACACTTGGTCACTTCATAATTTTAACTGATCGAGTAGCTATCTGATCATGAATAGACCAAGTGTAAATGCCATCCAAGATGCATTTGATACGGATAGCTATCCAATACACATAAAAGACACTCGCTGCATCTGCTTTTTCCGTCCACATATGTAAACAGCACACCTCCCAAACAGAACAATGTCAGAATATGGAAGTTTGGGAACCCAAAGACAAAAAATAAAACAAAAAATGATACCTTTTGTACTGCAACCATCAAAGCAGTTTTAATCACCTCCTGTTTTACGATTATAAGAGCCACATAAAGTGCAGCGAAATTTCATCACTAAAGTGAACTCCATTTTGTTTATAACTCTGGAATAGCAGATTGGATTTATATCTGTTTTGCGGGGACATATTTTTGTCCAGTTGTACATGGAACATGCATACACAATCGCATAGTAATCTGACTGATCAAAATGAGGGGATTAAGTGTCCTGACACTTTCTGATCTCCACAAAGACAGTGGTTTCAAAGTGCTCAGTAGTAGGCTTTTATGCCTTTCAGGCTTGGATTATTTGTCATTTGCAATAGCTGTGCAACTGCTTCCTTCTTTTGGTGAAGCATACACCCCTCACTCATATTCTCCAATGCCTCACCCTCTTCTTCATATCCATCGCTGCACTCCTCCACCTTTTGCAGTTGTCATTTACGAAAATAGTTGAACAAGTTGCTGCCACTCTGATACCACACTGCCATCTACTGGTTAAAAATAGGGGCTTCCTTAAGATGGAAGGAGTGAGAAAGCAAGACAAAAAGGAAAAGAGAGGGTTGAGCAGAAAGGGTAAATATTCAAACAGAAGTGAGTAGAAAGGTGGAAGCTGATATTTACAGTTTGGCACTAAAAATGAGAACAACTGGGGAGTGAATGTGGCATTGTGGTGTATGCATTATCCTCTATTTAAGTATTCTACATTTGTAGGGAAATCAATAATAAGCACATGCCCCCCCCCCCCCCCCCCCACACTTTTTAGATTAAATTTTTTTTTAAACTTAAATGGCTGATTGATTGGCAACTACTGTGCCAGGCAACTAATGTAAGTAAGTTTGATAATATAGGCTTCTGCCCGTGTTGACCAGTGTTTATTCTTGTTCTTCCATGGTTTAATAAAAATTCATCCATTACATTTTGAATGTTAATTCAAACACAAATTACGTAAATAACTCATCAATAATAGTTGTATGAGCCTATAAGTTGAGAATTTTTGCTCACAATTTGGTCCCCCCACTTAATAAATCTCTCCTGCGCCACTGATAGTAGTCTTGCCTAGATATCAAAGAAGTAATTGGATGTCTATTCCCATGTCTTTAATTTACCCACGTATGAGATGAGAAACTAACTTTTACTGATGTTCTTGGCAAAAGACATTTGCATATAAGATTAATGTGCTTTGCATGTGCAAATAATACAAATAATAATGTGCACAATATAAATCTGATGCATTTTAAATTGAAAAATGTACTCTTATATTCCTGGGCTTGTGTAGGCTTTACAGCCGCTTATCATATGACAACACTATTATTACAATGAACATTATGTTCTAATGTCATGCATGTATTAGATTGTGTGTCATAATACACTGTTAAAATATACTGTAACAAATATAGTCAATACATTTAGATACAGTGTGAGGACACAATTAATGTTTTAACTTTTATTTAGTAAGAAGGAAGAAAGGAAGAGAGAGAGAGAGAGAGAGAGAGAGAGAGAGAGAGAGAGAGAGATTGAAGATTGAAAGAAATAAATATATTACACATTTTAACAGACATAAATTGTACATCACCTGGAAATATGACAGGAAAAAGTTTGACAGATCTACAAGAGCAATTCGGAAATAAAAACATACTTCATGATTTGCATTTGATTTGAATGGGAATTTTGGGGTAAGTTATTGCAATACTTAAAGATCTTTGAAAAAACTTTTCTCATCTATTTCTAATTATTGCTATATTGCAATACAGCCTTCGAAAACCATCACCACAGTTCCCAAGTCATTTTGTATTGCACTGGTCTGTGATACTCTGTGCGAGTGTCAGCAGTAATACGTTTTGCCTCAGTCTGACATATGGAGGGAAATATAAAATCTGCTGTAGAGATGTCTCTAAAACAGAATAAAAAGTATCTTTCACTGTGTGTGTGGGCAGGTTTGGGTGGTTTACAAGGAAAAAATTGTATGTTACAAACTGGTAATTACAAGGGTATTATGCTATAAATGTGGTTTACGAGGACATTTCTAGTGTCCCCATAAATCAAATCGCTTAAAAAACATACTAAACAATGTTTTTTTGAAAATTTTAAAATGCAGAACGTTTTTTGTGAGGGTTAGGTTTAGGGGTAGGATTAGGGTAATCAAATCAAATCACTTTATTGTCGCTCAACCGTATACATATGCGCAACAGTGGGTGAAAGTCTTGGGTGCAGTTTTAAGCAACATAGCAGTCATGACAGTGATGAGACTCATACCAATTTACAATAAACATCAGATTTACACAACACAATACAATATACAGTATACAATACACACAATATTGAATACACAGTATACAATAAAAATAATATATACAGTAAAGTTGTATAGTGTTGTATTGACATTCAGGCTGTTGGTTGATAGCAGTTTCAAATATAATTTATGACAGTCCAGTGTGAGATTAATAAAGTGCAGTGCTAATATATACTGATCGTGAGAGATCAAGAGTTCAAAAGTCTAACTGCTTGGGGGAAGAAGCTGTCATGAAGTCGGCTGGTGCGGGTCCTGATGCCTGGTTAGGTTATAGAATCTATAGTTTGTACAGCATAAAAAATCATTATGTCTATGGAGAGTCCACATAAGGATAGCTGCACCAACATATGTGTGTGTGTGTGTGTGTGTGTGTGTGTGTGTGTGTGTGTGTGTGTGTGTGTGTGTGTGTGTGTGTGTGTGTGTGTGTGTGCGCGCACGTGCATGTGTGCGTGTGTGTTTAGGGTTTTGATTTTCTTTTAAAAGTCAAGTGGAGCGAAGGGAGCAAGCAAGAAAGTGTAAAAGAGATAAAGAGGAAAGTGTAACAATACATTACAATCTGTTCCGTTCAGTCTCCATGCAAATCTAGTCTGTTAAATCTTTAATCGGTAAAGTGATACCTTTGTTGTATTTATTATATGCAGCATGTGTCTCTGTGTATAAATGTTTCTGTATGACTTGTGTGTAGGCCTACGTATGCGAGTCCAGTGTTAGCAAGAGCCAAGTCTATGGCGTTAAATGTTGGACAAAACAGCGCAAGCACAAAAAATATGATTGTGCACACAATTGAACAACTGTGAGCAGAAATAACAAAACCGCGAGTCATGATAGGTGTTTTGGCACAATTTTGACACTCAGGGGCGGGGCCCAATCCTAATGCTATTGGATGCTGACCAAATCTTGTATTGATTGGCTGCATCTCTTCAAATCTCTCGTGATTGGCTGTTGTTGGACGAGGACAGACAGAAAGCGGGACGATTGGGAAGCGGATGATGGCAGACAGTAAAGAGGTTATGGTTTCTTTCTAAATTCTAAATGATATATATATATATATGTGTGTGTGTGCGCGCGCGCGCGTGTGTGTGTGTGTGTATATATATATATATATATATATATATATATATATATATACATACATACACACACACACACACACACACACATATATATATATATACTGACGATATGTGACTGACAAATCAGAATCAAACATTTCAGAGAGCCGTGTAATAAGAATGTTAAGGTACTCTTGATTTCCTAAACTGGCCATAATCTGCTGCACCTGCTGTGCTTTCCCAGCCCCAAGAGTATAATCTTAACCGCACTTATAGAGAATATAAAATGTGTAAATCAATACCATTACCATTATTGCAGTTAATCCAAAACACATTGATGTATGTGAGAATAAGACTTTCACCAACCATACCAAATCTAGTAATTAATGAATGTAATTTAATAACAAATGTATTAATGATTTTTTTTAAATCTAGAATGTTTTTGGATTATAATAGAGGATTGTGTGTACAAGGTCCAAATATGAATGCCTTGTCCATAGATAACCCACATTTCAAATTCATCAAATGGTCCATTTCCCCTAAAGTCAAAGAGACTCACTTTAAAATAATTTATAAAATATATCCGGCTGCTGAGTTTCTTAGAAAGAGGTTTAAATTTGAAGTAGATCCCTGTGAATTTTGGAACATTTGTTTTTTTATGTCTTATGGGTAAAAGCTTTTTTGTCATTTAAGATTGATGACATCCCGATGTTTGACTTATCACAAATTCTCTTTTATATGGATAATGTAGATTCATACCTATCTGATTTGGTTAATATGATTGTTCTCATGGGTAAATATCATATTCATTGTAGTAAGTGGAGATATTCGAAGCCTTCTTTTTCATGGTTTATGAACGATTATAATTTGTATTTTCCTCACTGAAAAAGTAATGTCTAGTAAAATTGCAAGATGTGTAGTGATATATCCAGACAATTGTTTTGATAAATATCCACTTGTATGCTATGTCTAAAGGATGCTTTTATTTAAATTTCTTCTTCGAGACTTTTTTTTTAACTAATACCCCCTTGTTGTTTGCTTTTTGTTGTTCAGTATTGTGTAGGGGATGCTTTTCTTTCATTTTCACTGACAATAATTGTATTGTTCCTATTGATTTATATTTCTTATTTCTCCCCTAAGAGAGTTTTGTATGTTTTTTCTTGTCAAAAAAGAAAAAAAAAAAAGTTCCCGCTTTCTGACTGTCCTTGTCCAACAACAGCCAATCACGAGAGATTCGAAGAGATGCAGCCAATCAATACAGGATGTGGTCTGCAGCCAATAGCATTTGTTAACAGAAAGGATTGAGCCCCGCCCCTGAGTGTCAAAACCATGCCAAATCTCGTAAAGATTTCAGCTGCGAGTGTGCAGAAATTAACTTGCACGTGTGTTCAGATCTACATGCGTGTGTGAGACCTATCATGACTCAAAGTTTTGTTATTTCTGCTCGCAAGTTGTTAATTTGTGTGCACAATCATATTTTTTGTGCTCGAGTTTGTGATTTGCAAGTTCTGCAGGTTTACATTTTACGTGCGAACTGTGTCATGGCTCTCACACTGCTGTAATTCACTTGCGCGCTGTGTTTATGCGCTTGTGCTGTTTTGTCCAACATTTAACGCCATACAAGTCTAGTAATACAAGGAACTATTAAGTTACTTGTGTTTAAAGCTTATTTTGTATATTTGTATTTATTGTGTCCCGTGTGACACCCTGTTGTGGAGGACTGAACACTTGTAGGTTTTTATAACTAGTGTTTTCCTTTCTTTTTCTTCCAAGGTTGGGAAGAGATCAGACCACAGCTGAACCCAGAGTTATTAATTACTTCAAAGTGTCAGGGATGTTGCTAAAGTAAAGGAAGACTGAGGTTGATGCTCAAGGAAAATTTCTCTCAAATCTCAGTTAATTATTCATATTCCAGTCACAGAAATCTCACCAGCATGTATGCTAATTTGATTTGCGAAATGTTGCCCCACCAATGCAACGCATTGTATTGCAGTGTTCACTATAAGGAAGCAAAAATAAACCACATTAAAAACTTTGAAGAAAAAAAATTAGTACATTGCATTTAATCAAGAGCTTTTGTTGTGCAAAATGACTTTTTAGTGTCACCCACTGCTTGACTTTCTAAACACACTTCTGCTATTTAATATGGTGCTATCTCAACATGTAATATTCATTTCTGAATTGAAATCATAAGCTGCCAAACAGTTTGCTCAGACAAGTTAATAATTCACATATTGCTGTAATTTGTGAAACCAGCATTATGTCTCTTATCAAACTTTTCACTTCTTGATAAATGTATTATTTCTGTCACTGGCATGCAGTAGTTACAGTACACACTGAAATGTACACTGAATCATTTTGTGTTGATGCTGTCTCTTGCACTTGTTGAAAGACTATTATGTGGCAGGGGTTAATGGGAAAGGTGACAATATAAATAATAGTTTAATGAAGAACTGAACCAAAAGACACAAACACACATAGGTGTCGGGCAACTGCCAGTAAATCTCTCTCTCTGTCGCACCGCCGTCTCCAGTCTGCCCTTATCCCTCTCGGGCTAATCAGCCTAATTAGGGGCCGGGTGTGTGGAATCACGACCCGGCCCTGCCCTGCCCTCCGCCTTGCCACACATTAGTTTACATTTTCTAAGAAAATATAGTAATATGTTTTCAAAACTGAACTGGTGGACAGTGTCAACAATACGCTTCTTAATTGAAGTTAGAAAGTTCATACTGTATGTAGAGAACATATACCTCACCAGGGCCGGCCCAAGCCTTGATATGATTTGGGGGCCCCTCGGTGAGTGCATAGAAGAGTACATCAAAAGAGTACATAGTTGACGGAACAGAATGTTATTTTAAATACATAGCAGCAAGCCATCTGTACACCTAAACAACAACTCTTAATCTATAACTAGCTAATTGAGGCAAAATGATATTGGAATATAATAGCAAAGACCCCAAAAAGAGAGGCTAATGTAAATAATGTAAAGCTGTTATCAGTACCAAGTTTATGGAACAGAAGCTTATTTTTATTCCAAAAATATATAACAGGAACAAGTTATATACTTATAATTCACCTTATACATCACCTTATGATTCACCTTATATATCACCTTAAAGTTCACTTGGGTCCACTGCAGGCTATAGGCATATCACACAGAGCAAAACAACCTCAACGAGACAAAGGGAGAGTGAGAGGTAGAGAAAAGTGGCTGGAATAAGAGAATGATATAACATTTTTTTAATAAAAAGTCATGTCAAATTCGGCAAAATTAAAGGCTGAAAAATGTGCATTGTCCCTTGTCCTAAGCAGCTCGGTTAATATTAGCTACTACAAATGAAACATATGTAGCCTTCTCTATTTTTAATGCACTATAAAAACATATGAATGTGTGCTTAGTTGACTCTTTGTGCCCACTTTCCTAATAACTTTTATGTCTTAATAAGAGTCCTTTGAAAAGGTCTTGCACTTATGAGAAATTTCCTAAGGACACTTTAACACTGTCTCTCATCCCCAGCAAAACATCCTTGAATTACAGAGCATGGATGAGGTGTATAAATGAGAGTGAGGTCGGATCGGGCCCTGCGGAGGCGGTGATAAGAAAAACACAAACACTTCTAATTGTTTTTAAGATGCTTTTTCTTGTCCTGAAGGCCTGATGAAGGAAATCAGCATAAAAGATAATTAAAAAGTTACACTAAAACAGCCCTATATGCCATCTCTCTTCCTCTTTCTGTCTTTGCCCTCCAGTCACAGAAATGGAAATGGGGTTCTAGCATCTAGACGTAGACCAGTTACAAACTCTTTGATAAATGACATTGTGAAATAATTTCAAGACAAAACGCTTATGCTTTTAAAACACAATAAATTATGGCTGGTTGCTGTCTTGTTGCTAATGAAGAATCTGAGCATTGCATTATTACCTGAGCTCCGTAGGGTATCATTTTATAGCCTGAATTAAGTTGCTTTTGTATGTTAGATACCTTAATGCATTCTAATGAAAACCAGGGTCTAACATAAGTGTTCAAACAACTGAGCATACAGAACACTGCTTCATATTTTCCCTGTGGGATTTTTCCACCTAATGGGATCCATTTTTCTGCATCCTAATGGGGTTCTTATTCACCTAAACAAAGAATAACAGTTTCAGAAGAGAAACTTATGAATGCCTCAGCAATGGTTGAATCATGATTGAATCATGATTCTTCTAAACTTTTCATAGCCAAAGAGGGGATTTTTTCTGGATCTCAACAAATCAGTTATGTCAACATGAACACATAGGAAATGGCCAAGTTAGTTACAATTTTCTTTCCAACCAAATCCAGACCTGATGTGTCAAATTTCAGACAAGTTATGCCATGCGGTGAACGTCCATGCCTCGAAACTTTGAAGTCACATTCCTTTTGCTCTCCAGCTAGCAAGGTACTAAGTGAAAGAGTAGTAAGAAAAAAAACCTGTTTTATACTTCTGTGTAAAACCTATTGTGTAGGCTCTGCATAGTGGCCAGCGCGTTGGTTTGCATTTATAGTATTTGCATTATGGTTTGCATTTGTTTGTCTACATCTTTCTGTGAGTACGCAGCCAAAATGCGAGCTAAATGTTTCATAAATAAACAAAAGCAATACAAGCAATGTAATTTCTGTATTCAAAAGTATTTATTAAAATAATGTAGCATTAAAAATGAGTTAAAAGTATGAGCATTTTGAAATGTTGGTACATATTATGTATTACACATGTTGCCTACATTTCAGGCAGAAACTAAATGAGGAAATTAATGTATGCATGCTCTTGAGTCACTTAAAAAATAATACATACAAATTTTGGCATAGTTTGACATCCATGCCGAAAAAGAAATCATCAAATTAATTAATAACAACTCTGAATAACACAAAATGGGTGTCGTTTTAAAGACTTTACAATGCATGTAGGCAATATGACCAACTCTTTCCAGGTGGTTTTAAATTTTTGACAAATTAGAAATGTGAGTGCAGCGTAGTTCTAGCGGGAAGACTAGCAGCTGTACATCATCACACTATTAGCTGGGTAATTCCTAGCCAATCGCAGGTAAGCCATTGCTTTATAAGTCTGCTCACAATCTATCACATTGCTGTTTCAGTGCGCTAACATGGCAAGCTCCACCACCCCACCCCCACCACAATTGAGCCCCGTCCCGCACGGGGGTAGGCTCCTCGCCCCTGCCTCCTATCTCCGGCAGGATATGATGGTTCCGAGTACAACTCCCTTGGACCGCCAGACGGGGCCTACGCCAAAGAGAGACATTAATTTTCTGTTCTACATTCATCAAATAAATGGCATCTTAAACCTCACTCAAGCCTGCGTGTCTTCCCGATAAGTGTTCTGTTTCCATAACTTATGAAATATTATTATTTACTGAACATCATACAGTCAAAAATATGGTCAAATCATTGTGTCAATCGTAAAGTTCATGAGTAGAATACAACATATAGCCTATTATTTCACTCACATATCAAATTAATATCAAGTAAAGGCCTGGAGATACATTTTTTTTTTAAAGATTTTATAAGCTGTAAACAGATATTTTATTAGCATTTCACTTGTAACTTCACGAAACACAAACACAATAAAAAAAACAACAGATGCTCAATTTGAGACAATTGCTTTAATGGTCCCTAGTCCAAATACAATGTTGCACAATGCACAGAGATTAAAATTATCTTGAAAAAAATGCAACGCTACCACAGACATCCTTGTTATCATCCTGGGGGGTGGCCCCTGGTTAAAGTGCACCAATCACAGCTGTTGTGGTCTGCATAGACGCAATGTGCAGTTAAATTTTTTAAGAGGTGCGCGTCATGCTATGGTGTAGGCTACGCCCTAGGTTCGATATAGAATATGGATTGAGTTAAGAGTATATAATGTAATGTCAGGAAAAAATTCACCTTTCAAAAGGACCTCAAAGGATCTCAAACACAAGCTACTGTAAAAAACATTTAAATGGCTCAAAGTGAATGTCCTGCGATGGCCTTGAGCTGGATCCAATTCAAAGTCTTTGATGATCAATTGCAGAGCACAAGCATCACCAACTAACCACAACAACCTGGGGAAAATCTGCCATTACAAATGGGACAGAATTACACTTGAACAGTTTTCGAGGCTTGTAAAGACTTACACCAAAGTAATTTATTGCTCAATGAAATTATGTGGTGATTGAATACATCCATCTTCTATAGCTGCTTGTTTTATGTAGGGTCACGGAGAGTGCTGGAGCCTATCCCAGCTGTCTCCTGCCGAAGGTGGCCAGTCCATCACAGGGCTGTACACATTCTGTACTCATACTGTACACACACTGTAAACAGTGACACTCACACTCTCATTTTGCATTTCACTTGATCTGTGTATTTTTGGACTGTGGGGGAAACCTACATGGAGCAAACACACATGAACATTGGAAGAACATGCAAACTCCACACAGAAAAGCCCTTGATGAGCAGGGACTCGAACCAGAAACTTTCTTGCTGTGAGACGACAGTGCTACTCACTGAGCCAACATGCCATCCCTGATTGAATACAATTAAATAATAATATTGCAAATAAATATTGCAATTCAATGTAGGATTTGACATTCAGTAAATTAGAGATCTGCGTTAAGGCTTCAATGCTTCTGCCTGTAATGAGTAAACACATAATTATACTGCTTCTACCTTGTCAACTGAACACAGGATCAATGCAGATTATGTGAAGAGACAATTCACACACATACAGAAAGAAATATGACCGTTGCTTTTCTTCTGGTCTCTCCTTTTTTTATTAGTTTACAGCCTTCAGTGTATATCATCTGCAAGTCTCTCATTCTCTCCTTTCATTTGTTCCTCTCTTCTTCTCTAACTTCAAATTGAATGACCTCAACAGGCTAGAAATTGCTAAGAAGATCTGTGGCCTATCATTCTACAGAATGAGGGCCCTGCTCTCTTTTCACCCATGTGAGGAAAACAGCAGTTGCCAGTCACTGCTCTGGTTTGTATTGACTGCCCCTGCAAAGCAGCTGCTAACCTTTGAAATTCATTAATTATTTAAAGCTACAAAGGAGTCTGAATAGAGTTGATATATCCTTCATTCATATCTCTCTGTATCTCTTAGTAAATCTTCATTCTCAGAGGACTGTGTGTAGTAGAGCAAATTTGAGTCATTGCATAATGTTGTTTTAATTTGAACACATTTGTTCCTCTGTCTCCAGTCAAATGTATCAATTTTACCTCAGTTGACATGTTTACAATATGATCTGATAGACAAGTCTAAAATCTCCTGGTCACAGCAAAGGCGCAAAACCACCCACATCCCTCCACACGCCATTGGCAGTAGACAGGTCATATTCAAATCCTTCCTCTCATCCAGCTCAAATCAGCTTTACTTTCTCTCTCTTTTTCTTTCCCCAGAGGTACTGACTAGGACTTAGCGTGTGAATAGAGGTGAATAGCAGAAATCTCACCCCTGGCTTTTGGCTGCCTCACATGGGAGAGAGAGTGAGGAGAGAGATAGGTAGAAGATACGGATTGAAAACCGGAGAGTCTTATCCAATTGGGCTTCCCGCTAAGAGTCTTTAGAAGGTGGACGACACAATCAGCAGCATTTCCGATGGGAGGCCAGAAGTTTTTCCTGGAAAGCTTTTTGCTTGAAGTCAGAAGCACTTTCATCCCAGCTAGTACCTTATTGTTCCAACTCAAGCATCTATAGATATGCACTGAAAAAAAAGATTCCTTGCTTCAGCAAATATTGCTCATTAAAATAAATTGACATAATGCTGGCAACATTCCTTAATTATTTGCTATATGTGTGAAACAAGATATTGAGATTATGCTGTACTTATAATTATTTTGAGTGAAGTGACAATAATCTGAAGTTTAGTAAACCCAGTCTAATTTTTTTAAGATTCCATGGGAAACCACGTGATGCAGAATGTGATTCAAATTTATGCAAGCATATTTGGGGCTGGCACAAAGTTTTTGCCAAAACATTCACAGATAAATTACTTTAAACATAGTGTGAAATCAGTAGTTTTTGTTGTTGATGTTGTTGTTGTTGTAGTTGCTCTTATCAATTTTCTGTGTATTCAAGTTTCTATTCGCTTAAAGAAGTTGTTAACTTACGTTCCGTTTCATTTGCAAATCTACAGCATATTAAACATTTGTCTGCATGAGGCTAATGAAATGTGTACATCTTCACAGTCTAACAAACACAAAGGAGCCCACACATGTTTTCACCAGGCAGATACTCTTTATCTTCAACCGCTGCTCAGGACCTTCAAGTCCTCACTCGCATCGCAGAAACTCCACAAACAACCGGTAATACAGTTGTAATGCTAAATGTTATCTCTTCCCCCTTTAATCCCCCCCCCCCCACCCCCCTATATATAAAATATTTATATATTTCTTTATTTTTTTGCGCATCTTCATGATTCTGTTACTATTTTTGTATTTGAGAATGTATTTTGGTTCTAGGAGCACATGAACATCTATGTTAAATTTGTAAACAACAATAAAAACCTTTGACATTCACCAATTGTCTGTTATTTCTTCAGGTCATTTTATTTTAAAGTTAATTGAAAGTAAATAAACAGATCAAAGAATTTGAAGCTGCTAATAGCACTTACAATTGAGCTAAATGAGCTAATAATGCATAGTTGGGTAAACAGAGACTCTTGTTGTTAAAAAACCTTAAATGTAGTAGCTGGTTTGGCACTGTATTTTAAGTAAAAGGTTTTAAAAATTAATTTGGCCGTAGCCAACTACGTTTTTTTAGGTAACGTTGCTTAAAATTTTGAAATTAAAAATGACCTAACTCTCACTTGGCATTCGTTCCTCTTTTGTAAATAAATTGTGCACTTCAGACTTCTCATGTGAACTCACCATTGCGCTTACATAACATGATACGTCGACTGATGGCAGGAAGCAATTTTAAAAAGTTGATAAAGTTTTAATTATCACTTTATAATATTTATAAATTTATATAATTTATTATATTATTATTTGTTTTAATTGTAACTGCAATTTCTTAAATGAGAAAATGAGAGGTCATTATTATGTGATTGATGCATGGATATCCTCTGCTTAGTTCTAAGTAGATAAGTAGATCTTTTTATAGTTGTGGCTGCATAGGGGGAAAGCTTTCGGTCAATGTCTGCAGTTAAGTAAGGCTAAAAGCAAAGCATTTAGTGTAAGCCCATCTTCTGTGCAATATCTAGAGTTGTATTGACCACTAAGATTAGATTTGTTCTTTGTTGGGGAGAGTAGTGTTTGGATTGGAGGCAGGTGTGCAACTGTTTATCATCCCCCGACCTTTAGAACCGCAAGCAAAATCAGGACCAAGGGAAAATAGTATATTTTTGTTTTGCTCTGTACCAGAACATAGCGAGCTGCTTACACATGCAGCATTTTAAAGTATGATAGGAAAATCACTAAATTAATTGTGTTAAATAAGCTGCAACCAACTTCTTCTGCATCGTTGATCACTCTGCACTACTGAATGATTGTGTTTGTGTTTTAATTCAAAATGCAGTCAATTAGGTACATCACAGTTCAATAATTGGCTGTTTATTTCATGGTTCAGTCCATTTGAGACCTTGATCAATCATCATATAGAGAAGCAGGCTCCCAGGTGGGATACAAATATATTGATTGAAAGCCCACTGTACAATCAACAATCAGATTATTTCCCTCATGCAAATAGGGTTCATGAAGCTCCCGTAGATTCCCACAGCATCCAGATGGGACCCAAAATGACATGTTTAGAGCCTCTTGTCCAGTGAATATTAATATTTTGCTCCATTGAACTGAGATTGCATTTATAGCTCTGCGTCGATGTGTCTGCATAGTTCTGTGAGTACACAGCCAAATGCTAACTATACAATGACGTAGATTTGGCTTGAACATTGGGGGATTGCAGCGTGAAGCATTTACATGTTTCCATTGATCATGGTATAAATATTGGGGGGGGTTTCCACTCCCCCATCCCCCCTGGAATCTATGCCCTTGTAACTATATGTTTAATTAATAATCAATAGCAATGCATGCAATATAAATTCAAAAGTTTTTATTAAATTATTGTAGCATCAAAAATGAGTTCAAAGTATGTGAACATTTCAAAATGTAGGTACAAATTTATCAAACATGTTGCCTGTACAATTTATCATTAAATTGCCTTTTAATTTTCTTACAAATTAGGAGTGTTCCATTCCCATAACTTATGAAATATGATTATTTAATGTACACGTACTGTCAAACATACAGCCAAATCATTGTGCCGATCACAATATTTGCGAGTAGAATACAAAACGTCTCGGGTTACTTAACTGTGACCCCTGTTCCCTGAAAAAAGCAGAACGAGATGCTGTGCTGATTTAGCGCTTTGGGAACAATTTTAGGTGTGACCAGCTGTGAATATGTGTGCAACACGTCAATGAAATTGACCAGAATTTATAGCCTCTGCTGGTAACATCATTGGATGCACCTGTAGCAGGGCTATAAATAGATGCGTCACAGGTGCATCGTCAGGTAGTTTGTCTGAAGAGCAGCAATTCAATGAATTGCAGCATCTCGTTCCGCTTTTATCAGGGAACAGGGGTTACAGTTAAGTTACCCGAGACATTTCCTGTCAAAAAGCTACTCTTTGAGTCTGTGATGATTTTGCGCTTTGGGAACGAGAATACCCACGCGCCGCACTGTGGATGTCCGGACCACTTACGGTTGTGTATTTGTGCTCACAAGAGCGCGAGAGGTCTCAGACATGAGCTTGTGATGTTGACATAAGAGCCCGGAGTGGCATGAACATAACTATAAAACTAACTATAAAATGTGGAGAGGACCAGCCTGCTTCATCACAAACATGCTGCAGAGGGACACCTCTAGCCAAGGCTTTAGAGGAGGTGACCACTCTGGTAGAGCGAGCCCTGATACTTACTGGCGAAGCTTGGCCGCGCACCTCATTGGCCAAGGCAATAGCTTCCCTCACCCAATGCGACATAGTCTGCTTGGTGGAGGCCGCCCCCCTGTTGCGGCCCCTATGGCAAACGAATAGTTGCCCTGAGTTACGCCACTGGCTAGTGCGGAGGACATAAGTCTGAAGGGCATGGACTGGACAAAGTCTGTGAAGAATTTCCTGCTCCGGCGTTGAAAATGGTGGGGATCAGAAGGCTTTGAGTGTGACCGGATGTACAGTCGAGAAAGGAACCTTAGGCAGGTAGTCAGGATGAGGGTGCAAAATTGCTTTAGCCATTCCTGGGGCAAAATCTAAGCAGGCTGGCAAGACAGACAGAGCCTGTAGATCCCCAATTCTTTTTAGAGAAGTAATTGCCATAAGAAAAACCATCTTGAGAGTCAGACGTTTATCAGATGCTGACTCTAGAGGTTCCAAGGGGGTCTCAACCAGACCCTCAAGGACTATTGCTAAGTCCCATGAAGGGATCCTGGTCCTAGCAGGAGGTCTCAGTCGCATGGCTCCATGAACAAAGCAAGCAAGCAGAGGATGTCTCCCCGACAGCACCCCGTCAGTCAAGGTGTGGCAAGCCAATAGAGTGGCCACGTAAACCCTGAGAGTGGCAGGGCATGTGCCTGCTTACAATTTTTCCTGCAGAAAGTACAGAACCAAAGCAATCTGGCAGTGAACTGGATCTGCATTATGTGCACTGCACCATCTTTCAAAGACACCCCATTTATTGGCATTCTTCTAGTAGAGGGAGTCCTAGCACTTAGAATGGTCTCGATAACCTCAGGTGAAAGCCCAGTGTCCCTCAGTTGGTACCCTTCAGGGGCCAAACATGAAGGTTCCACAGCTCAGGCCGGGATGAAATATTGTCCCCTGCGCCTGAGACAGAAGGTACCTCCTGTCCGGAATCGCCCAAGGCGAGCCGTCGAGGAGAGACATTATCTCCAAGAACCATACCCTGTTCGGCCAACGCATCGCTATCAGTAAGATGCAAGACCCTTGCTGGCGAACTCTGACCAAGACTCCCGGGAGCAGAGAAACCAGAGGAAATGCATACAGGCACATTCTGGGCCATGTATGTGCCATCGCGTCCAGACCCAGGGGGGCTGGGCAACTAAGAGAGAAGTAGATGGGACATTACGCTGTCTGTTGGGAGGCGAAGAGGTCCACTTCCACTCTGTAAAATGTCACCCAGGGTGGAGTTTCCACTCGCCCGTCTGTATTTTCTGTCTGGACAGTAAATCTGCTCCCACGTTCAGGCATCCAGGGATATAAACTGCTCTGATCGACAGGAGCTTTCCCTGGGCCCAAAGGAGAATCTGCCATGCCAGTCTGTTGAGCTGGCGTGAACGTAGACCTCCTTGATGGTTTATGTAAGAGAATACTGCTGTGTTGTACACCCGCACCAGGACATGGCAGCCTCTCAAATACTGGAGGAGGTATTTCAGAGCCATAAATACTGCCATCAACCCGAGGCATTTGATGTGTCAATCGAGCTGATGACCCTCCCATTCCCCATGAGCTGGACAACCACCAAAGACCGCACCCCAGCTCGTCAGGGAGGCGTCTGTCGTTAGCAATTTGCGATGGCAAGACGCACCTAGAGGGGGACCCAAAGTGAGGAACTGGGGACTGAACCACATAGAAAGGGTATGAAGCGCGTGGCGCGTAATCCTTAGGGGACTGGGCCTTAGATGAAATCCCCTGGCTTTGAGCCACAACTGAAATGGTCTCATGTGCAGAAGGCCCAAAGGGATCACAGAGGACGCAGATGCCATGAGACCTAGGATTCGTTGATACTGACGAACAGTGCAACCTTAGCCTAGCCTGACTTTGCTCAGGGTGTTCTGAATGGACACGATTCGAGCAGGAGACAATTGTGCCCACATCATGATCGAATACCATACAATTCCAAATAGGTAATTTCCTGAGTGGGAGAGAGAATGCTCTTTTTGACATTGAGTCTCAGACCCAGAGAAACCAGATGAGATAAGAAACCAGTCGTCTATGTAATTCAGAATGCGGATGCCCCGGAGTCGCAAAGGAGCCAGTGCTGTATCCATGCATTTTGTGAATGTACGGGGTGATAGTCCTGTGTTGTGGCAGAATTTCTATATGAAAATATGCGTCCATGAGATCTGTAGTAACCTGACTCTTTCTCTGGAAGCGGAACATGTTCTATGGCCCCTTTGACCAAGAGATTTTGCAGTTCTTTCCACAGTAGACATGCTTGTTCCTGTTTCACGGTAGTGGAGACCATGCCATTTAAACGTGGAGGATGGCAATCGATTTGAATTCTGTAGCCTTTTACTACTTTTCTTAGAACCCACATCGAAACACAGCTTCCACGCTGCCAGGTTCTCTGAGATGGGTAGATGGGTATCAATTTTGACACTTCCTGTTGAGGGGATGTTGAGTATTCTTCGTCCTGGACTAAGGCAGGAAGCAACAGAACACCCAACATTTTGCTGGAAACGTCTAACTCCTGAAACACCAGAGGCAGCGGGAATGGAGAGGTTTTGTGGGATATCGGGAAGGTGGGCTACCCCCACAAGGCTGGGCGCAAGACCGTCAGGGTTTTTTTCTTCTTAGAAATGACTGCCCTGAGGTCTTGCTTTGGGGACTGCTGAGGGCGACGAGCCTACCCCCAGTCTCTACGAGGGGGAGCACGACTCACCACGCTTTGTTTTTGAGCCTCCCTTCTAGAAGGACTGGGGCGGGGCTGGGTGGCGAAGGCCCCTTCCCCTGAGTGCGGCGAGGAAGGAATTGCCCAAAGGCTTCCTCATGACTCTTTGCCTCCTGGAACCTGGTGATAACTACATTTATAGCATCATCAAATAAGCCAGAAGGCGAAACCGGGACATCGAAAGGAAAACTTTGTCCTTGTCTCCGATGCTCAACAGGTTGAGCCATAATTGTCTCTCCGTTCTGACTAAAGCAGATATATGGCACGAGCTGTCTGCTTGGTCACACAGAGAGACAGATCACTGGCTCGATGTAGCTCAGAGAAAGCCTTTTCATCGACTGTGGTGCCCGCACTCAGGTCCTTCAACAAATCAGCCTGGAACGCCTGTAACACTGCTATAGTGTGCAGGGCAGCACCAGCCTGACCTGCTGCCTGATAAGCCTTCCCCACAAGCGTGGAGGTGGTCCTGCATGGCTTTGTGGGGAGAGTGGGTCTCTTTAGTGATGATGCCGAGCCAGGTGAGAGATAACCCGCAAGTATCTCTTCTACCGGCGGCATCACTGAATACCTCCGTGCCTCGGCACCCACGATAGTCGAATAGGCACGAAGACACGGGAAGAATACGTTTTCCTCCATGAACGCTTTTCATGGAGGTCATCAAAGAAAGGAAGGGACTGATATAGCGTTCCCTTCCTTTTTCTTTTTTTTTTGGCCACCAGACAGAAATATGTCTTCTAGTTTGGAGCGTTTGGGGGTCTCTTGTTCGTGTGGCCAATATAACTGTAGTCTAACTGTAGTCCGGCCACAGTCCGAGTAACTACCTCGAGTAATTCCTCAGCTGCTTTATTATTGTGCGTGGAATGGTCAGAGGTTCTGCGTCCCCCTCGTGAAACGAAGGGCGCCGAAGTGCACTTCAGGCTTACGAGAAGGATCAGCTAGATCTGGGGAGAGAGCGAGCGATAGGGACGGACCCGTCTCTCGCTCCTCAGCCAGATCTATGCTAGAGCCCCATGATGAAAGAGTGGGCACTGGCTCTTGGAAATAAGCGAGACGAGTGTGAAACATTTTGACGGAAAACAGATCGCAATGCTCGCACACACCCTGCCCCAACACAACAGCAGCATGCTCTTCCCCCAAATACACAAATCAATATTGGTGTGTGTCCGTTTCAGCCATAGAGCATAAACATGGGAACACACACTGCTTGCTTTGTTTATCAGTCATTCTTTTTCTTCTTTTTTTTTTTAAAGAAAAGAGAAAGGGAAAGGTTTCTGCGCACTGCCTAAAAAAATCAAACTCCTAACAGAGGAAAGTAGAAAGTTTCTGTCAGGCTCATGAAGCACAACACACACAGAGTGATCTGAAGACAAAAGATCCGACGATGCACCTGTGATGCATCTATTTATAGTCCTGCTATAGGTGCATCCAATGATGTCACCAGCAGAGGCTATGAATTCTGGTCAATTTCATTGACGTGTTGCACACATATTCACAGCTGGTCACACCTAAAGTTGTTCCCAAAGCGCTAAACCAGCGCAGCATCAAAGTGTAACTTTTTGACAGGGAACATATTATTTCACTGACACCTCATTTTAATATCAATTAAATCTTAGAGTTTATAAGCTGTAAACATATATATTTTGTCACCTTTCGCTTGTAACTTCATGAAATACAAACAGAATAAAAACAAAACACGATTGAGGCAATTGCTTTAATGGTCCAAATACAATGTGATATGATGCATTGATATTAAAATAATCTTGGTTAAAATGTGATGCTACCTCAATCGTCCTTCTCAGATATCATCCTGGGAGGTGATCTCTTGTTAAAGTGGACCAATTACAGCTGATGTGGTCTGTGTCGATGCAGAGCCTATTAAATTATAAATTATAAATCGTGCTTTAGCAGTACGGCTTCCATGGTGCAATGTAGTTATTTATGTGCCACAATTCTGTGCCCACAAAACAACATTTAAAAGGTAGGAACATTCACCAGTAGGTCAGTGGACTTCTAATGCCCAAAGTATACTTTGATTGTGACGCTCAGCATTTGCATACAGTCGCAACGCAAGCCTGTCAAAGTATGCTCCATTTGACCGTGCACGCATACACAGGGGGTTGGCCCGTGTACCCTGTTTTTACCTTTGTTTCCTGTAAATTGTCTGCATTTACATCTAGCTTTTCTTTGTGACAGCAACAGTTCAAATGTGAGTATTGCCACCTTGTGGATCCACTAATTTGTGCAAATAATTCCAGGTGCATGCATATTCAAAGACTTTTTAATTATCGATTTATTTTTACACAAACCTATCGATTTGATTCAGAAGACATTAATTGATCAACTGGAGTCTTATGGATTACTTGTATGCTGCCTAAATATGACTTTTGGACCATCAAACAGCCAGAAGCCTGATGGCACCCATTTGCTTGCATTGTCTGGACAAACTGAGCTGAAATCTGCTTCTAAAATTCTTCATTTCAGTTGTGCTTAAGAAGGAAAGTCATACACATCTGGGATGGCTTAAAGGTAAGAAAATCACAAGAGGATTTTCATATGGGGGTGAACAAACCCTTTAACTATGCTGCCATGTTTTTTAAAATTAAGATTGTGAATTAATGCCAGAGTCTGAATACAAAGTCACATGACCTCAGTATTTCAAGGGAATCCATTTTCAATAATTATCACAGAAATTTGGCCAACTTACTCAAAGCTCTCCTCCCCAGCCTCTCAAATGCTTGTGTCCCCCAGGATATAAAAACCATTGTACAGATATTAAAGACATCAGAAGAGTTGTTATAGTTATTGGAATACTCCTGTGACCAGATAAGGTTTTATACTTTGAAATTAGTATGGCTATGTTTTAACTGTATTGTTTGTATTGCAGGTTTGCTGTGAGCCCTTGCTTAAGACATGGAGAACTAACAGATGTTGGTCTTAACCTTTGTCAAACTGGATAGATGTCTACTCCAGTCTTGAGGTAAAGAGTACTGAATTTTTAATTAAAATTTTTGGGGATTATGATGTGGGATATTCCTACTTGTCCTACCTATCTCCGAATATAAATGTATTCCATTCACCAATATTCGGAAAGATGATGTTTAAGGAAATAAAATGTCTAGGTTACGGTTGTAACCTCCGTTCCCTGATGAAGGGAACGAGACATTGTGTCGAAGAAGCGACACTAGGGGTCTCACTTGAGAGCCTTTCGCATCTCTGTACTTTGAGAAAAGGCCAATGAGAAATTTGCAGACAGAATTTGCATGTCCCGCCCCTGGATATACGGGTATAAAGGGAGGGAAATGCATCTGTTTCATTCAGGATTTGTCTGAGGAGCCGACGATGAGGTTCGGCCGCAACAGTGGTTCGGTTAAGCGATGTGGCCGGGAGGACACAACGTCTAATTCCCTCCATCAGGGAACAGAGGTTACAACAGTAACCTAGACATTCGCAGTCTGTCGCTCACTTCGATGTTGTGTCAAAGAAGTGACACTTGGGGTCCAATTTAAATCATGCCATGCGCTGAACCGTGTATGCGCGCTGCTGACACAGGTGCGGGCAGGTAGCTTGCGTGCCAAAACGACAGGCTGTGTCAGACTGCACGTACCCTTCCCCAATGCCCCATAAAATCGGCAAAACCTTCTGGTTCTTTACACCCTGATAGGGGAACAAGGTGACGTGCCAAGCATGGGAGCAAGCCGCGCCAGCCGCGCCTTTTCTCTCTCTTTGTTTCTCGCATAGAGTTGCTACAAACACGGCGACCGGGGACTGCCCAAGGGAGACGCGGACTCCTAAGTCCACATAGGAGCCCATCCTGTGGAGCACCTATTCCAGTACAGGGTAAATTGAGTACCAGCATTGGTCTTGGTCAGTGAATTCCTCAGCTGAATTCGTGGACCAGAGGGTTAGGGAGGAGTCATCCAGGGAGCCGAGTTAGTGGGATCTCCTGGGATAAAAGTGCACAGTATTACTTCAGCAGAGGGAAAAGGCACTAGGTGCAAGCGGTCCACCCGGTCAGTTGTTTCACCACCGCATTACCGAGTTTCTACTGGCTCGATCCTGAGAAAACACGGGACGAAACCAACTCAACCATGAGATTGTAAAATCTCATAAAGGTATTGAGTGTTGCCCAACCTGCTGCTCTGCATATGTCTGCTAGGGAGGCGCCTTTGGCCAGTGCCCATGAGGATGCCACATTTCTCGTCGAGTGTGCTCGCCCCCGCAAGGGGGCGGGCACAGCCTGGGTGTGACAGGCCAATGCTATGGTATCAAGTACCCAGTGGGAAAGCCTCTGTTTGGAGACAGGGTTCCCTTTCCGCTGTCCACCAAAGCAGACAAAGAGCTCAGAACGTCTAAAGCTCTGAGTGCAGTCCAAATAGATAAGCAAAGCACGCACCGGACACAGCAATGAAGGGGCTGGGTCTGCCTCCTCCTGGGGCAGCGCTTACAGGTTCACTAGCTGGTCTCTGAAGGGATTCGTAGGAACCTTGGGCACATAGCCCGGTCATGGTCTTAGGATCACATGAGTATCTGCCGGACAGAACTCCAGGCAGGTGTCGCTGACCGAGAACACTTGCAGGTCCCTGACCCTCTTGATGGAGGCGAGCGTGATCAGGAGGGCCGTCTTCAGGGAGAGGGCCTTGAGTTCGACTGATTCTAGCGGCTCGATGGGACCACTGAGAGATCCCAGGAGGGGAACAGGCTTGGCTGGGAGGGATTCAACCTCCGGGCACCTATTAGGAACCTGATAATTAAGTCGTGCTTACCCAAAGACTTGCCGTCTCCTGCGTTGTGGTGGGCTGTGATAGCAGCTACATACACCTTCAAGGTGGAGGGGGATAGCCTCCCCTCCAGCCTCTCCTGCAGGAATGAGAGCACTGACCCAACTGCGCACCTCTGTGTGTTTTCAGCCCGGGAAGAACACCAATTTGCCCCACGCTGATGGCGGTGTGGGCAAGCATGTTGGACATCTGGGCATCAGCCTCAGACTGTGCGTGAATCGAGTCTTCCGCGTCAGACGCCGGACCACTCTCTGATGCAGCGGCAAGCTCATCCAGCTTGGGGGCTCAAGAGGATAGGCAGGCTGGCCGATAGATCGCTGTTGCCTCAAGCCTGGACAGAAGTCAACGAGTGTACAGGGGGGCGGTTGGTTCGTGGGGATGTACCTGGCGAAACCAAACCGCTGCCATCCCCAAATCACCTCCATCGCCAGCCGGGTCGTCCTCAATCCCCTGGGAAGAATGAGCGATGCGGGGGGCGGCTGGAGTAGCATTCTTTCTTAGGAAGGAAAGCTGCGACCGCAACGTTGCCATGGTAAGATTCTAGCAGTGAAAACACGAACCATCCACAAATGCTGCCTCGGTGTGATCGAGGCCCAGACATACGAGGCAGCGCCTGTGACTGTCAGGAGCGGAGGGCACTCAACCACATCCAGGAACTACACAGGGGAGGAAAGGCATCTTTTTATAGACGCATCCTGAAAAGGACGTTCCATGCCTCTGTGTATTGCTCTTTTAGAGAAAAATACTCTTTTAGTAAAATTTATCTGTTAATCTGTGCTGTCGAAGCGCCCAGGAGCAAACCAGAGAAGGAGAAAGCCGCTGATATGCGCTGTAGATCCAACAGCATACGCCAGAGATGGGAGGAAACAGACTGTGACTCGCAGCTCGCTGCTCACACAACCGGTGTTTTTGTAGTTCCCCATCATTTTAATTATTTCTGTTTCCCTCCCCTTGTCCCCTCCCTCGTCCAGTTTGACGGGGATGACCTGTCGGCAGACGGGGCTAAGGGCAGGGAAGGGGGGGGGGGGGGGGGGGTTATGTCATGCCAGGGGCTCCCTAGCCTGAGAGAATGAGGGAGGAATGTGACAGGGTGGAGGGTGGGGCCGGGTTGTGATTATACACACCCGGTCCCTTATCAGACTAATTAAGCCTCCGAGAGGGATAAAGGCCGATGGCAGACGGTGGTGTGACAGGAGAGAGAGATCGTTTACAGCTGCTGAAACACGGTGGGGTCTGAGACCGCCAACCACTAGTGGGGAGGGGCTCGCTACCGACCGCCTGGTGTGGGAGAACCGCTGCCAGGGGTGGGGGAGACCCCTTCTGTTCCCCAAGAACGCGGCGGGGTGTTCCATCCACCAGGGGCTGGAGGACTGCCTCCGATCCGCCTGGGGAGGCGTGGCTGTCGTCTGTTAGAGGGTGGAGGAGTGGCCGAGGAACAAGCTACGGCTTATCGTAGAATACCTGCCTGCTCCTGTATCAGCAGAACACGTATACGGCTCAGCGCATGATTTAAATTGGACCCCTGGTGTCGCTTCTTCGACACAACGTCGAAGTGAGCGACAGATGTGGAACGTCTAGGTTACGGATGTAACCTCCATTCCCTGATGGAGGGAACGAGACGTTGTGTTCTCCCAGCCATGTCGCTGAGCTAAGCCACTGTAGTGGCCGGACCATTTCTGACTCCTCAGAAAAATCCTGAATGAACTCGACGTATTTCCCCGCTTTTATTCCCGTATGTCCGGGGGCGGGGTATGCAAATACTGTCTGCCAACTTCTCATTGGCTTTTTTTCATAGATCAGAGGCATATTTAGCACTCAAGAGAGACCCCTAGTGTCGCTTCTTCGACACAACGTCTCGTTCCCTCCATCATGGAACGGAGGTTACATCCGTAACCTAGACGTTTTCTGACAGTGGGGCTGTTTCCCATTATTTATAGAGTCACTGGAGCCACAACACCTCTAAAACCCCTGCATACACACACATATCAGTAAACCATCTCACACACCCCTGATACATTGGGTGAGCAAAGTGGTAGGAACAAATAGACAGAAAGGAAGTCAGCTTGGCAGAAAGCGATCAAACAAACATCCCTGTAAACTACGGATTGCAACTCTGCTCTTGGAATCCAGTGCTGTATAGGCATTTTTGCCAGCCTGTTTCATTGTTACTGACAGATAAACCAACATGTGTAAATACTAAAGTTTCAAAAAACCTTTGCAAACACTCTCCTTTGTGTTTACTCAAAGTTATTGAGTGCATTTACATACAGAGCAATATGCTGATAACTATATAAAATAATTAGCTTATAAAAAAATTGATCCTTGAGTAATCATGCTAAATTGCTAATTTTGTATTAGAAAATCACTTGCCATTATATCAATCACAGTTAAAAGCTATTTGGTTAATTAAATAAGCTTAACATTGTCTTTGTGTTTGTTTTTGCCACAGTGTGCAATAGCATGTCTTAAGGTCAATATTAGGTCAAATATGGCAAAAAAAAAAAAACAGCGTTCTCTAGAAACTCATCAGTCAATCATTGTTTTAAGGAATGAAGGCTATACAATCCTTAAAATTGTAAAAAAAATAAAAATACACTCTTCAAAGACAAAGGACAACTTGCTCTAACAAGAACAGAAAGGGCCCAGATGTACAACTTAACAAGAGGATAAGTACATCAGAGTTTTTAGTTTGAGAAACAGATGCCTCACATGTCCTCAGGTGACAGCTTCATTAAATTCTACCCGCTCAGCACCAGGCCTTATGGGAAGAATTACAAAGAAAAAGACACTTTTGAAACAAAAACAAAAAGAAAAGGTTAGAGTGGACAAAGAAACACAGACATTGGACAAAAGATAATTGTAAAAGAGTGTTATGGATCTTAACCCCATTGAGCTTTTGTGGGATCAGCTAAACTGTAATGTGTGTGAGAAGTGCCTGACAAGACATCTATGGCAAGTGCTACATTAAGTGTGGGGTGAACCTGAGTATCTGGACAATCTGACAGCTAGAATGCCAAGGATCTGGAAAGCTGTCTTTGCTGCACATGGGGATTTTTTTTTTTTTTTTTTTTTGATAACTTTGTTTGTGAAGTTCTGGTATTTAATGTTTTTTCCTAATAGTAATTTTTCACATTATTAATGCCCTTACTATACATTGTGATCAGCTGAATACCACTTTGGTAAATAAAAGTACCAATTTCTTTCCATAAGAGCAAAATCTGTACATTATTCCAAATATTTGGCCACCAGTGTATATACTTCTGTTTGCATTTCTGTGACAGCTGAAGGGTGTGCAACAATGAATGAGGAAATACAGGAATTTTTATGATATTACTTTTTTGATTAACTAATTTGTAATGAATTTGATTACAATTTTAGAGAAGTAATTAGTCTTTTTTCTAGTGGACTACATTTTTGAGTAACTTACCAAACACTGTTTATAATACATGAGATTAATTTAATGTGTTTCATGTCATCACATTTAACATGTTCAATACATTTACCTTTGCTTCAATTTGACATTGTTACAGTTTTATTCGGTTTAATTAGTCCCATCTGGATTTTGTAATTTGATATTAAAAAGGTCTATCTCAGACATAGTTTCAGAGGATTTATTCAGATTTGTACATCTCTCACACTGTAAATACATTAAAGGGATTTTATTTCAGGAGCTGTCAGAATGTAACTATAATATGTTTCAGAGTCTATCCAAATATATACGCAAATTTATACACTTTTTATAGCCAACCTGTTAGATCGCCCTGGTCAAAACCACATTAGCAACAATCACACATTTTAAAAACCTTATATATATATATATATATATATATATATATATATATATATATATATATATATATATATATATATATATATTTTACGTGTTTATATAAGATGTCTCCCATATCAGGTAAGCGGCTCCTGTGTGTAGTCAGGTTTCATTTGTAGGGAGGGGCATCAAAGCGCTAAAGATCTGCATAAGGAAGTCAGAGAGAGCAGGACTGTTTATCCATTGCCAAGCATTATGTATGAATTTGACTGCTGCCTCTTTCACAAGCTAATGCTGAATAAATCTTAATCCTATTTAATTATACTACAAAGACTTTCACCTCAGGGCTTCTCTCAAACCTTTTGAAGCATGTGTGTTTGTGTGTAGAATAGAGTCACTTTAGATTTTTTTTGCTTTTGGACGAGTGTCTCTGTGAGATACACAGGGTAGGGACAGAGGGACGACTCTCCTGGCTACATCTGATCTGAGATTTTTTTGGTATATTTATGTGTGTGTGTGAGAGAGAGATGGGACATGTGGGACTAGAACTAGGGAGGGAAAACCATTCACTTGCAATAATCATCACCCTTCTCACACAGATAGGTAGGATTTTTTCCAGATCCATAATTCATGGAGTGGTCATTTTTTTCTGGATGTCTCCCAGTTAAATAAGAATACACTTTTTTGAGAAAGCATGACTTGTGCACACAGTTAACACATGACAATATTCAGCACAGTGTCATCTGCACTGTCAAAGCCTACAGGATTTAGTCATGAGTGAGTAAGGGAGGGAACTCAAAAAGAGAGAGAGAGAGAGAGAGAGAGAGAGAGAGAGAGGCATTGATGAAAGAGGAAGCTCTCTCAGTTGAATGGATGCAGAGTTTGTGTGTTTTACATCAGTCTGATTGGAGTGTGATATGCAAAATATGACATAAAAATATAAATTTCTAAGCCAACATACAACATCTAAGCCAATGCACACTAAATGCTTTTTACAATTTTAAGAATTGTATAGCCTTTATTCCTCAAAACAATGATTGACTAATGAGTTTCTATTGCACACTGTGGCAACACAAAGACAATGTTAAGCTTATTTAATTAACCAAATAGCTTTTAACTGTGATTGATATAATGGCAAGTGATTTTCTAGTACCAAATTAGCAATTTAGCATGATTACTCAAGGATACTTTTTTTTATAAGCTAATTATTTTATATAGTTATCAGCATATTGCTCTGTATGTAAATGCACTCAATAACTTTGAGTAAACACAAAGGAGAGTGTTTGCAAAGGTTTTTTGAAACTTTAGTATTTACACATGTTGGTTTAACTGTCAGTAACAATGAAATAGGCTGGCAAAATGCCTATACAGCACTGGATTCCAAGAGCAGAGTTGCAATCCGTAGTTTACATGGATGTTTGTTTGATCGCTTTCTGTCAAGCTGACTTCCTTTCTGTCTATTTGTTCCTACCGCTTTGCTCACCCAATGTATCAGGGGTGTGTGAGATGGTTTACTGATATCTGTGCGTATTCTTCGCACGGGATTGAGGACAACCCGGCAGGAGATGGAGGTGATTTGGGGATGGCAGCGAGCTTGGTTTCGCCGGGTATATCCCCACGAACTACCCGACACGCTTATTGACTTCCGCCTGGGCTCGGAGTGACAGCGGCTCACCTCATGGCCAGTCTGCCTATCCCCTTGAGCCCCCGAGCTGGATGATGAGCTCACCGCTGCATCGGAGAGTGTTCCAACTTCTGACACGCCGTCAGCGTGGGGCTGGACTGGAACCCTCTGTCCTCCCCACAGCCATCACGGCTGGATGATTGGTTCCTCGGGTCTGGGCGCCACTCACAGCATGGTTCCTTTCTTCCCGGAAGTGCATGATGAGCTGACGAGGTCATGAAGGGCACCTTTTACTGCCCATAACTGACCCCCTCACTCATCCGCTCTCACTACACTCGGCGGTGGAGCAGTCCATGGGTACTCGGCGGTCCCCCAGATGGACAGAGCAGTTGCGATCCACCTGTGTCCCGAGAACTCCACCACCTGGTGGGATCACCCGGTGCTTCCCTCCAAGGCTTGTAGAATGACGTAGTCACTGACCTTCAAAGCTTACAGCGCCGCCGGCAGGCTGCTTCCGCCTTACAGACCTCTGTTTTCTACGGACAGGAGTCCCTTACAACAGGTGTCTTGATGCATTCTGGTCACCACAGACGCTTTCAAACAGGGTTGGGGCACCGTATACAATGGGCACACTGCCACTGGCTTCTGGAAAGGGCCCCCGCTGCGTTGGCACATCAACCGCCAAGAGTTTCTGGCTGTACTTCTTGCCCTACGGTTTTTTCTCCCACTAATTCAGGGCAAGCATGTCTTGATCCGTTCAGAACATTGCCATGGTGGCTTGCGGTCCCATCACACGTCACAACTCGCCCGCCATCTCCTCCTTTGGAGCTAGCAGCGACTCAGAATTGGTGCTCTTCCCTGTCCGAAGACCCGCAGAGGTGCGGAGTCGGGTCAGTGCTCTCATTCCTGCAGGAGAGGTTGGAGGTGAGGCTGTCCCCCTCCACCTTGGAGGTGTATGTTACCGCTATTGTGGCCCACCACGACGCAGTAGATGCAAGTCCTTGGGTAAGCACGACTTGATTATCAGGTTCCTTAGAGGCACTCAGGGGTTGAACCCTCCCCAGCCAAGCCTGTTCCCCTCCTGGGATATCTCAGTGGTCCTCTCGGGCCTTCAGAGATCCCACTTCGAGCCACTAGAATCAGTCGAGCTCAAGGCCCTCTCCTTGAAGACGGCCCTCCTGATTGCGATCGCTTCTATCAAGAGGGTTGGGGACCTGCAAGTGTTCTCTGTCAGCGACACCTGCCTGGAGTTCGGTCCGGCAGACACTCGCGTCGTCCTAAGACCGCGACCGGGCGACATGCCTAAGGTTCCTATGACTCCCTTCAGAGACCAGGTAGTGAACCTGCAAGCACTGCCCTGGGAGGCAGACCCAGCCCTTTCATTGCTGTGTCCAGTGACACCATAGCATTGGCATTAGGGCTGGGATAAACTATTATTTTTTTAAACGATTAATCTAGCGATTATATTTTCGATGCATCGATTAATCTAACGATTCATTTTTTCAGTCCGATTCGATTTCGATTAGATTATAAAATGTAAAAAAAATAAATTAAAAAAAAATCGGCGGGAGTTTGATTGACAGGCGATCTGATCAATCAATCATTATATGCCATTTTTGTCTGACAAAGTAGTCAGGAGAGAGAAGATTAATGTCGGTGGATTTGAATTTGAATAATGGATTGTAGTCTAATGTACTGATGTCTTTCCGCAGTTAAAACATCAGTCCTTCTGATGTAGGCTACTGTAACAAGTAGAATTAGGTACTGCGCCTTTAAGATGGAATGTACTCTGTTACTCCCTCGCTCAGAGTGGGCAGTTGATATGGGAAGAGCGAGCTGTGAACATCGCATGTATGCGTGTAAGCCGTTTTGTGTTTCTGTTGCTCTTATTCTGTTTTTATTTCTAACCAGTAACGCAGTTGTTGTTAGCTGTGTGTTTTGCAAACTGCCCATGTGTACGTGGGACCGACGACAGCTGATAATAAATCACCACGGTGGAATATCAGTTACGTCTTGTGTGTCTTTGCTTACACCTGACTACAACCATTTAGGCAAGCTATCCGGCCCCTTTTGATCAAGAGCGTTACACTACATTCATGTTTAGCCTATTTGATGCTATAAATTAACCAAGAAAAAGATGATCGGTTCACGAGCAGCTTTAACTGAGGCAATCTGTCATAACACATTAAAGAGCCACAAAATAGCAGGCCTATTTATGGTTTAATTTTCTTTGACTGACCAAATTTGAAAGTTGAGACTTTATTAAATGTTACCTGCTTGGTCCTGTCTGTCAGCGTGTTGTCAGTGTCCTCTATGTATTTTTCACGACATTCATAGCTATAAGCGCATTATTAATAGCTATAAATGAAAACTTTAGGTGTCGACAATGTATTACTCCAACATCGAGTGCAAAGTGGGGAGTTGAAAAAAAACTTACGGTGCTCTGTCATCTGCAGCTGCTCCTGGGTGGCGCCTCTTCAGGTGCTGGTGCATTGCTGTGGTGCTAGAATGGAAGGTCATTTTGCAAAGACAACATATCACGGAATTGTTTCCTTTTAAATTAAAAAATTCCCATAATTTAGAGGAACGAGTGCGTGCCGCCTTGCACTTCTGATAGTCTGAGGAGCCACTCGAGTTCCTAATACGGCGGCGCCATCTTTGTTTTGGGTCTGACGAATCGACGCACATATTTTGCGTCAACGTATTTTTTGCGTCGACGTCATCGATTACTTCGACGTGTTGTCCCAGCCCTAATTGGCGTATCACACCCAGGCTGTGCATGCCTACTTGTGGGTTCGAGCACACTCGACGAGAAGTGTGGCATCCTCGTGGGCACTGGCCAACGGCACCTCCCTAGCAGAAATATGCAGAGCAGCGGGTTGGGCAACACCCAAGAGATTACGAGATTTTACAGTCAGTTTCATCCCGTGTTGTCTCAGGTCCAAGCCAGTAGAACTTGGTAACGTGGAAACAACTGACCGGGTGTACAGCTTGCATCTAGTGCCTTTCCCCTCCACTGAGGTGATCACATGTGCTCTTATCCCAGGAGATCCACCTAACTCGGCTCCCTGGATGACTCCTCCTTGGCCCTCTGGTCTGCGAATTCAGGTGAGGAATGAAACTGAAACTACTCTGAACTGGAATAGGTGCTCCACAGGACGGGCCCCCATGTGGACTTATCCCCCTGTGTGTATTTTCTGCAGTATGGTCCCCTTCCCTCCATCAGGGAAAGGAAGTTACAATAGTAACCTAGACATTTCACACCCAAACCTATCATTTCACTTCAGATGATATGGATTTAATCACTGGATTCATATCCATCCCCACCAGATCACCCCAACCGTTCAACAGACAACACTATCGCCACCACCCTCCATCTGGCCTTTACCCACCTAAATAAAAAGGACTCATACATTTGAATGCTGTTCATAGACTTCAGCTTAGCATTCAACACAATCATTCCTCAGCACCTGATTGGAAAGCTACTGGGCCTGGACACCTCCCTCTGCAACTGGATCCTGGACTTCCTGACTGGGAGACCTCAGTCAGTCCGGATCGGGAACAGCATCTCCACCACCACCACCTCCACACTGAGCACTGGCGCCCCCCAGGGCTGTGTGCTTAGTCCACTGCTGTTCACTCTGCTGACTCATGACTGTGCAGCAATGCACAGCTCGAACCACATCATCAAGTTCGCCGATGACACAACCTGGTGGGTCTCATCAGCAAGAATGACGAGTCAGCATACAGAGAGGAAGTGCAGCGGCTAACGGACTGTTGTAGAGCCAACAACCTGTCTCTGAATGTGGACAAAACAAAAGAGATTGTTGTTGACTTTAGGAGAGCACAGAGTAACCACTCTCTGCTGAACATCAAAGGCTCCTCTGTGGAGATCGTCAAGAGCAACATAGTCCTTGGTGTTCACCTGACGGAGAACCTCACCTGGTCCCTCAACACCAGCTCTATTACCAAGAAAGCCCAGCAGCTTCTCTACTTTCTTCGAAGGCTGAGAAAGCACATCTCTCACCCCCATCCTCACTACATTCTATAGAGGGACTATTGAGAGCATCCTGAACAGCTGCATCACTGCCTGGTTTGGGACTTGCACCGTTTCGGACCGCAAAGCCCTGCAGAGGATAGTGAGGACAGCTGAGAAGATCATCGGGTCTCTCTTATCTCCATCAAAGATATTTACATAAAACGCTGCATCCGCAAAGCAATCAGCATTGTGGATGACCCCACACACCCCTCACAATCAGACACCTCAATACACAGAGACTGGACTGACACACACACACACCTGTAAACCATCCAACTTTTGCATATATCCAGAGTTGCACTTTAAATAATTGTCACTTTATACCTGGCTGCACCCTCAATAACGGCTAATTCCATAGAACACTATTTCATTTTGTTATGTATACATTTGGCATTTTTAGAAAGTGTCATCTTTTTGCACTACTCAGATTACAAATGTGTACTGGTCGGCACTGCACTGTCTCTTACTGTGCCTATTGTCCTGTTCCTTTTAGTAGTTTATTGTACTGTCCCATACTTTTTTTGCACACGTTTACACATGCGCTTTATGTAGAAATGTCTGTGTAGACTCATGTGGTTCTGTGTTTGTCCTATGTTGTTTTTATGTAGCACCATGGTCCTTGATGAACATTTTCTCGTTTCGTTGTGTACTGTTCTAACTGTATATGGTTCAACGACAATAAAAACCACTTGACTTGAATTGATATGGATTACTTTTTTCTGCCTTTATGTGATTTTTGGAATGTCAAAATTTTGGCACCCATTCACTTGCGTTGTATGGAGCTACAGAGCTGAAATATTTTATTTTACTTAATTTGTGTTCAGCAGAAGAAAGAAAGTCACACACACATCTGGGATGGCATGAGATGAGTAAATGTTGAGAGAATTTTCATTTTTGGGTGAATTTTAAGCTCAATCAACAGCATTTGTGGCATAATGTTGATTCCATTAGCAACAAAATTAAAAATTATTTTATATTGTAATCAACATTATGCCACAGATTCTGTCGATTCAGGGTACCGGTGGAGTTAGATGCGTCACTGGGGATGACAGCACGCGTCGCGGTTCACGGGCTAGGTTCACCCATTGTACCCTGTGCACTTCCTGGACCATCTCATGGGACACTCTCACTACACAGAACCCTGATTCACCATGAGGCCGCCAGATCCAGATTTTGGAATCTTTTTCCCTTTAACACTTTAATTCACTTTTAACACAAAATCACTGGAACCCTACATCCTACACCACTACCATGGCTGCCAGTTCTCAGCAACATACCACCACCACATCTCCGACGACAGGAGGCCACTGCCAAGCTGCTGACTAAAGTCCAAGCGACAAATTGACAAATTGTGACAAATTGCCACTCAACACAGACATCACACTGCATCCAGCAGCCCGCCTGCCATCAAGAAAACCTGTCTGTTTGAACCCGCCGCCAAAGGATATGACAGCTAACTCGGCATGGAGTGATGAGCGGGCAGCAACTGATGTTTCAAACCACGCCCTTGTAGCTGAGCCATCGGTCTGTCCTCCTGGCTTCGACCTTCCTCGACGACACTGGTCAACGCTCAACCGATTCCGGATGGGACAAGATCGATGTGCAGTCAACCTTGTTCGGTGGGGTCAAGCCACCAACCCAAACTGCAGCTGTGGGGAACCAGAATCTATGCAGCACATTGTCAATGAGTGTCCGCTAACTTATTTCAATGGCGGACTCGAGGCTCTACACCTGAACAAGATGCTGTTCTGTGACTGGGCACGCAATGCAAATGCTAAAAAAAAAATAAAAAAAAAAATCCCCTATTTGGACATTATATGTTAACTGTTATTTTAAATGAATGCCTCTCAAAGGCTTGACACCACACCCACTGTGTCTGTCTCTTGCTTATCCCAACACACATTTTATTAAAGCAATAAGGAACTTGAGGCTTAATTGTAAATAAAATAGTGGCTAAAGTGGTTATCATTAACTTAATATACACAATATAGAACAGCATCTCTTAACTAAAGCACACTGTTCATACAAAGGGCATTAGTAACCACCAACTGTTAAGTTTGTGGCATAGTAAATATGAAGAGGAAAAGTGAGAAAAGATCTGTTGTAAACCAATAGATATCTGACAGGGAACATTGTGTGTCAGATACATCCACCTTCATCTATGTTTCCTTTGATCCTTGCCTTTCTGTCCAGGAGAATTTATCAGATCAATGTTTGCTTTGTTATGTCATCAGGTTTAATGGTTTAATGAACTGTTATCTTCATGGCAACTTGTGAACCTGCATGAAGGTTATCCCAACAACGGCACACGAAGCACATGTCATCTTAAGTCGCCACTAATGTCAGTCACAGTGGAAGTCATTACCCAGAAGCACTTGGGAGCATGCCTCCCATCTCAGCAGGTAAATCGTCTGTAATTGTGTTGCCTGGTCGATTGTATATAATGCTCATCCCATTTATGACCCATTGTATTGATGGGGCTGACAAAAAGGAGTTATTTACACTCATTTATCTGTGTTTGTTGCTTGCTTGATTATCAGTGGTGGTTTTGAAAAGGGTTTAAGGGCAATCTTCAATCTTGAGTTGTATCTCACACTTCTATTAAGCCTCTTTAGATTTTTCTTCGATAATATATAGAAATTAATTTTTGACAGTCAACAATACTAGATGAGATGGACACAAGATGCAATTAAATAGTTAGTTCACAGAAAAATTAAAATTCTATCGAAGTTTAATCACCCTCATGTCCATGAATATCTAGTTTGCAGAAATTTGAATGAGATTTGAGAGCTATGGCAAGTGGTAAGATTTTCAGCAAATAGCTATTTAAATATTGGTCTGTTCCCCATACAAAGGAAAAGAGTATTGTCCATTCTGCAAAATGTCTCCTTTTGTGTTCTTCAGACCATTTTGGAACAACATGGGAGTGAGGAAATGGTTACAGATTTATCCTTTTTGGGTGCATTATTCCTTTGAAACTTGTGACAGACATTAAAATAAACATTCTTTTTTCAATTTTATGTTATTGCCAGATGCTTTCTTTCCAAAGTAATTCACGGGAAAGTTGCTTTAGGACCTAAACATGATTTCATCAACATCCTAACTGATAGTGTCATAAAAGTAAATGTGAGATGAGAAATGCAATTTCCCAAGCAACTACATCATTTTGTGGTGTTTCTATGACACTTTTGCCTACTTGTTGACTCAGTGCTCTTTAGGACTCATACCCTGTTCAAGAGGTCTACACGGGACTGTTTTTTTTCCATTCCACACCTGCTCACTCCCAAAAGTTTCTATACTGCACCCGAATACTCATGCTGAATTTTACTCCATGTTCACACACTCTCTGCCCTGTGACGAGGAGGAGGGCACTACGCACGCCCATCCCCCAATCGGGCTAATTGACAAAGGAGAGGAATAAGTGCATAGTCACCCTCCTCCTCGTCACATGCCCATAGTGATTTTCTTCCCAACCACTCACATTACCGCAACCCTGCATTTGTTTTCCACATAGGGAAAAAGCCATACAAATATAAAACACTAACATTTAATTTTTACATTAGTGTTATTATCGGATGATGCGTGACATGATGCCCATATGACTTGCCTGAGATTGATTTCTTAACACTAAATTGACAAATTTCAAGTCCAAATTTCACAACCCTTGTTGACACACTGTTTCCATGCTTTGTTCTGCTTTTCTTATAAAGCTCCATTGACTACCTGCCTAGCCAGCTCTAAATTATAGGCGGAGCATGTGTAAGGCTGGGCAAGGCTTAGCCTTCCCTGGTCAGTGAACTGTCTCAGTTCCCCCACCTCATATATTCTACAAACTTTAATTCATTACGGGAAGGGAAAGCTGACTTTAGATCAGTGGCCATGGCCAAATTCATCATACAATGTAAATCGTTTGAGTCACTGCATGGGTTGTCTTTATTTCTGAAAGAATTTAACATTTTAAAACAAATATACAATAGTGTAGTGTTGTTCTTAAATTAATGCATATTTATTAGATTATTGATGCATTAAAACGAGTGTTTCCTCATTTTTAACATTCTAGTCCTTGTGAATCCATTCACATTTTAAATCAATAGCCCAAGCATCCAAACAAACTCGATCCAGCATGGAGATGGCTGAAAATATTTTCATCATCGTTCCTTGAGCTTGCGAAGAAGACACTCTCCACTGGGTTCTATTTTACTTTCCAAAACTTTAAATAAACTGCATGACATAAACCTATACTGTAGGTTTAAACATGCAGGTCCAAACAGATCAATTTTTTTATTCATGTATTTTTATTTTGCTGCGTTTGCAAATAGTGCTTACTACATAGTTTTTAATTTGCTGTTATACCAATAAAAGAAATCATACATATTTTCTTGCTGTAGGCTAATATTGAGTCGCTAA